>CM070662.1:17598647-18190562 GCA_036346575.1 Dendrocalamus sinicus | reverse complement strand
GAAAACGAGAAACCTCCCCTCAACACCAAGGTGCAATTTTTTTCAATTTTTCATTCTCTCCAAACTCTTATAAAATTCTCCCCTTTCTTCTATTTTCTCCTCCTTTGGTAATGAAATCATCAAGAGCTCCAGAGAGAGGATAATTCTAAAAAGGAGCAATGAGAGTGAAAATCAAGAAGCTTTGTAGATTATAAAGTCACTTTGCATTGATTTAATAATTTGAACAAGCTATTTTTTTTAGCAAAGCTATGTATATCATATAAAGTCATATATCATATAACAAGTCTAAATAGGCCTTTAGTATAATTAAGCAAATTGGATTAATGATAGGCATTACAACCATGACCAAACCAATCTATAAAGAGTACAAAGAGATATCACACCTAAAAGAGTAAGCTTAAAAGTGAAGCAAGCTTTAAATCTAGTTGAACTCATGAGTCTCATATAGCAACTTATAGCTCGACACTCATTTTTATAAGCATGTGGCATGCTTGTAGCATATTTCTTTTCATAATGCCATCTTTGTAGTAAACTTCTTTTAAATGGTGGCATACATAAAGCATACTACTTTTCATTTGAGCACATTTTGTGCTTTTCCTTTTGTTTAACCATGGCATGCTTGAAGCATACATCTTTTCAATCTTCTTGTTTTATCATAACATGCCAACTTGAGTGAACAAACAAAGATTGCAATATGAAACATATGAGCCTCATGACCAAGATTTAAAAGAGGACTCACAATCAAGCAAATCTTTTTCGATGATCATCACAAGGTGATATCTACAATCAATCTAGTCAAAGTTTTCAGCCATGTCACGTTTTGGTTCAAGTAGAGCAAAATGATTACAACCTGTTTAGACTACGACTACAAAGTAAATGAGTAAATATGATAAAACAACTCTTCTACATATCATTTGATTTCAAAGGCTTGGACTTGATATATTATTTGACAAGTATAATAAACAAAGCTTTTGTAACATTTAAACACCAATCTTCCCTTAGAATAATCCCATAGGATGCAACACCACCAACTCACTTCGCAAACAAGCAAAATGAGAAGTATCAAGCGATTTAGTGAAAATATCAGCAACAAGAATCAGAATCAATGAAATACAAGATGACATCTCCCTTTTCCACATGGTCTCTAAGAAAATTATAGCGAATATCAATGTGTTTGGTTCTTGAATGTTGCATAGGATTTTTAGCAATACTAATTGCACTAGTGTTGTCACGAACAATGGAACACTATCCAATTTTATGCCAAAATTCTTCAAAGTAGCTGCCATCTAAAGCAATTGAGAGCAACAAGAAGCGAGCTATATATTCAGCCTTAGCGGGGAAGTGCAACAGCACTGTTGCTAGAAGCTCATGAAATAAGAGATGTGCCTAAAAAGTGACATGTGCTAGAAATACACTTCCTATCAATTTGACAACCCCAAAATCCACATCTGAAAAAGCTCTAAGGGTAAAACGTGAGGAAGAAGAGTAGCATAAGCCAGATTCCAAAGTTAACTGAAGATACATTAAAATTCACTTCACAACTTGACGATGTGAAGCACGTAGAGAAGCTTGAAAGTGAGCACACCAACACATAGTAAAGTGTATGTCTGGCCTTGAAGAGAGCCAATTATGCTTCTGTATTCCTTTTGATTAACAGGCTCTCTATCTTCGTCAGGATCCATTACAGCCATAGATCCCATAGGTGTAAAAATTGGTTTGACTATCCCCATGTCAAAACAATGAAGTAGATCTTTGGTGTACTTAGTTTGGCGAACAAAAGTACCCAATTTTGATTGCTTGATCTAAAAAGCTAGGAAGAATGTGAGCTTTCCCATCATGCTCATCTCGAATTCCCTGTTGATAGTATCTAAAAACTTGGAAATAAAAGCATGAGAGGAACTACCAAAGATGATATCATCCACACAAATCTGAACAAGTAGAAGATCATTGCCATGCTTGAGAGTAAATAAAGTCTTATCTACCTTGCCCATTTAAATGTCATTTTTAGCAAATATGATTTAAGCCTATCAAACCATGCTCTGGGTGCTTCCTTTAGACCATATAAAGCTTTGGACAATTTGTATACATGATCAAGAAACTTAGGATTCTCAAAACTAGGTGATTGTCTAACATATACCTCCTCCTCAATATAGCTATTAAGAAAAGTACTTTTCACATCCATTTGATAGTTTAAAACCCTTTGATGCAGCAAATGCTAACAAAATTATAATAACTTCTAATCGAGCAACAAGAGCAAATATTTCACCAAAGTCAAGACCTCCTACTTGGGTAAATCCTTGAGCCATAAGTCTAGCCTTATTTTGAACAACAATACCATCCTCACTTTATTTGTTCTTAAAGACCCATTTAGTTCTAATAACATTATAACCATGAGGAGGTATAACCAACGACCAGACTTTATTATGCTCAAAGTTTTCTAGTTCCTCATACATGGCATTAATCTAAGACTCATCAGATAAAGCGTAACTTACATCTTGGGGTTCAAAAGAGGAGATGAAGGTAGAATGAGCATATAAAGCATTGGAGTTATACTTGCTGCGTAGAACTCTCTCATTTAACTCACCGATCACTTGTTCAAGGGATGACTTCGTTGAATATATAGAGGTGCTGTGAAGTGGTCGTAGGAGTGGTCGTAAATGTAATCGAAGGGTCATAGTGGTCGTAGTAGCCTCTACCTCATTAGTGGTTGTAGGAATACCATTTGAGAGAACAGTCATAGAGTGGCTCGGGAACTCCTTATTGTCGTTGTCAAAGTCATAGAAGATGTCCTTGAGTGCATTAGAGACCTGTAGACCTACATTATCAGGTCTAGCACCAGGACTAGCCTCATCGAAAGTGACCTCATGAGATCTCAACAAATTTGTTTATTTCTAAGTTGAGTACACGATAGCCTCTAGTGTGAACTCCACAACCAAGAAAAATACCATATGCGGATATAGATTTAAATTTATCAAGATTTCCATCTTTAAGAATCAAGCATCGACATCCAAATACCCTCAAGTGAGAAATGTTAGGATAATGGCCAAACTGAAGCTCACAGGAGGTCTTATGCAGTTTAGCTCACAAGAATACTCTATTCAAATGTAACAGGCAGTCAAAATGGCTTCAGCCAAATACTTTCTAGGAGTAGCATATTCATCTAATATTGTTCTAGCCATCTCGACCAAAATTCTATTCTTATGTTCGATCACACTGTTCTGTTGAGGCACTCGAGCTGATGAAAATTGATGATCTTTACCATTTTGAGCATAAAAGTAGGCAAATAATGTGTTCTTGAATTTAGTTCCATTATCACTTCTAATTGCTCTAAGAGCTCTTGGGAGTTCATTAGCAAGTCTAAGAGCTAGCTCTCAAAATTGACCGAAAGCTTTGCCCTTAGAGACCATAAAATACACCCAAGAGTATCTACAGTAATAGTCAACAAAAACAAAAATATACAATTTACCTCCAACCGACTGAACCCTAGTAGAACCTACTATGTCCTACGCAACAATTGACTAGGAGAGACAACCATTACAAGAGTGAGTGGAGGATCAGACGATGAGACCAATTTACCATGTCGACAGGGTAAACAAATTAGATCCTTTGATTTTTCAATTTTAATACTAGGAATTCCTCTAATCATATTTATATTACTAAACCGAGTAAGAAGATCAAAGCCAATATGACCTAATCTATGATGCTAGAAGAGCAAATCTTTAGAAACTGAAGAAATAAGACACCTAAGACCAGAAGAGGCTGAATATGAAGAGTCACCCTTAAACAAGTGGCTAACTTGACTAATTTTGCATACAAGATCACCAGATGAATCCAAAATACAGCATGAATGCTTTTTAAAGTTCACCTCAAGGCTATCATCTACCAACTGTGAAACTGAAACCAAACATCAATGCATGCCAGCAAGCACCCACAACCATACCAATGCCTAAGTCTAAACCAAGTTTTTATATTTCATATGGAAATAATTTCATAAACATTCTTGACTCACCAAAGTCAAGAATTCAGTTTTAAAGTTCGTCATGTTATGTGAAAGATCATCCCAAACCATAATTATTCTAAGCACGGCTAAGCATTTCTACAAAATTTCTAGTTATTGCTAATGTACTAACTAGGTTTTATCTAGGGTTGACAAGGTATAATGATATCCAAGGTCAAATTTGGCTGTCCAAAGGATTTGGGTATAACTAGAGTACAAAACTGAATTTAAACTAACTTGGATAAAATTACGCATGCAATAATAATTTAAAAACAATATAATTAATTTAAAATATTAGGGTCAACATGGTCAAAGGTGTAACTTGCCTTGCTTGAAGTCCTCGCGTGAATCGTCGAAGTCGTTCTCTTGAGATAAATCGAAATCTACGCACAAAGAACCAAACAAATAAAATTCAAAAGATTTGGATAATTTAGGATTTTAGAAGAATTTAGAAATTTGAATGGGTCAAATCAGAGTTAAAATGAAGAAATACAAGCTTAGGAAGTTTAAAAGAGAGAAAATGAGAAGGCTGATTTTTGGGAATTATTTTTGTTCAAAAAGACTAATTATGATGTCATAGGGTTTTAATTTTGGCTGAAATATTTTACTAAATAATTGGTATTTATGACGCAATGCTAACGTTAGTCGATTTTAAATTTTGAATTTTGGACAGGGCCCGGTCTCAGTGGACCAGTCCACGGACCGAGTGGAGGCGAGATGGCGCTCCGCTAGCGTGGTTCCACAGGGCGTCCATGTCGGCTCGAGGTGCTGGCGTGGCACGGCCGGCCGGGCGGCGCCTGCGAAGCGGCTTCCTTCGCGAGCGGCGCTTGCGCGGCCGCGCGGCGAGAGGAGGAGGCGGCGGTGGTTCGGTCCCACCGGCGTGGCGCGAGGTAGCCGGAGGTGGTCGCCCGGGAGGAGAAGCGGTGGCGCTCGGTGCGGCGCGAGGGGAGGCGGAGCTCCGGCCGAGGTGGGAGGAGGAAGCTCGAGGAAGAGCGGTGTGGATAGAGGCTTGGGAGGTTTTTATAGGGAGGGAGGCGACGGGTTCGTCGGTTTACGAGGCAAGCTGGCTCGACCGGTGGGAGCAGGCGGGCGCGCTATTAATGGCCGTGGGGGCGGCGGAAGTGCGGCGAGTGGGGTGGCCCGGCGCCTTTTGGGGAGAGGCCGGCGGGTTGAAGCTTGCGAGGGCTTTAATGGTGGCGACGGGAGGTAGGAGATGATGGAGGTTGAAGAAGCTTATAACGGGTGGGGTCGGTGCGTCGGTGAGAAAAAGAGGGGAGAGGAAGGGTTGATGGCCGGATGGATGACACGTGGCGAGGGGAAGAATCGGGGCGTTGGAGGAGATAAGTGGTGGCGGACGGTTCAGATTAAATCAAGGCAGATCGGATTAAATCCAGGTCGGACACATGTCGGCCTGGATTAATCCGGACTTTAATTTTTGAAATAATTTTTCATAAATACCAGAAAATTTTATAAATACTTAAAAAATAGTAAATAATATCTAAAAATTCCAGAAAATTCCTGCAACTATTTTAGACTTAGGAAAAATATTTTTAATTCAAATTTGGCTTTTAAAAATTTTATAAAAAACCTTTTTGACTTTTAAAATTGCTTTTTAAATCTAGAAAAGTCTCAAACATTCTATAAAATTTAGGGAAGCTTTGGAAAAGCACAATAAACTCTTTTTTGCTTTAATAAAATATTTAAAAATACCTTTTCTTTCTCTAGGCTTTGAACTAAAATCTAGATAAATCCAAATAAATCCCAGAAAATCACAGAAAATCCAAATGCTTTAAAATACTTAAGTTAAAATAATTTTTTACAAAAATTTACAAAAACTTTTTATTTAATAATTATTTTATGTTTTTAGTCAAATTATTTTTCATAAAAGCTTTTTATTAAAGCTGAAAATAGGCAAACTAAAATATCTCAAATTTAAGCAACCAAAGAACACTTATTTTTATGTTAAACTAAATTAATTTAATAAATTTTTTTATTACTGAAATTTTGAAATAAACAGCTGGGCTGTTACAGTTGTTCCAAAAAATGATCATCTCATCACCGAGGGCATGAGTGAGGGAGGTGAACCGTTATGAGTCTTCGGTCATGTGGCGAGCCCAACCAGAGTCAATGAACCATATGTTCTCCTTCATCTTACGACAAGCCTACAGAGCATGAACAATCATCGGTATCTTAATACGGGGGTTAGACAATAAAGATTTAGGTATCCGGTACTGAGATACTCAACGAACAGAGGAAAAGCATGCACTAATAATGATTTAAGTAAAGCATTAGGTTTCAATAAATTTTGACCAGATAGTCGATGAGACGCCGGTTTGACCACGAGGCGATTTGACCTCCTTAGCCAAGCTGGTCTGACCACCGACTAGTCTAATCTAGCAGGAAAAGCTGGTCGAAAATGATTTGGCTGCATGAGTAAAGCTGGTCTGACTCCTGATCGGTCCAAATGAGTAAAGACTACTGATCGAAAGTCTCTTGGGACACTGGTCCAACTGCAGAAAACAGCTGGTCGAAATCTTGTTCGATCACGTAGGTTCGACCATGAGAAACAATTGGTCGAATGTATGGTCTAGCCTCACTTATTCAACTATGGAAGGCAGCTGGTCAAAAACTCTTCCTTATCCTCTCCTTCTTCTCTTTCTTTGCTTTTCTAAAGTAGAATTGAACCAAGTGACCATCTTTACCACAATGAGTGCACTGATACTTCATATCAATCATCACAGCACTCAGTTTGGTACAATTTTTTTTTGCAATACCAGCAGATCTAAAGATAATTTGTTTTGGTTCAAATTCTACTTCAAACTTTCTTGGTTCGAGTACCTTGATAACTTTAGGGGGATGTTTCTTAGCATGCTCAATGAAATTGAATCCTAGACCATAATTTTTCACTTGAGGGAAGGAGGAGAGAGGGGTTGGGGTAGGGTAGCGAAGGATGTGGGAACACGAGATGACACTCAACATGGGCTTAAGTAGAGAGGGGGGAAGGGGACAGTGTGGCAACATGAAGCATGTCTCAATCATGAGAAATCATGAGCGTGGTGCGTGAAATTGGATGTGATGGGATGGCCTTGACTTGACAAACTTGCGGTGGCATTGTGCTTGAGGTTGGCTGTGGCAGAGTAGTTGAAGATGTCAACCATGTGCGTGCCCTCGTGTGTGAGAGAGAATGGGAGAGCAGATAAAGAAAGGCTCGGTGAGAAGATAACTAGTGCCTTGGCATTTGCAGACAGGGCTAGTCGGTAGTGAAGGAGCAAGCGATGGCTATCTTGGGCACTGGTGGGCTTGCCGCGCAGGTGTTGGCCTCGTGAGGGAGAAAGAGGAGGGGAAGGAGAGAGGGCCGGTGGTAGCAGCTGGGTTCGGCTGGGTTTTGTCCTAGGAGAAAGAGAGGGAAAGAGACTAAGGAATTATTTTAATCTTCTATTTGAGATTTAAATTCAGATTTGAATTTTGAAATCAAAGAAGGATTTCCACATAAGTATTTTCAAAGATTTTGGATAGCACACAAATAAGTCTCTGAAATTTTGAAATTCAATTTTTGAGCCATGGAAATTTTGTTTTAAAATTCAAATTCAAGGCAACGCTTTGGAAATTTTGAAACAAAATAGAAGTTTTGAAATTCATGAAATTTATGGAATTTTAGTTTTGACCCAAATTTGAGCTATTGCATAGGTCAAACTTTTTTGGTGATGATGCCATGGCATACCCGCCACCTGCTCGGCATGAGTAAATGGGCTCATGGCCGCGGTCAAGTGACCGTGCGAGCTGGACAGTGCCATGGTGTATGGCTTGTTGCTGTGCTATCGAGCCGGGAGTCTTGTTGCGGCGGCGACGAGGCTGGAGGCATCATTACATCCATTTGGCTTATTTCTTGGAGAGGTTGTGGCATGACTACTAAAGTTGTGAATATGTGTTATTCTGATATTTGTGTTGATGTAACATAGTAGGATCTTAGGCAGAGCCTTCAAAGGTAGAGTGGGAGGTCCCACCCTATAAATTTTTTTCTTCCACTTTAGAAGTTGAAATGGTTAATGTGTCTTGACCTGGCTAAAATGGGTTGCCTGGCATGGCATGACACGGACCCGAATAAGACACGGCCCGACTAGGCCTGGCATGGTTGGTCTAAATAAGTTATCATGCTATGTCATGCTGGCCTACGTGCCTGCCCTCCGACCTAGGCACGACACGTAGAGGGGTTGGGTCATGCCGAGCTGGCCTAGGCATGCTTAACCAAACGGGCCACCAATAGCCTGTTCATTTTATTATTAGTTGTAAGTAATTTTACTACCAGTCGCTGATTCATAAATATTTTTTATTGATAATCATAAGTAATTTTACTATCAGTCACAAGTAATTTTACTACCAAATCACCCGTCCATGCTCAAAAGAGTGCAGTAACCCTAACATAAGTAATTTTACTGCCAACCACAAGAAATATTGCTACACTACCATAGGAGAGTTGCTGTGCATCTTGGGCCAGTTAGTCTTGAACATCCCATTTTCGGTTTGTCTCTTTGCCTTATTTTTGTTGTTGCTTGCTAAAATTTTGTTTCAAAATTTCACATTTTGAGTTTGATTTTTAGTCCAAAAATCCCTTTTGCCTTGCTCAATTCTTCTTTTCCTCCTTTTGGGCTCAAAGAAAATTTGTGTCATTTCTTTCTGGCGGCCCATCCTTTTCCCCTTTTTTCGGCCCGGCTGCTTCTTTTCTTCCCGGCCCCTTTTCTTTTCTTTCCCGCCTCCTAGGCCTTGGTGGCCCACTGATGCCCCTCCTCGTCTTCCTCCTCGCGACGCCCCCCGCTCCGTCCTGTCACCGCCTGCACACCATGCGATGCCCCACCTTCGTCTTGTCGTCACCTGCACACCGTGCAACACCCCACCCCCCGTTTTCTCTCCTCCACAGCGCCATCCCCTGCGCCCCGTGGCAGCTCCGCGCATCTCGGGCACTACGCGGACCTAGACCTCCGCCTCCATGTCGTAGCTCCTCTGTGTGTTGCCCTCTCGTTCGCCGCCGTGGCCAGCTGCCGAAACCGCCCCCAGTTATATTGTCACCTCCCAGCCATTACTCGCCGGGCACGACGCCGGCTCCTCTCCGCCTTCAATGGCCGCCTTGAGTGCCCATCACTTCCGCCTTACCGGCAATGCCTTCGTGCATAACGCGCCTCGTGGCTTCACCGTCGTGCCGCCGTACGAAGAGCTGCAAATGCTCACACTGCGTCGCCCTTTCCCCGTGAATGCATTTGGCATCCCATCCCCTCGCTCCGCCCTAGCCTGGCGCTAGCTCCGCCACGTCCGCCCTGCTTGGGTACACTGTAGCGAGGGGGGTTATTGCCACGCCGTACACCACCCATTCCCTCTTCTCGTCTTTCTGTAGCTATAAAAGCCAGTCGAACGCCAGACTTGCCGCACCCCTCCCCCACTCCAATCCTCGAGTTGAAAATCGTCGCTGCCGGAAGCTACTTGGGCCGCCACCGTCGCTAGCTCATCCCGAAGAATCCCACTCGGCATTACCCTTCTCCCTAGGCTCCTTATGTTTCCTGGAAGCTTCCAACAAGCCTAATTAGCTTCTCTCCTCTTGCAGCTCGCCGGTGACCACATCTTCCCCATCTCCGGCCACCTCCTGCTGCCACCGACCCCGAAGATCTCTGGCCGATTCCTTGCAGCCAAAGCACCCTCGCTACCTGACGAAGCTGCTCGTGCCGTCAAATTGAAGTTTCGCTGTCTCGTCTTCCTCGGCGCCGATCGACGACAGCCTTCCTCAATCCTCCCTGAGTCCCATTCTTCGCACTGGTGAGTTTCAGGTAACCCCTAGAAGCTCCCCTAATGCCTAATTGGTTTCTCATAGCAGGGAATCACCGCCATGACCAACCCCTATCTCCGCCGCCGCCGGCTCGCCACCGGCGCCCCTCCGGTTCACCTCCGACCGATTCGTCCCACCGTTGGGTGCACACGGAGATGAGCTTTCCATTTTAGGCGTTTCCCCACGCGACCGTGGCACCCATTGCCGCCAGCAGGCCTCACCGTCGCTTGGCCGGGAGGAGCTCCGCTTCCGTGTGTGATTTCCCTGTCAACCGCTAACCACCGCGATTAGTTGGCACTAATAAACCACTGACCGGTGAGCCCAAGAAATTTAAACTTTCTATTAGGCTGACAAGTGGGCCCCATTCCAACTAAAGAAACTATTTTAAAATCTAATTAAAAGTCTAAGCCACTGACAGGTGGGCCCAATGCACTGTTTGTGCCGTATCTCGGCCCCACATGTCAGCCTCTTGGCTTTTTCGGAAAAAGAAAATATTTTCTTAAATAAAGCACCCATGGCCCCACATGTCATACTCTGTATTTTTCGGAAATTAAAAATTTATTTCGAAACTAAAATAAATTGGTAGGACCCACATGTCAGCGAAAGAACTCTCTCTCCTGTTTTATTTTTGTGATTTCCTGAAAATGGAACTTCAGAGAGCTCGTTCTTCCTCGTCGTAACTCTGATTTGAGTGAAACTTGTTTCTAAAATTTTCTAAATTCAAACCCTTTCTTTTGGTTCCAGTTTGGTGTAACTTTGCATTTGTTTGTTTGTTTATTATTTTATGCTTATTTGTCCTATTTGCCTGTTTCCTGTTATTCAGGTCTTCTCCATTAGGGTAGAATTTGAAGTCACACCTGAGCTGCAACACGACCCACCTCAGGACCCGCAAGACCCTCTGACTTTGGAACCAGGTGAGTCAAATTTTGATCATCTTGCTCCTATGTTTCACGTAAACTATCTTTGTTTGAATTATTCAAACTACATGCGTTATTTTATGTACAAATGTATGTGACTTATAAGGTAGTTACCACCCACCTAAAAATCTAGAAATGTATATACTTATACCCTCCCTAAAATTGAATATCCATATAGCCTGTCACCATAGATGCTATTGTTATTACTCAGATTAGTCATACATCTTAATTAAATGTTATGCTCGTCTTGTCACGTCCTGGGCATCACGGCCCAGATCATGATTTCCAAGAACATGAGCATTTGGTTTTGGGACGGAAGGTAAGTGGCTGAGTATTTATGATAATTTAATTTACATCTCCCAACTCTTAAAAAGATGCTAAACCTGTCCGGGCGGATGGTAAGAATGGATGGTGCCGATGTCTCACGAGAGGTTTTGGTTTATGGTAAGAACCGCCTGGACAAAATAAGACCAAATCTTGAGATGACCTCCCTGTGTAAAAATAGTACAACCACAAGCCGCAAGCTGTAGGCTTGGTGAATAATTTACGGACTCTTGAAGTCATCTCACGGTAGGGGAAAGGAGGGATTGTGTAGGAGGAGTGTAAATCCGGCCTGATCAGGACACCGTATACAGGTGATGTTCGCCAGCTGCTCTAGACGTTATGAAGACAGAAGTCCAACTGCGCTAGACGTTGTGGTGGAACTTTCTGCACAACTTATGGGACCCTTCGGAAATGGATAAGCCCATAAGGGTGAGAGGATGATAGGGCGAGGTATTATAAAGGCCTCGTGATGATCTCTCGATCTACATGATAAAGGAATCATGTGGGCGCATTCGGGATGATTGTCTCTTGTGGGTAAAATGTACCAACTCTGCAGAGTGTAAACTATTCGAATAGCCGTGCCCACGGTTACAGGCGAACAGGGGAACTTCCTCGAGTTAGTTCTGTTTCTAAAAAATCTTTGTGGGTGGGTTGAAATTCTCATTGGAGGGAAGTACTCCAAATCTTGAGTTTTCCTAGAGGGAAGTACTCCAGCGATTATATCAGTTAACCTATCTAGAAACCTAGCATCGATGGATGGAGCCATGTAACTGGTGGATGGAACCAACACCAATTTATACATGAACTGCACAATTTAAACTCTTTAAAGCATGTTTTGTCAAAAAGCCAGGTCATAGGATTTGTAATTACAATATTTACAACTGTTGCTTTGAGCAAATAAAAGAACTTAAGCCACCTTTGTTTAAACCTTGCATATTAATATTTGTATTCGTGTGTTAGCTCGTGGAGCACGGCTATGTGTGCTCACCCTTGCTCTCACTGCCCCTTCTCCTCGAGCCTGCAAATCAAGACCAATACAAGTACTATCGGGATCAAGTTGGTGAAGGAAATTGATGTAACCATGTCACAAGCGTATACGGCTATAGCACCTAATATCAAGATTGAACAAAAGGTGAATTCGTTTCTATCTATTCCTACTAATGTTATTCATGAGAATGAGATACTACCTCATGTCACTACTTTGTACATTCTTAGGTTTGACAAATGGAAGACTTTTGAACCGAGGGGACGAAGGAGGCCGGCGTCAAAGCAATGGAGAAAAACAAGGAAGAATAAAGCCAATGAGAAGCCATACAGTGGGAGAGCAAAAGGGGAGAGGTCCAAGAACTTAAAAGCCCATGTTTTGGATGAAGTTTGCAAGCCCAATTCGGAATTTCCACAAGCCCAACCGAAATCAAACTCGGAATCAACTCAGAACTCAATTCGGACTCGGTTCGGGATAGCCAGACAGGCCTTTAATAAAACGGCCATAACTTTCACAAACGGAGTCCGATTTAGGCATTCTTGTGCTTGTTGGAAAGCTTATTCCAAGGCCCATCCAATGGGTAAGGCCCCAGCTTCAGAACCCTTCTGGTCGCGCCGCAATATTCAAAATAATGTGACGGTGGAAAAATCAGGGTTTCCTTTTGTATGAGTTTGAGTATAATACAATGTCGGGTTGAGTTGTACTCAGTTTGGGGACCTTGTGGACGTCCCAAGGGTTATATAAGCATGTTATTCATAGCCTTTAGGGTTAGGTTTTGTTTAGATCAGTTTAGCCCCATGTGCAAACTCCACATTGTCTGTTGTGTCGGCTAGACCAACAGATTCGTGTTACGTAACCTCAACTATCCTTGTGCGACTTTTATATCTAGCAAATTACAGGTTGCTCACTATCCTTGTTCTTGCGTGTTCTTGGTTGCATGCAGGAATAGACCTTCATGGTCAGGTCAACCGCGTTCTTGGCACGGTTGATAACAACTTGGAGTGTGGTTCAGCGATTGCTAAGGCGCAAGCGACGTCGCACGGTTGTAGTCGGGTCGCAAGAGTCACCTCCACCAAAATCGATAATTATCATCCTATCGGAAGATCGGGACCCCATTGCCTCATTAGAAATGAAGATGGTGGCGATCGGTTTGGGATATAAAGTCTCTTTATAGCCTAGCTGACCATGCTGACCAATAGGTGTGCATGACATTAGCCAGATTATTGGGTAATGGTAGTCGCACCTAGGTTATCTCAGTCACTTGTTGTGATGAGATGAACCCCTCGTTGTGCTTCCTCTACCGCTGTTTTGTTGTAGTGGACTTATTGGGCCTTGCGGTCTCTTTTGTAAGACTTCACCCAAAAAGGGTTATGTAAACTCTGGTATTGTAATAATATGGTCAATATCGTGTATGGGATGATTCGGCAATGCATCTGTGAGCACTATCTGCTGACCCAGAGAATAGTGCGGGTCTATCACAGAAGGTTCTGGGTTGGTTAACCCGGGGTCCAACAGTACGCCGTGCTGAGGTGCCGGCGCAAGCACGGCATGGTCTATTTACTGTTCATGTTGTGTCGTGACTGGCTGGGCCAACAGTTCTGTGCCTCAAGCCGACCTGTTTGGCCAAGTCTAAATGTGTCATTAATGTATCTTTTAATGAGGAGAACAGCCATTAATGTATTTTTATTTTTCCCATTAATGTATTTTTATTTTCATATTTCCTTTTCATAATGCGCACCGAAGGTAGATGCCCTATGGTTCTATTGTTAACTCTGTGCATGTCGTTCTTCCTTCTCAGCTTCTTTTCATCTAAATTTCTATTGAAAATGCTTTGTGCCTTTTTATAGCACATGGGTGTTCTATAAATGGCATCTTACCTTCCAAAAGGTAATTTTAGTATAAACGAAGTGTTTTCTTTGAAACAACACAAAACAGCAATAGGTAAAGTATCCTAGCTGTAGTTTTTACCAAACACGATTACATATTTTAGTTAATTAAGATTGTCACATCAAACAAACTATTTATTTATATTTTTTGAAAAGTGAAACAGTAGGAGAGACTCCTACTATGGTATTATATATATTAAAATAATAAATTACAATATGTACAGAGGAAGAAGTTTTAAGGAGTTTCTAGCCAATTACAAAGTGCATCATGATCAGTAGCTTTAATCCTGCACAAGTGCAGAATTACATCTCCCTTAGTTTCTTTTCCAATTCTCTAGACTTTCGACAGAAGTTTCAAAAATAACACCATTAGGTTGTTTCCAAATATGGCAAGTTGCAATCATAAATAATTCCATGAAACTCTATAGATTTGCACTACATTTGTGGAGTAGATCATGAGCTCAACATTGCTATCAAAAAGCCAAATAATCCCAAGGAGCTGCCAACACCGGGAACTGAATGAGTAGACAAAGAAAAGATGAAACAACGTCTCATCCTACCACCATCGCACATAACACAGGTTGACAAACTAACAATATGGAAGTTTCTCTGTTTTAAAAGGTCTTTAGTATTGAGTCTATCCATGAACAAAAGCCAGGCAAAAACTTTAATCTTCATGATACATTTACTATTCCAGATTAGCATAAATCTTGGAGAATTGAGGAAGTGGCCATATTGTTGATTATAGTACTTCCTAGAAGTGTAACGCCATGCCCCAGATCTAAGTCCAAGAATCAAAACCTCCGCCTCTGAATCAAACTTAACCCACTGGAGTTCTTCATATTCAGAGAAAGCCTCCTCAGATAAAGGCAGATGGAAATGGGCCAATGGACCAAGAAGAACAAGGAAGTCATGAATGGATACATCCTATTCCATGACAAAGGAATAGAGCCTAGAGTATTTATGACATAATAAGTGACCTTCCTAGTAATTCTTCCAAAACAGGATATCATGACCATTACCAAGAGAACACATAGCAATGCCTTTGAATTGATGGTGAATTTCATAACATCACACTACCAGAATGAACTTAGGTGCTTAGGTGCGCATGTGTTGTAACAGAAAACCAAACTTTGTATCAAATATTTCGTTGCAGCTATATATTCTTGCTCAAAAGAATAGAAGTTTGCTGCTGCTTGATTACAACCATTACAAACAATTGTGAGCCTTGAAGGTATCAACACGAAGAAAGGTAGTCAATTTCATAGATGTGTGTGCGCGTGCATGTGTGTGTATGCTAACTTTGCGGTTCTCAGGATCCAAACACATACTTCTCCATGGAAGCTAAGAGTTGCCTCCCAGGTTCTGCAATCTTTGTTGCTTCTCCATCTCTGAGCACCACATATGCATTTGCTGACCTCTTGGCTTGGTACTAGCATGAACCAGAAAGATAAGTATTTTGTCTTACAACGTTGTTAACAATATTATAGGGCACAGAGAAAGAATTTAAATGAAGACAATAATATGGTATAAGAATTTTCTGTTCCATTTACATAACCTTTTAATGTAGTAAGGTAGCATAGTCCAGAAATCTTGAATAAGAATTTCATGGCCAATATAAAATTTGGGTTTTATATAGCTAGAAAATGTAATATTACAGCAAAGGAGTAGTTATGAAGGTTGTTACAAAATCTGCCTGGAATTCTAATCTTTATTACTCGCAAATATTGCAATGCCTAAACTGGTTACAAGCATCTCAATTTATATGCCTATAACTCCTAATAGCACACGACTAGGACTTGAATTGGACACTACTTCAACTCGAATTACACACTAAGTCGAACTCAATTGCGACTAGGACTCGAGTCAAGATTAAATCTAACAATCTCCCCTTAATCTTGACTTTCTAACTTCTTTCCATCTTGCTCGAGTTTGGATGGCGACACATCTCAAACATTCTGACTCAACTCATCTTGAGCACTTCATCTTCGCTGAGCGCCGGCAACAAGCGCTTTCTTTGTCTTGGCTTTTGGCATTCTCGAAGCAAAGTGTCAATAATCATTACAGTTATAACACCTTACTTTTGCCTTATCAAACCTTCGACCTTTACGGCCTTGGCCATCACCCTGGAAGTGTTCTTGCCTTCACGCTCGATGATTGAGCCTCCCACTCGCGCGAGTCAACAAGAGCTATCCTTCACCTTTGTTGCTAGTGTCATGGATGTTCCTCATAAGCCTTAAGACGACCGATGACCTCCTCCATGGTCATTGCCTTTAGGTCTCCAATTGCTCTATGACTGAAGCAATCGGGAGAAACGTGAGGGAATAGCACGAAGGAATTTCTTTACCACATACAACTCTTCCACCTTCTCGCCAAGGGCCCGTATCTTGTTGACGATGACCGTCAACCGGACGGCGAAGTCATTGATCGACTCCGTTTCCTTCATACGTAGCACCTCGAACTCGGTCTTGAGAGTTTGTACCTTTGCTTCCTTCACACGATCTGCGCCAAGATGCATCGCTTTCAACGCCTCCCACGCGGCTTTGGCTGTTTCCTTTTCGGCCAGTAGGAAGAGCGTCTCCTCTGGGATGCCCTGGTAGATGGCCGCCAATGCCATCTGATCTTTGCGCATATCGACGTTGCCGTTCTCGATCGTATCCCACACTCCTTGAGCTTTCATGTACACCTTCATCTTAATTGCCCATGCTGCATAATTGCTCTCCGTGAGCATCGGATAATGCAGCGAGATAGCGGAACTCTCCTTCACCATCGCACCGGATGATGCCTCGTTGCCGTCGAGATCGCTTCCCGAATTACGCGACATGATCTTGGGCGCGGATCAAAAAACTCCGGCTACTTTGAAGTCTCTTGGACGGAGAGAAACGGAAGGAAAAATTGATGTTTTCCTTTTTCTCTTTTTCTTGAATTTTGCTCTTGCTCTTGCTTGGACTTGCGCTCTTGCTGCTGCTCTGCGTCTTGGGTGCCTTTTATTTGCACTTGTCTAATTTGATCTCGGAGACAAAAACTGAAAACAGTTCAGCTCGGAGTCCTTCTCCGGTCTGATCTCGGGCTTCTCTTCTTCCAAGTTAGACCGATCTGAGAACTCCACCTCTGCGCCACTTGGTCTTCTTTCTCTCTCCTCTCTACTTTGCTTTGATGCGACTCGCTCTGTGCATTGAATTCTCAAGCCTCTCTCTTTTCACAAGCAATGGACCTTCGGATGCTTACACCTGCTGCACAAATTTTCTTTTCTTGCCGTAGTACTTTTCCCTTGCTTGGACCGAGGAACCAAAGACTAAAGAAATCAAGAAATAGAAAGGTTTAGCAGTCACGTTGCTTTTGCCACAGGAGAACTTCTCTCTGTCTTGTCTCTTTTCTTTGGTCTTTCTTCTCTCACCAGATCACAAGCAAAGGCAGAAGACCACATCCAATGCACCAAGAAGATTTGTTGCCTTTCCTCAAGAAGATTTGTTGCCTTTCCTCTCTCCTGCGCAAGTGCTCTGGGCGCTGCTGTCCTTGCGTGTTGTGCCGGATGGACGGCCGGCGGGAAACTCGATCTCAGCGATGCGCACTGGTGGCCGCCCCCGGGAGCGAAGAACCTCCCGAGGGCAGCAGCAAAAGAAATCAAAAGTTGGCTCTGATACCAATTGTTACAAAATCTGCCCTGGAATTCTAATCTTTATTACTCACAAATATTGCAATGCCTAAACTGGTTACAAGCATCTCAATTTATATGCCTATAACTCCTAATAGCACACGACTAGGACTTCGAATTGGACACTACTTCAACTCGAATTACACACGAATTCGAACTCAATTGCGACTAGGACTCTGAGTCAAGATTAAATCTAACAAAGGTCAAGTTTGAAGTTGTTGTTCTGTAATGCAGAAACTAGATAGTTGTGCGATTTTTTACCAATTTCAGAAAGACTTAAATGTTGTGGTTATAAAAAGATTCTTGCAAGTAGTTATTGTCTCAAAAAAGACACCATAATGCCAAAGCGAGCATTAGTTTGTCTAGGAAGCTAGCCCATGCAAAGGCACGGGTTCACGACTAGTTAGCATAGTCATCAGAAAATTTTGGTAGTAGGAAATTATATGGTATTCCTTTTCATCTGGGGCTGCACCCCACATAAAAATTGGCCACAAAAAATGATAAAAAAGATAGCGATTGACATATACATTGCATACAAGCCCATCTGAAATTCAAATTTCAAACTTTTCATAACGTCACTGGCTGTTGAAAAAACTTGACCTAATTGGCAGAGTCCAAAATCATCACCGCTGTTGGCTCTTTAGCTTTTGGCCATCAAACAGCAGGAAACATTGGCATGTGGGATGGATAGGATACATCAAGTAGAGGAAGAATACTTATTGCAAAAAAGTTTACACCATTGAACAACAAACTTCATGCATACATTTAAATGAAACTAAATGAACGAACTAATGCCATCTAATCCAAAAACCATTAACAGAAGAAAATCATGTACAACAGGCAGCAAATTCTGAAAGAGATTTATGTTAACACATGGATATTTGGTGAGGGGAGGTAGAAGATGAAGCGGGAGTCTGGTTGAGAACGCAGAGGGTAACAGCAAGAATCGCACTCGCCCTCATGCGCTTGGCTGGGCTTGTTTCCAGCCAGTGACTACGCTCTGAGCACGCCTAGAAGATAGAGGATAGCTTAGTTGATTAATGCTTGCTTATTACAATGAACGACGTCCTTCTTAATGGACTTCAACTAACAACCGATTAACACTTGATATCTTATCCTCACAAGAGACTGTTGAGGAAGCTGGCGACCAATCCAATCGATTCCTCTGCTTATGTAAAACAAGATCAATCACATGAAACAGAAAATAGTAGATTGAAACACAGAGAGGTAGAGAGAACTCCTAGTCTTTCTTTATTACTTTCTTTCTGATTCCATATACAAAATAGCCGATAGTGCTCCCTATTTATAGTCTAATGGGAAGTGCCCACCATAAGCCAAGAACTCAAGCCCAGACCCAGGTTTTCTAACACTCCCCTTGGGCACTCATCCGACACGTTCATGCCTCGTCAAAACTCCATAAAAATCCAGTAGGAAAAATTTGGAGAAAGAGTACATGATACATGTTATATTGCGTTACACGAATTACCTCATTAAAAACCTTGGCCAAGAAATTTCAGGAAAACTCGTCAAGGAAAAAAGAGTACAATTCACCCAATTTCATTCAATCTTCAGGACTCATTCTTTTGGGTACTAAATCTTCGTCATCAAGATTTAATAACGGGCTTGAGAAAATTCTCCCCTGAATTCTGTACTTCTCTAAGTCTCATCATTCTAATTCCTCGTACGCATCTTTCAAAGCTAGATGCAAGGAGTGACTTAGTGAATAAATCTGTCAGATTCTCACATGACTTGGTATACAGTTCCTTAATTTCGTCCATCTTTTGCAATTCATGAGCATAGAAGAATTTGGGGTTGATATGCTTTGTGAGATGACTCTTCACATAGCCCGTCTGCACTTGTGCAACACAAGCTGCATTATCTTCATAGATAATAGTGGGAGCTTGCATAATATTCATCCCACATGACTGCTAGATGTGGTGAATCATTCATCGGAGCCAAGCACATTCACGTGTGCCTTCATACAGTTCTATAATTTCTGAGTGATTCGTCAAAGTCGTTACAAGACTTTGCTTAGACAATTTTCAGGAAATTGCAGTTCCACCACACAGGAATACATAGCTTGTTTGTGACCTTGTGGTATGTGGGTCCGACAGGTATCTAGCATCTGCATAGCCAATCAAGTTCAAATCTTGATTCTTTCTGTAGAACGATCCAAGGTCCTTGCTTCCTTGGAGGTATCGGAAGATATACTTTATTCCCTACCAATGCCTTTTGGTAGGTTCTGCACTATGCCTTGCTAACATGTTTAGGGCAAATGCAATGTTTAGTCTAGTGCAGTTTGCTAAATACATAAGTGCTCCTACTGCACTTAAGTATGGGAATCTTAGGACTTCCTCCCCCACTTCCCTAGGTCGGTATGGATCTTTTTCTTGCTGTAAAGACCTCTCGATCATCGGTACTTTCGATGGGTATGCCTTCTCAAAGTTGAACCTTTCTAACACCTTCTGGGCGTAGGCCGACTGATGCACTAATATTCCTTCTGGGACATGCTTGAGCTACAGGCCTAAGTAGTATTTGGTTTACCCAAATCTTTTATTTCAAATTCTGACTCTAGGTAAGAACTTGCTTCTTTTATGTCTTCCAGTGTCCCGATGATATTCAAATCATCTACATACACTGGGATTATACAAAATCTATTATAGGATCATCGTATAAATGCACAGGGACAATCTTCATTGTTTGTGTAGCCTTTCTTGCATAAAAAGTCTCTTAAGTGATTATACCACATCCTGCCTGATTGCTTCAATCCGTATAGTGATTTCCTGAGTTTCACACTGTACAGATTTCTATTTGCTCTGTCTTGGTTCAGGATGGGGATACCTTTAGGTACCTTCATATAAATCTCCGAATACAAGTTTTCATAAAGGTATGCAGTTACCACATCCATCAAATTTCATTTCTAGATTCAAGTTCACTGCCATTGAGATTAAATATCTAAAGTTAATTCCATTCATGACTAGGGAGTAGGTTTCTTCATAATCAACTTCTAGATGTTAAGTAAAACCTTGTGCTACCAGTCTTGTTTTATATCTTACGACTTCATTTCTTTCATTTCTCTTTCGAACAAATACCCACTTATGCCCTATAGGTTGCACATGGGGAGGTCTGCGGCATACGGGCCCAAACACCTCTCTTTTGTTCAGAGATAATAATTTAGTTTCTATTGCCTTCTTCCAATCTTTCCAATCTGATCTTTTCTTACATTCAGCGAGCGATGCAGGCTCTGGATCAAGATCGATGATTGTGGCAATTTTCTTTGCAAAGTAGATATCAACATTGGATGTTGTCCTATTCATGGACTCTCCTGTGTGCACATAATTTATAGCTATTTCTTCATGAGTTGCTTCTTCTAGAGCGTTTATTTCTTCTGGAGCTTCTCCTTGCTCATGCTTCTTCCAGTTACGGTGGCAAGTCCCTTTAGTTTTTCGGCTCCGATGTGTGCGCACACATCCATGCCAATTTCTTCTTCCATGGGGATGTTCAGATCCAGTATGCACTTTTCTGAAGGTGTCATACTAATACCAGGTCTCAACTGGCTCCCCTTCTGGTTCTAGAGATCTTCAGTGATCGGCTGTGACAAGTCCTTCTTATCCTTCTTCACTAGGCGTCCCGGTTAATTGGGATTCGAGGGGCGTTGTTCTCGTCCTTTTATTCGAGACCTCTGAATAGGATTAAGGATATCTTTACTTTCTTTATTATTTCAACCCTCTCCGGTGTATTGCGTGCAGGCACATGCGACTTGGTCACGCTCTTCAAATCACTAAAGTGGTCAGACAGTTGATTTGCTAATGCTTGCAAATCAATGATTTTCTGGACTTCTCTATTTGCTTCACTAGTGCGCAGGTCATGTGCATGGATTCTGTGGCTTGCCACGTAATTTTCGAATTTTTCATCAAGGGTTCATTTTCTCCCCCTAATGTTAGGAAATTATTTTCATCAAATATGCAATCAGCGAAGTAGACAGTATGCAAGTCTCCTGTCATGGGTTCTAAATACCTGATTATGGATGTTGTCTCACAAACAACGTATATCCCAGTCTTTCGGAGAGGACCCATTGCAGTACGCTGTGGAAGGGGTATAGGTACATAAACCTTGCATCCAAACCTTCGGAGATGAGAAATTTTCGGTGTTGACCCTTATGCTAGTTGCATAGGTGAATAGATGTTGTACACCGATGGTCTAAAGTTGATGAGATTTGCTGCGTGTAGGACTGCATGTCCCCAACATGTAGCTGGAAAATTACAATTCTGCAAAAGAGGTCGGGCAATAAATTTAATTCTCTTGATTAATGCCTCTGCTAAACCATTCTGGGTATGGACATGCGGTAAAGAATGCTCAACTATAATTCCCATCGCCATGCAATAATCATCAAATGCCTTTGAAGTAAATTCCCTTGTGTTGTCCATTCTGATGAACTTTATGTGATGATCAAGGACAATATTTATGATGCGAATTATCTGCGAGATCAGCTTTGCGAAAGCATGACTTCTCGTAGACAATAAACATACATGCGACCATTTCGAGGAAGCATCGATGAACACCATGGAATATTTGATGGCCCTGAAAGTGGCTGAATGGGACTGCAAATATCTCCTTGGATGCGTTCCAGGAATGCAGAGACTTCATCCTTCACTTTCGAGTGGAGGGTATAGTAATTAATTTTCGGTGGCACATGCAGCCACACAAAATCTTCATGATTGAAAAATTCTTTAAATTAATATTATGTTCTTGGGAATTGTTGATTATATTTCTCATTATCCTAAGATCCGGGTGGCCTAATCTGTTATGCTAGAGACGAGAAAAGTTTGAGCTTCTAAATATTGTCTTGAGCGTATGATAGGCTACAGGTGCCTTGATGTTGGTTGTTGTAAGGTGCGGCATTCTTGCAAATCGAATTAAAATATTTCATCTCTCTTAAGATGGTATTCATTGTGCCATTGTCATTAAGCACACTTCCTCCATGGGGCGCCACACATGTTCTAATATAAGGTATTTTATTAATATGCAGTAGAAGGTAATCAACATATAAATAAAATACTTCAATATCAGAACATATCATGCCATTATAAACTGAATAAATGAATAAATTATTCAAATATCATCCAACCATCACGAGGAGATAAAGTTACTTAAGTACCATCCATGCAAGTTCTAACTTGTCCTTTCACACAAAAAATAAATGACAATTAAACTCTAAATGCATTATGTGCATTAGACTGAATCTGCTAAGAAATCAGAGACTTCGTCTACTATTTTCTCGGGAGTGATATGCTCTTCGAGAGAAATCATGGTGGTGGCTGCTGCTAGGTCAAAAGGGGATGATGCTGCCAGGATGTTCTCAACCTCCATCAGCGCAGACAGCTGCACAGAACTCTCCTCCTCAACAGATGCAAAGTGGGTTTCATGCTGCCCTTTGCCTTCCTTCTTCTTCTAGGTTGGAAGGCACAATGACATGTTGCGGCTCTTTACAGATCCGCGACCAATGCCCCAACTTGCCACACTTGAAGCAGGATTGGTCCTAGTGGCCACAGGCCTTGCCATCCCGCTTTGGCTTGCTCCCCTTATTCTCACGCGGAGCTTCCGACTTGCCTTTCTAGGCTGCGGCCTTACCCTTCCTCTCCCTTTTCTTCATCAAAGGCTTTCGCACCTTGTAGCTCCCGGCGTTGGCTTCACGGCCAGCGGAGCTCCCAAGTGGCTGTGTGACATAGTTCTTGCAGAGAACTTCATCTTGAGGCTCTACAACCTGCATCATATCAATCAATTCGGCCTACTCCTTGTAGCTGTCTTGACGATAATTGCATGCAGATTGCACTGCATTGGGGTGTAAGCTGGATAGGGTCTTCTCAATCTTCTGCTCATCTGTGATCTGCTTGCCACAAAGTTGAAGATTGGTACAAATCCTGTGCAAGGAAGAATTGTACTCTCCAGCCGTTTTGAAGTCGGCAAACCTCAGTCGTATCCATTCTTGCTCGGCCTGAGGAAGAATGGTGCACTTTAGCCTCTCAAACAGCTTCTTGAGTGCAGTCTAGAGTGCTATCGCGCTCTTCTCTGCCATGTACTCATTCTTGAGAGTGAGACAGAGGTTGTGCCTGAGAAAGTGAAGTGCCTGATCATTTTCCTCAGGGGTGGGTTGGGCATCCTGCGGTGCGCCAATCCCCACAGCAGCGCGGAGCTTCTTGGCTCCAAGTACTATCTCGACATCGGAAGCCCAAGTCAGATAGTTTTGGCCAAGCTGGGCCAGCTCCTTGAACTTCCGATTCGTGATGCCAGTCATCCACATGTGCATAAAGGAATAAATAAGTTTACTGCCGGTAAACATGCATGGACTAAATTTACTTCAAGTAAATAAATGGTACAAAAAATTCACGTAATGTTTCAGACTTTTCTATGCATTTTGTTGGATCGGAAATGGCAACAGGGGGTGAATGGTGCCTTCAAAATCGCCTCGGTATCCACACTATTTTTCTTCTCCGATAGCTATCGAAGCTATGAAGAAAAGATTAAGTGCTTACTGGAAAATCAAACTACAGACCATCAACTTTACTAAAAGAGCCAATAGCCAGATCGTCAAAAGAAGTGAAGTAGGCTTGGTGAAAGGTTGTCAAAAGAGACTAACAAGCACTCGCTGAAAAACTACAAAAAAACTGAAAAGGCACTTGGCTGAAAATTCTGCAAAGGAAAACTAAAAATTGGATTGAGAGAGACAAAACTGAAAGCTGAAATTGCAGCCAGTTCACCTTCTATTTATGAGCAGTCGATCGGTGATAACAAAGATAAATATCAGTCCGGCATGCGAGATCGACAATACTTTGAGTAGCAACCAAAAACAGTGAAAAATAGTGAATATATGCTTAAAGCTTGTTGTCCGACAAGGCAAAAAGACAGTGCATACTTGCTGTCCGATAGCTAAAAATCGGCACAAAAATTGAAACAGCTCTTGGCTGAAATCTGCAAAAGGGAGACTAAAAAATAAAATGACAAAACTAAAAATAGCAGGATAAAAAGTGATACTAGAGACAGAGCTTGCTGCAAACCCGAGAGCACACAATCACTACAATTGCCGAAATGAATAAACTCAGGAAACAGGCATATTTTCGGCAAAGCATGTAGCTGAAATTCAGATCCAAAAACAAGGAACAGTAGCTACTGCAGTCAGCCGAAACTCAGAGGAATTGAAGACTGCTTGTTGCTGAAATCAGATAAATTGATTGGAACTAAAACAGAAATAGCAGATTGGCCAGAGAACCATTTCAATACTGACAAAAAGTCAATTTAGCTGAAGAATGAACTCCAACCGAAAATAAGATAAGAAACAGAGCAAGAGATCAACTTCTACATTTTTTAAGATTCCCAAGTCTATTGATCTTGAGTCTTTAAACAACAGCAGGGAAGGATTTCACAGCAATAAACACCGACCTAAATCAATCTTTTCACTGAGAACTCAAGAACACCGAGATGCTCTACCTCCGCGCATGATGAAACCTAGAATTACCAAAAGCGAGAGGAAGATTGTTCGAGCAAACTCTTGAAAGAAACAATGTTGTAGAAATCTTACGCTCTGGGTATAAGTTGGCCCAGACCTTGAGACGATACCAGTTGAGCTCAATGATTTTGCAGCAAAATGATCAAGAATTCAACTCTAAAACCGCAAGAGCACAAGAGAACAGAGAAATGAACTAAGAGCAAAATAGAAGCGAAACACTGAAACATCTCACACAAATTGCTCAGGGAAGTGCAAAGAGATGAAAGATTACATGATAGATCATAGTCAATACAACCCCTTCTCTCAAACTGAGCACACACGCAAATAAGAATCAAGAACTCATCCAGACAACCCCATACGCAGTTAGCAACAGAAAGCCAAACTACCTCTCCTCTCTTCACCAACTCACTAACAACCCATAGGAAAAGAAAAAAAACTCCCAAAAGCCTTACTCCTCTCACAAGACATGCATTCACCAGGAGACACCTCTCCTATTTATAGCCTTTGCTTAACGGGTTTCTCACTCGCTTTACCTGCTAAACCAAAAACCAAATCTGCTTCCTCATGCAGCTTTACGCTTTTACCGAAACGCCCCTCTACATCTTCCGGGAAGCTTCCTCATTCCTTGCCGTCCAAGCCTCGCAACCACCTCGAGTCCTCGCCGTCCTCGGTACATCCCGACCGCATTGACCTCGGCACCGCCTGTGCCTAGTCCGGTCATCCCGTGCCTCGCCACGACTCCGCCTCGATGTCCTGCAGCCATCACAGACAAGAAACACATCACATAGCACCACTCGAGATAATGTAATCACACATTCGCATCAGAAAAAAATACTCAAAGCCCAAACTGGTCGAAAAAGAAGAATAAATGACTTAAGCACGTTCGACCTAGTTCGACCAGGTCCGACCGAAGCCGACTGCACCACACAACGACATGGCACGAATGTAACAGCCCAGCTGTTATTTCAAAATTTTCAGTAAAAAAATTAATTAATTTAATTTAAAATAAAAAAACAAGTGTACTTTGGTTACCCAAATTTTGAAGATTTTATTTTACCTGTTTTTAGCTTTTAAAAGGCTTTTATGAAATGTAATTTTAATAAAAACATAAAATTTTAATTAAATAAAAGGTATTTGTAAAAACATTATTTCAAATTAAGTTTTTAAAACCATTTGGCTTTTATTTGGATTTTTTATGATTTTCTGGGATTTATTTGGAGTTATCTGAATTTTTATTTCAAATCCAAGGGCCAGAAAATATATTATAAATATTTTATGTAAAGCCAAAAAGAATTTATTTCACTTTTTATAAAGCTTTCTCAAATTTTGTAGAATTTTGAGAATGTTCTGAAGTAAAAATCAATTCTGAAAGTCAAAAGATATTTTATAAAATTTTTAAAGGCCAAACTTGAATTACAAATATTTTTACTAAGTCTAAAATAGCTCCATGAATTTTCTGGAATTTTTAGATATTATTTACTATTTTCTAATTATTTATAAATTTATGTGGTATTTTCTGAAAATTTAATCCGAAATTAAATCCGGATTTAATCTCGGGCCAACACGTGTCGTGCCCAGATTTAATCCATCTCTCTCCCCTATTTAATCCTAGCCATCCATCACCACTTAAACCCCAATGGCCGAGATCACCTTCTTTTGCCACGTGTCCTCCATCCGGCTTAATACCCCTTCATCTCCCTCTTTCTCTCACCGACGCATGGGGCCCACATGTAAGATTCATCTTCAACCTCCAACATCTTCTTCCTTCCTCCCTCTCTCTCCCCCAAACCGAGTGCCTCCATTTTTGCGCGCGCCCAAGCTCCAACCGGCCGGCTCTCTCCCCAAGAGCCGCCTCGGGCTCCCCACACTGCCGCCGCACCCCGCGGCCCCTTAATGGCGCCGCACCCGCCCGCGTTCACACCGGAAACCGCCTCCCTTCCCTATGTTTTCCGGCGAGCCCGCACTTCCGTCCCCTATAAAATCCCGGAGCTCTCCCCCGCATCCTCCTCCTCCTCCGCCTCCCCCACCCCCTTAGGCCGAAGGCCTTGCCGCCGGAGTTGCCACCCGCATCCGAGCCGCCGCCGCCTTCTCTCCTCCGCCGCCCCGTCTCCCTGGCCTCTCGAGCTCGCCGACGGTAAGGCCCCGAAGCTCCGCTGCCGCCCCTCCAACCGCCGCCCCTCGCCGGCCGCCACCGGCCATCCGCACACCGGCGACCGCGCCTTCCCCGTGCACTGCCCGTCTCGGCTAGCCACGTCAGCCGGCCCATGCGCACGTGGCGTCCGCGTGGCAAGCCACGTGGCCGGCCACGTCACCCCATTGCCACGTCAGCTTTTTCCTTTTTAAAATAATTCCCGTCCAAAATTTCAAAATGTACTGACATCATAAATAGTATTTCCAGTACAAAAATAATTTCCGAAAATCAGCTTTTCCATTTTTCTCTCCTTTTAATCTTCCGGAAGCCCTAACTTTCTCATTTTAACTACGATTTGAGCCGTGCAAATTTCTAAATTCTTCTAAAATCCTAAATTACCCAAATCTAGACTTTGTTTTTCAATTTTTGAATTTTATTTGAATTTTGTTTGAATTTTATTTGTTTGGTTCTTGGCGTAGATTTCAACGATCTCGGAGAAAACGACTTCGCGAATCGCACTGAGTCTTCGAGCAAGGCAAGTTACACCCTTGACTATGTTGAACCTAATATTTTAAATTATTTATGTTGTTTTTAATTATTATTGCATGCGTAATTTTATCTAAGTTAGTTTAAATTCAGTTTTGTACTCTAGTTATACCCAAATTCTTTGGACAGCCAAATTTGACCTTGGATATCAATATGCCTTGTCAACCTAGATAAAACCTAGTTAGTACAATAGCACTAACTAGAAATTTGGTATTAATGCTTAGCCATGCTTATAATGATATGGATTGGGTTAATCTTTCACATAAAATGATAACTTTTTATCGTGTATTCATGACTTTGGTGAGTCAAGAATGTTTATGAAATTATTTCAAAATAAAATATAAAAACTTGGTTTAGACTTAGGCATTAGTATGATGGTGGGTGTTTCTTTGGCATGCATCGTAGTTTGGTGACTCGATGTTGATTGCCGGACACAAGGAGTAAGTGGTTAGGCCTAAGTCAAGTTAAGGATCGATGCGTGAGCTCTTTGTTACAAAGCCCTATTGTACTACCACAAGTCTGGTATGGGACAGACCTGGCCGAATAATTTGTAAAGTTTCAACATGATTTCGCTATAGGCTGAATGTGAGCGCAGCGTAGGCCGTGAGAAGTCTCACATGGCACAAGAGGGGGCTCCAACATGTGGATTCATGTTGTGGTGAAACCTTAGTGGTGGCGTGATTATGTTGACAACGGATCATTGTAAAGGCCTTGTCATGATCTTCTCGCCGCACACCTAAGGAAGTGTGTAACTCGCGTGGCAAACCGGGATAATTATGTCTTGTGGGTAAAGCTGTACAACCTCTGCAGAGTGTATAAACTATCCTGGATAGCCGTGCCTGCAGTCATGGGCAAGCCGAGTGAAGTTTTTCACGGATTAGACTTTGCTTTTGAAAATGGTTTATGAAAATCTTATGGATGGATGGAATCCATGAGAGATTTTGAAAACCGCATGGATGGATGGAATCCATGCGAGTTTGTTTTGGAAAAGATGGTCCGGGTGGGATGCCCGTGGTTAGGGTAGTGTAGGGCATGGACATGCACTAACGATATTTATTTTGATTACAATGTTGTTTACTTACTGTATCAAATTCAGCTTTTGCACTTACTTTATGATATTTTTCCCAATGTTGCTTTTTATGCAAACTAACCATATTATGCCTTCCTTTGATACTCCATATGCATGCATCAATTCTGTTAATCTCCTGGTGTAACTTGTGGAGTACTTTTTGTACTCATGTTGCTCAATTTAACTCTTTCCAGAGGAAGCTTTCGACGACTTCGGTGAGGACTACGACTAGGCCACGTCTTACAGTCATTCACCTTGTGGGAAGGCTAGATGGGCTGCTACTTTATGTTTTTCTTCCGCTGTCTTCTTTTGCTATTATTGTAAACTTTGGCCATCAGACTCATATTAGTTAAATAAAGTTTGTCAATACGCATGATATTTGTCTTTGTGATACTGTGTGCACTAGCTTTTCCTGGGATACTGCGATTAACACAGAGGGTTCTGGAGTTGCTGCTCCGGGTCCCGACAACGAACCACACAAACCAAACTAACACTTTTTAGAACCGGTGTCAATTACTCATCACAAACATACGGGGTCACCTCCACATGGTCTCTCACATTTTCTATAATTTTTCTGTTAATTTCAGTGATTAAAGGCAATTTAAATAATTACGATTAACCAAAAACAGTAAATAAATACAGAAAACATAGAAAATAATAATGACAGAAATAAACATGCTTCAAATGCTAAAAATAATTCAAACTTTGGATTCCCGAGGCCCTTTTATGCCAAAATATGATTTTTTCAGTTAATTCTGTAATTTTTTAGGGCTTATACGCAAATTTTCAGTTCAGTGAAACATTTTGCGTAAATTTTTGATTTTTTGAGGGGCTTTCTGTAAAATTCGGGACCCCATAGCAATTTCCAGAAATAGGGGCCTTTGCAATCCCCTCCCGGCAAAGCGGGCTCTACCAACTCCTCACGGCCCATACAGCCTATCCTGTCTGCTCGAAAGTGGGGCTAGGGTTTCCCTACCCCGATTCTCATTTGGTGGCGACGACCTAAGCGGCTAGCTCGGGTGGCGCGAGCCGCGGGCCCAGCGGTGGGGCAGCGAGAGCGGCGGCAGCAAGCCGGTGGGCCGGTGGCGGCTACAGGCCGGCGGGTGGCGGATGCACGGCGCTTTGAGTGCGGCGGTGGTCGGCTCAAGCTGTGGCTTAGCGGCCGGGCCGGCGCCGAGCGTAGTGGCGGCCAGCCATGCAGGCTCCGAGAGTCAAAGCGGCAGTGACTCCTCAGCTTCTAGGTGCTGCCGCACACGAAGCCAGCGGCGGTCGGCCGTGTCGCGGCGCCAGAAGGCGGTGGCGGCGGCCTTGGTGCGCGCCTAGCACGGCCGGTGGCTCGTCCATTTCTTGAGCGACGAGTGGCGCGCGTGCCGATGCCACCCGACCGGGTGCCTTGCCGCCTCCCCTGTTTCTTTCTTCCCCCCTCCCGCCTTTCCTGCTTTAGCTGAATGGAATAGTTGCCCTCTGTCCTCACCCCTTCTCCATGACAGGTGGGCCCAATGCCTTTGTAGTTAATGCATATTAGAAAGTTTGTTCAATACCAACTTCTCCAAAACAAAAATACAAAAGTATATATATCTATGTACTGTACATAAGGATTTGATGACAATTCAGCAATGTAGATAAAGTTTTAATTGTAAGATTGAAATTATGGATTTATGGGAATTCGACAAAAACATGGTCTTACAAATAAAATAAGGGTAAATCTAATTGTGAAATTAGATTAAGATTTTAAGTGAGACAAATATAAGTTTAACTTGTTTATATGCATGTTTCGACATATTGCTACACAAGGCTAAATTGTGAGTTCATGCTCAAGAAATAATCACAGGAGCAAAGCGATAGAATATGGTTTATAGGTAAAATGGAAATAAGAATTTAAATTTTGTATATGAACACGAATTGAAAATTTACAGCCGAACAAGAATAATAGTTATGCTAATCATGGGTCCTAACATACCCTTACCTCCTGACCTAAGATTATTAGTTGCAAGACAAATATAATTTGAGTAACAAAATTTCACCGCATAAAATAATAAATATCATTTGCTTATCTCCGAATCATAAGACCCTTTCCCGAATAATACTTGAATAAGTTCTGGTACATCATTCTAATTGTTAAACCCCTAATATCTATCGGGAGATGCTAAGATCTAAATAAAAGAGCACCTGGCATGACTAAAGAAATTCTGGAATATGATCAAGAAGACAATAATCTATATCTCGAATCCTGTAGCTAATCAGTTGACTCCTGAAAATAATTGAATGCCATTAATATGCACCCCAAGTTCAAACCTTGCAAAAAGGGTGCATAAACTAATATCATTTCATGCAAAGAAAAAACATCTTTAATTAGCCGGTTATGCTAAAATGCAACCTCGCCTAAAAACTAACCATATGGTCCTTACCTTAGGACTTAAATTTATGATATTTAAGAATATTTAATACACAAATGGCTCAGTTCAATCTTGAAGGAGAATCTAGATAAAGTATTAACTCCTCATCCAATAACATGTGGATTGTTGGTCATTTTTACTAAATTTGTGAACCATGCAGAGTAATCAACAGCATTCATATTAATGAATTGGATTAAAATGACCAACCACATACTTTAATTAAGTTATTGAGTTAATAGCTCAATTATCTGGCAAATACAATCTCAGATAATATTGCATCTCGAATTATCAAGATACCTCGACCTATTAAATTTATACATATCCCCCGTGGAGCTCATATCCTAAAATCACTAAGCTAGTAATGCTCAATAAATAATACTTAGTATCCCGGATGATCTCGTCCATCTACCTATAGGTTTAACCTGACTCGTGGAACTTTCTTAATAAATATACCAGGAGCTATTAAATAAAAGGGTCGATATATGGTATTCTAAAATCGGCTATGCCTAGCCATCCTCGAGTCCTAAGCAGAATATTCCCGTGAATATTCCTTCATTATAAGTCTTCCTTGGATCTTCCCTAGCCATTTATCACTTCGCCCCAACCCCTTTGACTCTATCAAACACTCTGTGCCCAAACCAACCTAAAATCACTCATCAACTCATAATAAAGCTAAATTGAGCTATTCGGATTTATTTGGGCTTTTTGAGTTATTTGCATTTATTTGGATTCAGCTGCTTAGCACGTAATTAGAAAGTGGAAATCGTGAAGATTCAATGGATCAAGCGCGCTCAAGATCGAAGTGAAGATAAAGAATAGAGGCTCAAGAGGAAGCATCGTGTGAGCTCAAGCCCGCGGTAAACGGCGCCAGGCAAGTCAATATTTTGATCATGTTGAACCTACATTTTCTGCAAATTATTTTTGTTTAAATTATCAAATTGCATGCTGTTATTTTATATGCAAATACATGTTTAATTTAAGATTCTAGTTATATGCCCATTATTTACTTGATTAATATTCCACCTCCTTTGAAATATTTGAATATGTGAACCTTGTCTCCCTAGCAAAATTATAATAGTAACCTTTCGAAAATAAGTCCATAATTATATGCCATGCTTAGTATTGTTTAGATTCTCATGGGCACGAGAACGACCAATCATCACTTTTAATCTTGAGAACGTTTGGTTGGGCAGTCATGGTGGTAATGACTCAAAAATCTCAAATTTGGATGTGGTTATTTTATATTCCCAAAAATCTCAAATTGCTAATTTATCTGGGCGGATGGTTCGGGGGTATGGTGCAAGGGTGCACGAGAGTGTGGTTTGTGGTAGAACCGCTCAGATAACCCTAAGGACTGAATCTTGTCATGACCTCCTATGTAAAACAAGTGCAACCACAAGTCTGTAAAGTACAACTTGGCCTAGTAAATTTACCGGACCCTGGAAATCACCGTCATCGGTGGAGGAGGTGAGGTAGTGCAAGTGGCGGTCTGTGTGACGGCTTGAATGGGGCATCCGCAGATGATGAAGTTCTTTTGCGGCGTGCTAGCAGTGTGGGTAGCCAGCTGCTAGACGCATAGGAGGGGAACATCCCGCACAACCTATGAGACCTGCCGCAAGCTCATAGGGGTGAGATGATGGAAGGGGCGAGGTACTTAGAACGGTTACTGTGATGGTTTTCTCAACCGCATGACTAAGGAATCGTGTGGAGCAGCGAATAAACTGTCTCTTGTGGGTAAAGTGTGCAAACTCTGCAGAGTCATAACTATTCGAATAGCCATGCAAAATCTTGAATCATGGAATGGGAAATGGAGGGCAGTGGGAAGCCCAAATTGGTGTTTTCCTGGGCGTCGTTCCAGTGGTAATGTAAGCGGCAATAACGCTGAAGGTATAGCATATGGTGCAGAGACCATAAATTGGTGGATGGAATCTGGATCGATATTATTATTGCATTCTCTTACACATTATATTTTTGTTCAAAACTACTAGGTCTCAGGAAATTTTTATATATTATATTTTAAAATAATGATAATACTTCCCACAAAGTAAAATGTTAGGAAGAGTAAATAGAGTTGTAAGAAAAGAAGATGGTTGTTAAGGTAAACATATAAAGATGTTGGTGGATTCACGTCGATCATAAAAAGAATACGATAGTGTGGATTCTAGAGAAATAAATTGGTAGAGCCAAAATGAATATATAGGCTAGATAGACGATTTGAATGATTTTTGGAGAATTAGGAGGTACAAAGGTAATTGCTGGATTACAACACTGATAACTAATATAAATTCTTGAGAGATGGTGGTGATAATGGAATTAATAGAATCTGATCGATTACTGGGTGGTTCAATTGAATCTTTGGGAATTTGGAGGAATGGTAACAATTATTGGAGTATAATCTTGGTCAATGATAATCTTGGTAGATGTTTACTAAGGAATCGTAGATTTGATCACTGGTATTCTTGGTGGAGGTATACTAGTGAACTAGTTAGAGTTAAATAAGAGGGATTATTCGAAGATCAAATTATGGTTTTGGATCAATAACAAAAGGATTGAATTATTAGAAAGTCTTGATACAAATGATGTCGGTGGATTTAAAAGTAATTACGTTAGAGGATCAATAAAATTCAGAAGTGAAGAGTTGATGAATAGTTATTACAAGATTGGATATTATGAATTCATAACACAAAAGATATTGGTGGATTAGATAAATGATGTCGCTAGCTATTCGGAGTTTTAGAAGGTATGTGCTCGATGGATTAAATAAATAATGTCGCTTGCTATTTGGAGTCTTAGACAGCGATCAATAAAGAAAGTGTATTTTGGTGGATTATATCAATTATGGTAATCACTAGGTGGAGTTTAGGCAGCAACAATGACACTATGATTAAATAATAATAATAATAATAATAATAATGCTTCTAAAAGCGATTTTTGGCAAATAAAATAACCCGAGCATCTCCTTTGATAAGCCATGCATACTATTTATTTGCATCCTGTGTATTGGCTCGCGGAGCACGGTGGTTTGTGCTCACACTCGCTTTCATCACAAATTCCAATCAGAATCAGATCACTACGCTTCAGCAATACTTTTGGGTCATGATGGCGAAGAAGATGAAGATGAAGATGTCAAGGGCTAGGTTGCGAACCTCCAGTTGGCTGCCTGTGGACATGTCCTAAGGGTCCCACCTGTGTGCTTCGTTCCGCAGCTGCATTTTATTTGATTTCGGCCTAATCAGCCCAAGAGTAAGTCTACTATTAAATTTACGCTTCCGCATGATATGTACTTTGATATTCAGAACTGTAATCTATGAGCACTATCTACTGATCCAGGGAATAGTGTGGTGGAATCACAGAGGATGCCGGATTTAATATCTGGGCTCTTACACAGAGCATGAGTTTTAGCGAGCGCAACCGAACGCCATGCTCGATTTCTCACCATGGAATGCGAGGCACGGAAGAAGACAAGGGGGAAGAGATCATGTTGAGGCAACGGGTAGGCGGGGTCGGCAGGAGTAGAGAGGAACTATGGGCGCGGCGTCAGAAACCGGGGGGAGCATGACCATGATGGAGCTGGCACAGTCGAGCAGAGGTGGAAGACGATCTCTACGAGTGGGTCCGGCACTTCATCGAGCAAAGAGAGGTGCCCTGACAGGATTGTTGGGTATAATCTTGACATGTAAATGGTTTAGAAGTCGTGTGTTTGAGTACCCTTGGCAGCGTGTGTTCAAGTACTTGCTAGCCGGTCAAAGCTCTTGAGTAAATGTAAACCGATAGAAAATTGCGAGCGCGAAATGGTTAGAGTTTATGAGGGCCGACTTAATAGGGGAGTGGCGCAAATGTGTCTTCACGGGCATTCGGTTTAAGGGTTGATGGCAGGTGTAATGGGACGACACTGGGATGGTCCAAGACCGTCGTAATGCAAAGCTGGGCACAAACTGGGATGCGCGGAGGAAAAGTACAGCATGGCGCATCACACATGGACCAGCTAGGTGGTGCAGTAGAGTGGGGTGCGGCCAATGGAATTCGCGATGGAGACAAGACAAGGCGGGAGCACATGGCATAGGCGGTCAGCAGAGAGGAGAAACGATGAGTGTGGTATCAAAATGATGAGCATGGAGTCAAAAATCAGTGGCATGTGCTCATGGTTTCTCAGGCTGCTGGCTGGATGTGGAAGAAAGGTATTGCAAGTGGGCCATACTCGGCAGTGAGAGAGGGTGAGGTGAGCTGAGAGGTTTGGGCAATTGTTGGACACATCAAATGAGCTCGAAAAATTATGAAAATTTTTGTGGAAGCTCCTGACATGATGTAGATGATTGTGTAAGTTTTTTTAGAGCTTCATTTTCTCTTAATTTTTCTAGAAAATTATGAGAAGGCTTCTGTTTCAATTTAAATATATTTATTTGATTTAAATAATTTCGGAACTTGCTTTAATTTTTTTTTGCCAAAATTATATTTGTGGGCTTTTAGGATGATTTCTACCATAAGTTTTCTCATACCAACTTTTGATCCTCTTTTTTTATGATTTTTTTAGTTTTAATTTGAATTACATTCTAAGCACTTTTGTTTTTAAAATTCAAGCTTTTCGAAGAAACTGTAATAAAGAGCCAAAGAAACAAAATGCATTCCAAAAGTTTAAAATTTTTCTCATTTTTACAGAACCTAGAATTTAGGATGTGATAATAGTAGTTGAAAGACGTGACTTTTAGAAAAAGGGACGAGCAGTAAATCAAATGAGGAAAATATGCGTGCGCAAGACAGAAGTGAGAGGAGAGATGCATAATGCACCCTTGACCTCTACCTTATTCTTAGAGTGAGACAGAAAAAAAATAGAGAAGTCACTTCAAGAAACCAGATATTCATATTGACAATACAAACACGTCCTAAGACTTATCTGTTTCTATTTGCTTACATGAAGGTACTTTTAACAAATAAGAGCCGTCAAAATCTATACGTTATTCACACCGATAAGAGCTGACGCAGATTTATAACCATACTACTGCCTGGCGTTCCAATGTCAACTGGGACATGAAATAAATGCTCAATTGCTTCTGCAGTGATAGAAGTCATGAAACTGAAATTTATATCCCCAATAATAAAATAACTGGCGGACCGAGTGGCTCCAAAAGAGGGATCAGGATCTTGATGGAGTCGAACCATCACTCCCAGCAATTGGTTGCTGGGACGCTCTTTCCAGTTCAAAGCAAAAGATCCACGATTTGTCAGCAAAAGAACCACAATTTGAGTGGCAAAAAATATGACATAATATCATCTTCGGTAGTACTGACTCATAGATTAATCCACAATGAGCTATATAAACACCAAGAAACACAAGTATATAAGAGAAAGGTAAAGCTCTTTATTATGCCAGTTAACCTCTCTTTTACAAGAGATCCCTATTTATAAAAACGAGTAAAACCCTTCTAATGGTATTTTAGCATTTACGAGCCTCACGAAACATAGGATTTTATATGATCAATTACCAAAATACCTTTTAAAGTGTTCTAGTATTCCTAGCTATAAATATTGGATCATTTTCATAAGAGAGGTCATGTAAAAGAGATTGGTGATGGCACAATAGAGTTCAAACATTTCCCTCATAATGGCATAATAGAGTTCCACATTTCCCTCACTTGTGTTCATTGAATATGATTGCTCGTATTATGGATCGATCCCCTCACGTCTTCATTAGTGTGTATATGATTGCTCGTACTGTGGATTAGTCCCTCACATACTTATGTCCATTAGTGCATATATGATTACTCATATTGTGAATTGATCTAAGTTCACATACTTATGTTCATTAGTGCATATATGATCACTCATATTGTGAATTGACCTGAGTAACGACCACCGAAGATTTAACAGTTAACTGCCCTGCCTTCCCGTCCGAGTCCAGAGCCGTGACAGTGCTCCATTCAACTCAAAATCAGACTAACCCCATCGCCTGCAAGATAAAGTTAAAAGCATACGCCCGTTCCTTCAGAAAAAGTCAAGAAAATATTTCAAACATAAAAATATCTCGAAATTAAAAATAGGAAGACAATATACCTAAATATAAATATTTCCAAGGGGTCACTTAGAAAAAACAAATAAACCGCTCATTAACAAATGTGTTTGTAGAGTATTTCTGTATAGTTTAACACAGCACTCGCAAAGAAATATCGTTGAGTATTTCTGTATAGTTAACACAGCACTCGCAAAGAAATATCGTTGAGCCCTTTGGTTACACCCACTTGTTTACAAAAAAGTAAATTTTGTTACACAATAAAATAGTTCGTTTCTGCCATTGACCCACTATTTGATGAATTGCAATAAAATAGTTCATAAAATGCCACGGTACAAAATAGTGTAACAATTATAAAAGACAGCACAACTATTTCAGCCCACACCCTATCAGTCGCGGTTCCACAGCTGTAAACCAAAATTATAAACAAAATACATAGTACAAACCGAATCAAGAAAGAAAAACAGGATACAAAATTGAGAACAGAGTAATACAGGTGCGTACAAAAAAGAGCCTAACTAATCACAACAGTATGACCTACCAAAACTGTGAAGAGAAGCTGATCATAATTGAAACAATAATAACCAAGCTAGAGCGCTGAAGATATATAACGCTGTTCCGACTCAACAGTATTATCATATTAAGAAAAGAATAACTGAATTTCCGTTAAAAAAAAAGAATAACTGAGCCTCTACAAATTGCTGTAGTGGCACAGTGGGCATCATGCATGCAAAGAACTGCAGCAGGGGCATCTCAAATTAAGCAGATTATTATACATCACCAGACGTGCAGGCATGAATTATATCACCAGCTGTGCAGACCTTCAGGTAAGACCTCTCAACGAGCAGCAAAGATCATCAGATAGGTCAACCCCCTCCTATAATGTCAATCTTCCTCAGAAGCAAGAATGGCCTAACACAAGAATGGCCGCAACAGAGATCTAAAGTCACCATCACATGCCGACTCGGGTTAAAGACGGCCGTTATAATACGTCACCATCATGTCACAAGTTTGAGCCTGCCGTCACATACATCTCCGGCGCACTTCAATCTTCACCATCGTTGGCGATTAACAAAAAATCTTCAGGTTCTTTCTGTCTGCAGGGACTTCCTTTTGCTCATGCGGAACTGTAATCTTGTACTGTGAGATTTAACGAAATTAATGAAATCAGAGGTTAGGTCCTTAGGGCCCACTTTGCCTCCAAGAGACTAGGCACCCTTAATTAACACGAACATATATGTGCCAGAATTTTGCTCAGCATGGAAGGCCTCCCATCCCACGATCTTCCTGCCTCAATGCCATGACAGCAGCACGAATGGCCTCTCCGAGGGATCCAAGCTTCATCCTTGCATCTTCGAGCACGGAGATGTCCTGCAGCACAGAAGTCTTCCACAAGGCTTGATGCAGCACCAGCACTTGGCTTCAGTCGTGGAAGTTCACCTCAGCCGTCAAGAAGGTAAGCACACCCACTGACGAAATTCGGAGGACATACAGAGATAGCATATGTGGATACAAATTCTGGTACAGCCACAACGAACGACACCCCTCAACACCACAGGGGAAAAAAACACTTGCCAATATGCATGCATATAAACACCATATACATGTGATGGTATTCAGTGGAAAATATCAGATGCAGCGCCGGGGGTTGGCAATACCACCAACAATCATAAGCAGAGCATATATATAATATGTTAAGGGATGAACCTCGCGAATGAGTTCCTGATCCAACGTCTAGCAAGAATATGTAGAGGAATTGAAAATTTTATGCAGGTGTGCTTGAGCTCGTGTAGGCAGCAAGGCCAACAATAGCTGTTTCTTATGGATTTTCACCTGGTTGATTATCGGTAGCCACGGGTTTGTATGGTCTGTTCTGAGTTTTGACCTTACGCACGGTGTGTCGAAGCCGCACTCCAGCTAGCTTTTGCAGATTAATGGCTTAGCTAAATTGAATATAATATGCCCAGTTTTATCCCTGGCTAAGCGCACGACTTGCAAAGAATTACTGTATATTGGTCTATCTAGGAAACAACCAAAACCTTGTTTATTCTAAAGCCATTCAAACTAGGACCGCCCAATTTGTAGTTCCCAAGTTCTCCACCGATCATAGTATGAACTAGGGTTAAATTGGAACGAACGAGCATAGTTCACAAGGGTCCGCTGTAATGGCATTTGATCTTTATAGATACGGTTGTTTTCAAATGTATGCTTTATGCAAAAAGATATGCAGCTGGATGTACCTTAGCTATGAAGTTATGCCGTGTGCCTCGGCCAGTAGAAATCATGTAATCAAGGATGTACCTTAGCTATGAAGTTATCCGTGTGCCTCGGCCAGTAAGAATCATGTAAGCAAAGACGAGCCACAGGGAAAATGATATGGATATTGTACATGCCAAATTGATATATATTCTCTATGATTATTGTTGCGCTAATTTGTTTGGAATACAAAAACAGATGACAAATACATATATCATGCATATATTTTTTCTCGTTGCTTAATGCACTTTTAGATTATCAAAAACCGAGGACAACTTTTTTTGAAGGAGAAGATTATGCGGATAACCCTAACACTAACCCATTTTCTACTTCATCAAGTATAACGCGTAGCATACGAGCAACAATTTTTCCAAATATGCAAATTTCTATTGGATCAATCACAAGAGATAAAGCTAAAATACCGAATCAACAGGTAAATCTTTTCCTTAATGATTATTCTTGTACTTATAAGAATTTGTTGCTACCTAATACTTCTATTTTATGTGTTCTTAGATTTGAGAAAAAAGCTAACGGATGGGGAAAAATATTTAAAGACACAAGAAGCATAGCCATAGAAGATCTTATGACCACAGAAGATCATCATAAGTGTGATATAATCGTATATGTCAATATTGCCACAAAGAATCATGTAGCCACAGAAGATCAACGCAGAGAATGAGGACATCCATGGAGAGAAAATATCTAAGTGATTTATGACTTAAACAAACCAAACCTAATTTAGATTTTAACTTTTACTTATCAAAACAAACAAGCAAAAATCAAAATTCAAATTGAGTTTGGTTTACTTAAGCCATAAGTCACATAGATATTTTTTCTGTGGCTACACAATCCTTTATAGCAATGTTAACATATACAGATTCATCACACTCATAATAATCTTCTGTGATCATACGATCTTCTGTAGCTATGCTTTCTGTGTCTCTAAAGCTTCTTTTCTATCCGTTAGCTTTTCCTCAAATCTAAGAACACATAAAATAGAAACACTAGATAGCAACAAATTCTCATAAGTACAAGAATAATCACTAAGAAAAAATTCACCTTTAGCTCTATCTTTTATAATTGATCTAATAAAAATTTGCATATTTGAAAAAATTATTGTTCACATACTACGTATCACATTTGATGAAGGAAAAAATAGATTACTGCTAGAGTTATCCACATCAGAGAAAAGTATGGCTTGTGACTTTCCGAGCCAACTACTATCTTGATCTGTTTGAGGCGGCTTATCGAGACACTCTTCAAGACGATTTATCAAGCATTCGACAACCGCCACAGCTATCAACGGAAAAAACAAGCCAAAACGGGGACGGGGGCACCAAGGCCGGGGTGGAGAACCCGGAGCAAAATAAAATAAGATAGCTCCCCGTGCGATCTCCACCCCGGAAACACAAGGGAAAATATACTTTTTATTGTCTTATCTGGCCTGCCAAGCGAGCGCACCCGACATGGCAAAGGCCCTCCTACCCTACCAATCTACATACATAATACAGCATATAGTAGATATAGAACACAGCATAGGCATACACATGTACATACATGCGCATCAGCTTACCCAAATAATTACCTTTCTGAGTTTGGAGACTCATCTGATCTGACTACCGATACCATCAAGACACCGTTGGATGCAGAAGTCAAATCTCCAAGCGGGAATCATCATCCGGATGACCAGTCTCCTCCGGCGTCGACGATGAACCTACGGGCGTCGTGCGGATATGAAACTGCCGTCGGAGAACAGATCTTGAAGTGGATCTCTAGATCGGCGAAGATCTACGGAATCCCCCATAAACCGTCAGTCCGAGTAATCAATCAGCCGTCGCTACGGAATCTCTCAGGAAATCGACGACGGCACAGATGCCCGTTGCACAGGGGATCGACATGTATGGAGCAGCGAATCATCCATCACAAAAGCGAACCTGCCATCGCACAACATATGAAGCGAAAAAAGAGAAAAGGCTGTTCGTAGCTGCGAAAAATATTTTCAGAATATTAAGACCTACAAAGCAAGTCAGGAGGGTTTGCATTTAGATCTAGAAAAACGCGAAGGGCGGAGAAATTTATCACTTCTAATTTCTCAACCGAACGACGTATAGATCATCTAACCTATCAACGCAAGAAAAACTAACCGATCTAGACGTTAAAACCCCTCCACAGCAATAAAGATTCAAAATCAAGAATCAGTCCCGAAACTAATTCCTAAACATCAAAATTAACAGGATAACGCATCAAAAATCATCTTATATGAGGCAACTAACGACAATCATAAAAAAAGACAGGAACCCATAACAAGGATATCAACATATACAGATCTAGATCCAGATTAGACGACCTAAGATCCAATATAGCCGGATCTAGATATAAAATCACTACCTTAAAAGCATTTTATAATCCGAAGCATGACGAAAACAGCCTTGAACTCTATTGCAAACGAAGAACAAAAAGAAAAAAGAAAAACGAACCTCACGACTCGAGATGAGAGGACTGCGGGCGAGGCCGTGAGGAGCAGACATGAGGGGGGAGGAGGGGCAAGGCCTATATAGGGCGTGGTTGGCTAGTTGTCGGTTCAACGTCCAGAAAGCAAGCCGGCTCGGATGTGGACGGCTGAGATGAGATCTAAGTCGATTGGAACACGTACCTATCTTGGGGTCAACGTCGTCGTGTTGTTTTAGGTGTAATTGATTACTTTTAGCTATAATTAATTATCTATAGATTTTTAGATAACAATAAATGATAAAGACACCAATATGCATAACATACATAATTTTAGATTTAAGATGACTGAGATGAAATCACGTGTAAATCGATTGGAACAAGTACATATCTTAGGGTCAACATTGTCCTATTATTTTGGATACAATTAAATATTTTTAGCTGTGATTAATAATTTTTATCTATAATTTTAGATATTAATAAATGGTAAAGATATTAATATAGATAATATATAATTTTAGACTTAAACTAACTGTTTAGAGAAAAAAAATCGAAGCCAAAATAAAGTTGCAAAAAACACAGGCTGTTGTCGGCGTTGGAGTCGGTCACGGATCAATTGGGGTCCTTGCGTGGCGCATGCGGTTACCGGAAAGTTCCGTTTGCGTGTCCTTGTTGGCCACGTACTCCTTTGCATTTTGTTGGCGTCATCCCTTGCGTCACACCGAGGCCGGATCGTGTACGACCGCCTCGTCCGGTGGCCTTCTGCGCGCGCTCAAAACGCACGTCAATGAACTCTTCAAAGCATCTACACGACAATCCCTATTCCCTACCATGACCTTTCTTCGTGAGCCCTTGCGTGGAAATACACTCGGCAGGTGCAAAGCTAGAGAAAGTGCCGCAAGGGAACCTCTAGGGTTGCGGGGTTCATTTGTATTTATAATCAACAGGTTCCAGATAAGGATTGCAAACTGCACAGGAAGGAAGCTAAACGCTGTCAGATTACAACGACCACAACGTGTATTACCGGATGGCCGAACAAACGTACACACCAGACAAATTAGACCCATATATTAGGACTCAAATCTGGACTAGTCATCAATCGGACTGAACAAAATAAACTACTAACCCAACCATTGGCTAGCTGTTAAGATACAAACCGATTCAATTCAGAATTCAGTCCTCTTGCCTATACTTGGTACCCATGTTAATTGAGTACACAGATTGTCCCCTTTTCATATACACTAACTGAATGCCCACACGTTGCTACGCATTTTTAAAATTTATCATACTATATGTTTAAAACTCACAGACGGTAAAAAATTTTAAAATATGCATACAAACAGGTTCTAAAAGTTTTTAAATCCATCAAGTAAGTCGAAAGTTGTCAATCACACCTCGTGGTGATAAGTCAGAAGATATCAACCACACCTTATGATCGTAGGTTGGGAGTCCTCAAGCACACCTTGTCATCGTAAGTCGGAAGCCATCACGCATGAGCATAGGTCGGGAGCGGTTGACCGCGCTGGTGATCATAAGTTGGCAGTGGTCGACGATTAGTCGTGATCCTAAATCGGGAGCCTTCGACAATGGCTCATGATCGTACATCAAAAACCGACGACCATCGTTCGTTGTCGTAAGTCAGAAGCCATCGAGGATACCTCGTGGTCGTAAGTTGGAACACATCGACCAGCACTCGTAGTCGTAAGTCAGAAGACATCGACCACACCTCGTGGTTGTAAGTTGAAACACATCGATCAGTGCTCATAGTTGTAAATTAGAAGTTGTCAATCACATCTCGTGATCGTAAGTTAGAAGCCGTCGACCATCGCGCGTGATTGTAGGTCGAGAGTGGTCGACCATCACTGGTGGTCATACGTTGGTAGGCCTCCAATGCGCTTGTGCCTTGTTGCCCGACTGCCGGTGCCAGCCTGCTGGCCCTAACTTCAACCACAGCTCTAACTTTGACCACTGCACCTTTTGACCTCGACCACTACCCTTTCAACCACTGTCCCCTTTAACCACGACCCTTCGATGTCGACCTTTCCCTTTTCGACCACGACCCTTCGATGTCGACCATTTCCCTCTTCGACCACAACCCCCTTCGATCATAGCTTCGACTTCGATCACCTTGTGGGTCTTGCTGTCGAGGGTGGGGAGCTCGATCTCAGGGTGACCTGGGGGTAGCGGTGGAACTCGTAGCGGTGGAGGTTGTGGACGAACCAGCAGGTGCCCTCCAGGTTGGCGCTATGACTACGACCATGACTGCTACCACTACGTCCACAGGCGCTACGACTATGACCATGACCGCGACTTCAAGCACTGCCCCCTTCGACTTCGACCACTACCCCCTTCAACCGCTGTCCCCTTCAACCACGGCCCTTTAACGTTGACCACTTTCCCCTTCGACCACAGATCTTCGACTTCAACCATGGATCTGCGACTTCGCCACTACCCCTTCGACCACTATCCCCTTCAACCACGGCCCTCCGACGACTATGGCCCTTCGACATCGACCACTTCCCCCTTCAACCACTGCCCTCTTCGACCACTATCCCCTTCGACCACAGTCCTTCGACGTCAACCACTTTCCCATTCGACCACGACCCCTTTCGACTACGGCTTCGACTTCGACCACGGATCTTCGACTTCGACCACTATCCCCTTCGACCACGGCCCTTTGACGACCATGGCCCTTTGATGTCGACCACTTCCCCCTTTGACCACTATATTAATTGCGCGCAAACCAGTCGATCCTATGTCTTAAATTCTAGATCTATGGTACTTCTTTGAGCTGGAGGCGGAGCTTTGAGACTATTTGGTGAAAAAGGACTATTTGGCAAGAGTGATTGTAGATTTATTAAGTTCTTGACTACCTATGGTTAGTAATTTGTTCCTAATTGTATTATAATTTAGATATAGCTTTTGGTGACAGGAGAATTAAAAATGGTTTAGATCTAGCTAGCTTGAATAGAGAGAAGATTATTTACATCTAGCATGGTTTAAGTTTTAGGGTTTAGTCAATTCATAGTCTATTTCATTTCTACTTAATTCAATTTAATTAATTATTCTTTCTACATATAGCTACTTTAGATCGTATATATCTAGTATACTAATTAACTAATTCAATATTTAATACTAAATTATTATATACATAACATAGCACCAAAGATAGATGTACGCTGGAAACCGTATGAGCGAAAAGTACATTAATGACATGCCTACTTTTAGAGCTACCAAAGAGGATATTTTGAATAAGGGGTGAAATATATGTACTCTCCATGCATTGACTGCTAGAATCTAAAGATGTTTAAAAACATAGCGCAGATTAAATGCACTTGATTCGAGGGGTTTCAAAAAGGAGGTATACACATTGAACTAGTCATGATAAAGAGCAGATTACATAAAAAGGTGGTAATAATGACATCGCTAATGACATCAATGATATGCCGTCAGATGATGTCGATTGTGGTTCTGATTCGGATAGGTTGCATGATGACAATCTGGATCAGATGTTTCGCGGTGCAGAAGGAAACTATGATGAGAGAGAGTATGTTAAATTTTAGGACTTGACTGAGGACTCGGAGAAATCTTTATTCATGTGCTACAAATCAAAGTACATGAGGTTATCAGTCATGCTTGAACTGCTGAAATTGAAGGCAAGCAACGGTTGGTCCAACAAGAGTTTCATGGCGTTGTTAGGTCTTTTAGCGGACATGCTTCCGGAAGGAAAAACGAGTTTTCTAAAATCACCTACAAAACCAAGAAGGTTCTTTGTCCATTGGGAATGGAAGTAGAAAGAATACATACATGTCCAAACGACTGTATCCTCAACCGTAAAAGGTATGCAAACATATATCTAGTGTGCAACGCATCCCGATACAAGTGTAAGAATCAATCAGATGACGGCGAGGGAATAGAGGTGAAGAATGGACCTCCTGCTAAGGTGGCATTGTATCTTCCTGTAATTCCTCATTTGAAGTGTTTTTTTGCGAACCTAAAGGAGGCAAAACTGCTGTGTTGGTACTCGGAGGAGCATAAGAAGGATGGAATGCTAAGACACCTTACTGATTCTGCCTAATGAAGAAATATCGATATGAGGTTTGTAGACTTCGGTGAAGAACAGAGGAATATAAGGTTTGGATTGAGTACAGATGGAATGAATCATTTCAGTAATCTAAGCAGCTGAAGCACTTGGTCCATAACTCCATAACTCTTTGCATCTACAACCTACCTCCTTGATTGTGTATGAAGTGGAAGTATGTTTTAGTGTCGATACTTATCCAAGAGCCAGAGCAATCTGGGAATGATATTGATGTGTACCTAGCACCATTGGTGGAAGATCTAAAAATATTGTGGATCAAAGGGGTACAGGTATGGGATGCGTACAAAACGAGAGAACTTCACTTTATGCTCCTTGTTGTTTTGCACCATAAATGATTATCTTGCCATTGCTAACCTGTTGGGCCAGAGTACAAAAAAGGGCTAAAGCCTGTACTCACTGCTTAGATGATACTGAGTGTGTGGCTAAAACACTCGCGTAAAACCGTGTGCATGAGTCACCATAGGTTCCTTCGAAGGGCTCACCCATACCGCAGGATGAAGAAATAATTCGATAGAGAGAAGGAGGACAGTTCAGCTCCAAGGCATTTAAGTGAAAAAGAGATCCATGATATGGTTAACGATTTAGATGTTGTACTCGAAAAGGGACGTAAATCGATGACCCATGAGAAGAACATTTGGAAAAAAGATATCAATATTTTGGGACTTAACTTATTAGGAGCACCTAGAAGTTGCCACCGCATCGACATCATGCACATAGAAAAAATGTATGTGACAACTTGATTGGTCTCTTATTGAATATTCGTAACAAAACAAAGAATGGTGTCAATGCACGACTTGACTTGGTTGATATGGACATCAAGCCTGAGTTAGCACCGACAAAGACTGATAAATGACGAACTTACCTTCCCCCTACTTGTTACACTCTGTCCAAGGGTGAGAGAACTGAACTATGCCAGTGCTTGCATGGTGTTAAAGTTCTATCTGGTTACTCTGCTAACATGAAAAACTTGTTTCGATTGAAGATTTGAACTTAATTGGCATGAAGTCCCATGATTGTCATGTGTTGATGACACAGATGTTCCCTATTGCAATTAAAGGTATTTTGCTGATCAAGGTTCGAGAGACAATCATGAGACTGTGCTATTTCTTTAACACAATTACTCAGAATGTCATCGATCCCTAAGGACTAGATGCTCTGCAAGATAAGGTGGTGATGACTCTATGTCATCTTGAGATATATTTCCCTCTACTGTTTTACGATATCATGGTCGATCTCATTGTTCATATTGTGTGGGAGATAAAAATGTGCAGACCCGTGTTCCTACGTAGCAGTACCCATTCGAGAGGTTCATGGGAATTCTTAAGTCCTATGTATGGAATCAATCTTGGCTAGAGGGCAGTATCGTCGAAGGTTATGTAAACAAAGAGGTATTTGAGTTCTATGTCGATTACATGGCTTAAGCCGAACTGATAGGTATGCTTCGATCTCGCCCTGAGGGGGGCTTAAGAGTATCAGGACCATCGGAAAGAAAGCAATCACCAGACATGGATGTGTATGCTCAAACCTATTTCATGGTCTTACAACACATGACTAAAGTGTCTTCGTATATCGACTAGCACAAGGATATGCTTTGGCAACAGAATTCAAACCGACCAGATGTTTGGATCACGAGACAACACAACAGTCGGTTTAACCAATGGTTGAAGGAGCGACTCGCTAGGAGCTCGTTAAGTGATATGCTGACATGGTTGGCAAAATGGTCAACATTTACAGTTGTTACATGGCAAGGATCTGACATAAATGTGTACACATTCTATACGCAGGCTCAGGATGTAAAGAGTATTAACCAGAACAGTGGTGTCCGCATATATGCGTTTAGTATCGATAGGTTGAGGAACTCCTACTAGAGGAGATTTAGGAGCTTGACTATGTGCTTTTCAAGATCCCTTTGTTTCAGTGTCGTTGGATCCATCTCCCATAGGTGAAGGTTGACAAGTACAGTGTCATTATCGTGGACCTCAAACGTGTTGGATACAAAAGGCGATCCATTCGTGGTCATGTTGCTTATGAATTGGTCAAATTACTTAAGCTGGTAGTGTACTATTTATGTGAGATCAATCTTTTTGTTGATATTCTATTGACTGGCAGAAATTTGTCTATACTGATCAAGTTTCTAGAACTGTTAAAGTTCGGTTTTGTGGTCATTCTTTCATGTTGTTACTCAATTAACTGGCAGTAATTAGTCTCCTTGTGAGTTAGGATCTTTTCTGTGAATTATTTAGTCTTTTTAGAGTTCAAAATCTAAACTATTGTAATCATTTCCAATTTGTGAAGAGCATAGACAAAGTATTAAGAAGGCCAAGAGAGAATCTTGAGCAACTCTATAACTGAAAGCAATAATCACATTAAAACATGAGCTCCTTGCTGGATTTAATTGTTTTCATGCTCTATTCTTACTGGTTTTAATTGTTTTATGCCCTATGTTTTAAGTATATTATTCTATTTTGAAGATGTCGTCCGCTCATTCTTCATCATCGTCGCCGGATGCGTATGATGCACCATCCTCTGGAAAATACAACCACCGTGGAATAGGACTATCGAAAAGGCCCGAGGGCCGATTTACCATCACGAATATCGATGTATATAAGACCCTTCTCAATCCTTGCCAAGCAGTATTCACATTTCGAAGAATGGTTAGAATAGTTGCATGGGAACGAATTGAGATCACGTTCAATTCGTGAAAGATTGTGACCAAACTTCAAAGAAATGAGCTGGTGACGGAAGTTTTTCAATCATTCAAGATCCTGGAAGAACACAAGGACTTCATGCAATGACATGCGTTGCTAGTGGTGTGCAAAGCGTGAAAGAATTTTAAGAACTTGCTTGTTAAGCAATACGTGGAGAAGAATCTAGCGCCCTTCCACAAGTATCTATTCCTGGAACCGCAATGGCAAGAGTTTGTGGTGATGAAGATGATAAATAATTTTAGGAGTGAAAGTGCAGTGCACAGAGCCCTCTAGGAAAAAACACATACACCCATAGCCTCGGCACCGCTGGGTATACGGGTAAAATCCCGCAATTGAGGGTGAAGGACAAGCAGACAATCCTACGGGAGGCCTCCCCCATTTGCTGGGATTCCTGATGAGCACTTTCAAAATTGGATATGAGCGAGGTCATCTACCGTGTCGTCGGGGCCATCTCCTTTTGAAACTCATTCAATGCTGGACACTATGGGCCTGTTTGGGACTGCTCCACTCCAGATTTTGCAGCTCCGCTCCACCTTTGTCTTGCCAAACACCTCCAGCTCCTAAAACTCCGCTCCAAGAAAAAGGTGGAGTTGAGGACCAACTCCACGTTTTTTGTGGAGCACCTCAAGGGGTACTCCAGGATTTGAATTTTTGTACTCTCTCATGGAGTTGGGGTAAAATTACCCACACTTGCCACTCGTTAATGAAAACATGGATTCCCTTTCTCCCTCCGTCGGTTTGCCTCCCGTACGCCCGCCCGCGCCCGACGCCGGTACTCGGCCTCGGTAGGCGCCGGTGCGGATGAGCCGATGCTGTTCGACGGCAGCGGGGACCGAGCCGAGGCGGACCCCTCCATGCTCGCCGGCCTCAGCTCGCTCTCCGTCAACTCCGTCCGCGAGATCAACCTGCTTTCCGCGAGATCGGCCTGCTGTAAGCAAGCGTCCGCGTGATCGACCTTCGTCCACGAGATCGACCTACCGCTCGACGACGCCGTCGCAGACCTCCGCGCCTTTGCACAGACCTCCATCGCCCACTCCATTCCGTTCATCGGCAAGACTCGCACAAACATGAACTAACAGATCGAGGTGGATGGGTCATATATACGCTAGCTAGAAAATATGAAATATCTGAGAAATTTCACTTGTAGCAGGCAGTCGATCAAGTGGGATTCTCTGTATGAGAAGTGCAGAATTCCCGTGAGAAAACTAGGGTTTTTTTCATTTATGTTATACGCAAACATATGCAAAAATTATTTTTAAAATAATAAGAATAACTTACAAAAGCTAAATATGTCAAAACATTTACATATAGTATCCCAAGGGCATAAATGGTTATACACACCAAAACCTCCAATCTAGAGCTAGAGCAGAGCTACAAGCCAAACAGGTGCACCTGCTCTATAAACTCCATAGTGGAGCTACTCCATGGTGGAGTTGGTGGAGCGGAGCTGGTTTTTATGGAACAAAGTAGTCCCAAACAGGCCCTATAAGTGTGTACAATCACGGTCTACATTCATGTAATACCGATAAATATCACATATATGGTGACTAAAGCCAGATTAACGAAATCGCCGGTTAATTTCCTCGACCCACACTTGGTCTCCATAGATATCATCAAGGAGGATGCATCCTTCATTGAGAATTACAAGATGACAGCATTGGTAGCTCATCGCAATAAGGAATTCATACTTATGCTCTATAACTAGTGGCTATACTTGTTGATTTGTACTTTATAAACAACTTAAACTTAGGTTTAATGACCATGACGACATACCTGTGTAGGTTCTATTGGATTCTAATTATAATTATATCAAAATAGAATAAGGTAATATACTTTGATTCCCTAAATAAGAACAAACCGACTACACAGTTGTTAAATAATTAATCGATAGGTAAATACATTTCCTCCATAGATGATTCCATGTGCAGCCTCAAGGGCACGAGCGCTGACACGAGCAAGCGAACTATAATTGTCTTGGAAGATTAACCCTTGGTGGATTTTTTTTCTTTTTTGCTACATGATGAGACCGGATTGGGCCGGGAATTTCATTCCCCTTGTCAGCCGAGCGCTCCTCTGGGCTGGGCTGGGAAATTTGCTACGGGGAAATGGGCCGGGACAAGGCCTCAAGATTCAATTGTCAATTCCCAATTTGAAAATCTCGTGAAACCAAATGGAAAGCAAACGTACTCTGGTGTACACCTTTAAGCTATGCAGCTTATTACCATTGCTCAAGCTTGCTTCTCGGTGCCCTATTGCATTGCTACCGAAGTCTTTCGATTGTCCGTCCATGCCTCTTCTCCAGAGTTCTTCATCGATTCACTGTTGCAGTTGGATGACTAGCTAAGTAGCTATTGCCTTGCTTGTCAAACTAGAAGTAGGTAACCTTCACTTCGGTCGACCTTCATCTAAGCAATACGAGTGAAGCCAACATGTCCTCCTAATCTCAGGTTGCGACGGGCGGAGCTGGCAAGGTGGCCGCCCAGCCAGATGAAGCTGCAGCTGTGTTGTTGGTGGACGAAGGCAAGATGGGGAGTGTAATAACGACATTTTGTAAGTTAAAAAAAAGAGAGGAAAAGATTATATAAATCATCGCTCCGTGTCCTAATAAAAGATGTTTTCAAAACCAAATAAACATACGGTTTTAGTTTCACTAACGCACATGCACATGTAGATGTTGGAGGAGAGAGGATATTCTTTTTTCTCTCTCTCTTAAGAGTGGATGGAATTGGGAGCTCTGGGAGGCTCTGGCCGTTTTCGTGCTTGTGGACCGTCCGATCTCCATCATACGGTCTAGATCTGGCCGATTTAAAGCCATTGGATCACATCTTTCCAACGGACGGCCAAGATGAGTTCGCTCCGCCTCCACACCCCTCAAACCCTAGCTGTCCCCCCACAACATTGTTGGAACTAATCTTTACTCATACTAATTGTACATGTTGGATGTGGTCGAAGTTGCAGTCGAATATATTTGTCGAAGCTGCAGTCGATGGCGTGGTCAAAACAACAATCGTAACTGTGGTCGAAGTATAAGTGGTCATAGGAGTCATTTTGTTAGTGGTCGTAGGTTTGAGTCATGGTCAAAACCACAGTCGGATTCATGTGTTCGAGTCGTACTCGTAAGAGTACTGTAGCAGGGAGTAGTCGTAAGTCGCAGGGGGACTCGTAGGCGTAGACATATTCGAGAAGCCATGGTCGAAACTGGGCGTCCAAATAACGACTGAGTCAATAAATTTGCCGAGTCTTTCGGATAGTGTGCGATGTGTGCAAGTCGTGGTGTGTAGTGTGCGCAAGTTGTGGAGTGATGTCCGATGAAACTAGATCACGAGTGTCATTTATATCCTTGTAATCAGTTTGTTAAAAAAACAGTGAATAATAGAAAAAAAAAAAAACAACGAAAGTCGAATTTACGTCGAAAAATTACTCTACTACTCATTTTCTTGTTAGTATAGTGTTCGTCCACGCTAAATGGAGTATGATTGGTGAGATGAGTTCTAACAAGCACTCGGCCGTCTCCTTCCCTTCTTCCCTACCGCAGCTAGCACCGGGCATCGCCTCGCACTCACCTCCGCCGCCCTCGCGATGGATGCTCTCCCCCCCTCGTCACAATCGCTACCCATCACCCTGTCGTCGTCTCCTCCCCTTCTCTCCTCTGTCGCCACCGTCGTCGTTCGTGCACGCGCAAAAACAAACAAGCCCGCAGCCGCTGTTGCCACCACTCCCCAGGGCTTCTCCTCTGTCACTTCTTTCACCAATGGGTGGCTAGATCTGGCTCGTGCGTGTGCAGGACCTGAACGGCAAGGGCGGAAGCGGGCGAGGAGATCTTCCAATCGGGAGCTCGCACGCGCCTTCCTCTTGGCTCCTCCCCTTCCTCCCCGCCGTCGCTGCCGTTGCCGGCGAACCTCTGTCTGCCCCTCGCCTCGATCTCTAGCACTGCCACCGTCTTTGGCCTTGCTCCGAAACCTAGTGGGGCCTAAGCTGTGCCGCCATCGGCAGTCTGATGTCCTAGCCACCGATCTGGCCGCCGGTCAGCTGGACAGCTTTGGTCAATGCAGCGGTGCAGTGGCAAACGACGCTATGAGGGCGCAGTATGGCCGGTGGGCTCAGGACGGCATCAGACGGTGCGGCGGTACAACAGCAAGCCACCCAAGGATCGGGAGTTATTTCTCTCCCTATCGATCAACTATAATTCCATCCATGTCATCTCTTTGTTCCTTCTCGAAAGGACCGTTTATGCTTTTGTCAGCAAGGGCATCCGGGGTTCTCAGCAGGAAATTTGGAGAAGAACATGCAATTTTATCTGGAAAAACGAAATTAATCGACTGTCTTTACCAGTTAGCTTGCTAATGTGTGGATGGGATGACGGCTCTTCTTGATTAAGAGAGAGGACAATATTAGGCATTTCTTTGGTGCTAGCATCAGGAAATCGTATGGTGATATACTAATATCTTATTGCGAGTGAATCAAGAACAAACGCACCTGTTTGCTAGCGTAGTTGGGATTTGGTTTCAGTGGTTTTGGCATCACAGCATGTGTTATATTTCCATCGTTGCTTCTGCCAACAATAGTAATAACATCTTTTATCCCAAACAAATTAGATAGGCTAAAAATAAAATCTTCTTAAAATTAAAGAAACAAGAGTCTTGTTAATAAAATCTACAAGATAAACCCTAAACCTATCTACTGCCATCTAAATCGAGAGTTTAAAATACCACATCTAAACCTTCTTCTTATGCTATGGTTCTGATACGTAGATCGCTAACTTTTATACACTCCTATTCAAAGTCAACTCGTTGGATACATTCCAATCGTTCAAGTCTTTTTTAACTGGTTCCTCCCACATCAATTTTGGTTGACCTCTGCTCTTATGTTTTGGGTACGTCTTGAAATTTCTCTACGTACCGGTGCCATCCGTTGGAGATGTATAAACCATCTCAAGTGATGTTAGACAAGGTTTTCTTCAATTGGTGCTACTCTCACCCTATCATGTATATCATCATTATAGATTCGATCCAGCCTTATATGACCATAGATTCACCATAGCATCCTCATCTCCGCTACACTCATCTTCTGTATATATTGCCTTTTAGATGCCTAGCATTCCGCTCCATATATCATCACATGTCTGGTTACCGTCCTATAGAGCTTATCATTTAATATTTGAGGGATTTTTTTATCACATGAGACACCTGATGCTTAGCACCATTTCACCCAACCCGCTCTTATCATGTGACTCACATCTTCATCAATCTTGCTGTCTAACTGTAGCTCGATCGTAAATATCAAAAAATGTCCTTCCTATGTACTACTTTTCTGTCTAAAATAACATCTCCATCATCTACCTTGGCACCATTGAAATCACATCTCATATACTCAGTTTTAATCCTACTAAATCTAAATCTCTTTAATTCTGAAGTTTTCCTCCACAACTTCAGTTTCCTATAGACACATATCCTACTCCTATCAACTAGCACTACATCATCAGCGAAAAATATATACCAAGAGATATCTCCTTATATGTCTCATGTGCTCATGTGATCTTGTTTATCACTAGGGCAAAAATGACAACGTTGCTTCAGCTGCCGAGAAAAATTACATAGTTGGATGAGAAGAGGCCGAGTAGGGGGTATGGGGAAATTCAGCAGGGGGTGCACAAGTTCTAGGAGTTGTATTTGGAGAGGGAGCTCCGAGTATGGGATTCATGTTGAGGTGAATGGTAAATTTGTGCTGCCCGACTGCACAAACCCGATTGTGCAAACCTGATGTTCCTGAGCTGTGAGGTGCTTCAAGGAATGCTATTGGCTCTCTTTCTTTCCATTTTTGTTTGCATGTTATCAGCAACTCTCATGTTGACCCCTTCTGATTCCAAAAAAAAAAAAGAGAAGAATACAGTCAGATAACCAGGTTATGCTTTTTTCTTCCAATTGCATTTAAATTTTCTACCTGGTGTATATGCTATGCTTATTTGTGGCCAATTCCCTCTTTAGCTAGCAAAGGTATGATATATCAGACCATATATGCATCCCTTCTCCCATGTGGCTTCAGCCATTGTTGCGTGGTTGCTTAGTCATGTAAGGTTGCTGCCTTTGTAGCTCTACTGTGTTGTATGTTCAAAAGGGGAAGATAGAAAACCTGAATATTTTCGGCTAAGGAGCGTATTCTGCATGCGATGTTCTCCATGGATGGCGTCACCTCTTCCACTCTAAATCATGGCATTCATAGTGCGTTTTGTGCTTCATAGATTACTTCTTAAGGTGCCAGAAAACAAGACAAGCTATTTCCACGATTGCATTTCCCTCTGTCTTTTCCTTTGCTAATCTGTATAGGATTTACACAGTGGTTCAGGTAGAACATAGATATAATTTCAAATCTGAAATAGAAATTAGACCACAGTGAATTTAGTGCAGGCATCTTGACGGTCATACTGTGTTCAGTTTTATTATAGATGTTCCATGCAACATTTCTCAAGCATTCTCTTTGGCTATCTCAGTTAAATTAAGGTTTGCTGTAGCAGGCAACATTCCAGAAACCATCATATTTAGTGGCTCAAAGGCTAAAAAATGATTTTGAACTTTTGTTACATTCCATCAGTTAGTTTTCATACTCAATAGGCAAAATTTAAAGTAGGAGTGATCTCTTCTTTGAGTTTCCTTTTTTCTCTGTTTTAATTCTACATTCTTCAGTATGCATTGCTTTGAGTAACACATAATTACGGCAGCGATTGGCCACACTTGGTGGTGCCTAGTAGTTTTGGTTCTTATATGATTTTCTGTTCGTCAAAATAATTTTCCGTTACTCAAAATAACAGTTTGAGAGGATGTGTTATCAGAAATAGTAGGGTGTTAGTTTTTTACCTGACATATTTTGATAGTCATAATATGCCTCTCTGCTTGGATAATAATACGCTAATATTAGTTTGGATAGTGCTAATATTTGCTTCCTGTAGATTTCTGATTCTTGAGCTCGTGTTAGACTGATATAAGAAACTTTGTTTGATGTGGTTGTAAGTCTTCAAAACGGTAGATCTCACAGCGGGACTATCACTGTGAGAAGTACGCCAGCAGCATGGTGAGTTCTTTGTATACTGATCTTGTTATGAATAGCGCTTGTATTCAATATGAGGCCAATGGGCCGGTATATATACACAAAGTACAGGTGGTAAATATGCAAAAAATCTCTCATAACAATGGGGAATAACAAACTATACATATATCTCTAACACCCCCCCTCAAACTCATGGTGGATCAACAACACTGAGTTTGGAGAGGTAGAAGCTGTGTTGTGCTCGAGTCTGGGCCTTCGTGAAGAAATCCGCTATTTGAAGCGCCGAAGGCACATACTGAAGAGTAATCACCTGATCATGCACACAAGACCTCATGAAAGAAGCATCAACACCAATATACTTGGTGAGCTCATGCTTCACAGGATCACGAGCAATACTGATAGCACTGTCTCTGTCTCGATAAGAGAGGGTCGGTGTAGTGAGAAACACCAAAATCCTCAAGTAACCACCGTAGCCAAGTAATCTCTGCTGTCAAGAGAGCCATAGCTCGCAACTCAGCTTCTGCACTCGAACGGGACACTGCAGTCTGTTTCTTCGTCTTCCAGGCAATAAGAGAACCCCCAAGAAAAACACAGTAAGCAGAGATAGACCGACGATCAGAGGGATCGCTGGCCCAAGTAGCATCCGAATAGGCCTGAAGCTGTAACGAGCTGGAACATGGAAAGAAGAGACGGCGAGAGATAGTCCCGCAAGGTATCGCAGAACTCAAGAAGGTGTGGTGTAGTGGACTCGAGTGGGAGCTGAAACAAACCGACTCGAATATGAACTGGATAAGTGATATCCGGACGAGTAACAAACAAGGTAGACAAGACTCCCAACAAGATGACGATAGCGAGTCGGATCAGAAAGAGGCTCGCCATCAGAGAGTCGGAGATGAACATTGAGCTCCATGGGAGTCTCAACAATCTGTTGATCGATGAGAGAGGCGCGATCAAGAAGATCTGAATATATTTCTCTTGGGACATAAAGAAACCATCCGGAGTGGAAGTAACCTCAATCCCAAGGAAGTAACAAAGAGGACCAAGATCCGACATAAGGAATCGCTCACTAAGACGAGCCTTGACAAAGGCAATGTATTCGAATCATCTCCGTAATGATCATATCATCAACATACAGAAGAAGAAGAGTCCGACCACGAGACGAAGTGTGGACAAAGAGCGCAGAATCATGATCACTAGCTGAAAAGCCAGCAGCAGTGACCACAGAGGAGAAGCGCTCAAACCAAGCACGAGGGGCTTGCTTAAGGCCATAGAGAGAGCGACGGCGGCATGCACCATGCCCTCGAGAGCAGAATACCGGTGGCGGATGCATGTAGACCTCCTCACGCAACTCGCCATTAAGAAAGGCATTCTTGACATCAAGGTGAGAATGCACTGCCGTGCAATGACGCCACCGAAAGAAGAGTGCGAACAGTGGTCATGTGGGCCACAGGAGCAAAAGTCTCGTCGTAGTCAACACCATGCTCCTGCTGGAAGCCACGAGCAACAAGACGCGCCTTATAGCGCTCAAGAGAGCCATCAGAGCGAGTCTTAATCTTATAGACCCACTTACACATGATGGGATGAGAATGAGATGGAAAAGGAACAAGATCCCAAGTACCGAAGACGCTCGAGGGTAGCAATCTCCTCGGCCATGGCAAGCTGCCGGTCGATGAGTAACAAAGATCCCGGTAGGAGACAAAGCTCACGAGTAGTCGCGCAAAGAAAGGCAAACGGGCGGAAGCCGAATCGATCGCGATCGCGAGAGCGTAACGAGGAGAAGATGACCCATCGGGGAAGATGGAGCATCGAAGAAGATGGAACATCGGAGAAGATGGAAAAGGTATCAGAGTGGGAGGAGCACGGGAGTCGAGGGGACGACACAGCGCGACAACGGCGGAGAGGCCAGGGGAATATGTGGAGACTCGGTGGGACAGTGGACGAGGCAAACAGATATAGGTGTATCTGGAAAGGTCAAGAAAGACAGAGACTCCACAGAGGAAGCCGAAGGAGAGGCAGGACGTGGGTAGAATGGACGAGACTCGTCGAAAGTCACATCCCGAGAAACCCGCATCCGACGACCAACAGGATCCCAGCACCGATAGCCCTTGTGCTCGTGATCAGATCCCGAAAGACACACTCAACAGACTGAGCGGTCAGTTTGGTGCGTTCTCGAGGGGCGAGGAGAACGTAGCAAACGCAGCCAAACAGATGAAGGGTAGAGTAGTCAGGAAGAAGACCACAGAGACGCTCAACAGGGATCGCTCCCTGAAGAGCAGAAGAGGGCTGGATGTTGACGAGATAGGTGGCAGTGGAAACAGCCTCGGCCCAAAAGTGAGGTGGAATAGAGGCAGCGATCATCAGAGTACGAGCCGTCTCAAGGAGGTGACGATGGTTGCGCTCAGCGACACCATTCTGAGCATGAGCACCAGGACAAGAGAACTGAGCGAGAGTGCCCTGCTCAGCAAGGGAGCTGCGCAGGTAACGAGAGAGGTACTCGCCAGCAGAATCAGCACGAAAGACACGAATAGGAGTGGAGAACTGTGTGTGAATCATAGTGGCAAATTGTTTATAGATAGACAAGACCTCACTACGAGAAGACATGAAATATATCCAAGTGTGGTGAGAGAAATCATCTATAAATATGATATAATATCGATGACCCCCTTTCGAAACGAAGGGAGCCGGACCCCAAACATCTGAATGAACAAGATCAAAAGGGCGCTGAGACACAGACTCACTATGAGGATAAGGAAGCTGAATCTGTTTACCTAACTTACAGCCCTGACAATCTAAAGACACGTCTCCTAAGACAGACCCCAGAAGACCACGACGAACTAAGGACGACGGACGAGATCCACACAGATGACCAAGACGGTGATGCCACTGCTGGAAAGAGCCGGTAGACGGCGGCGTAGAAGCGGGCGGCGGCGATGGTGGCGTGAAGGAAAGTGAAGCCGATCAAGCTCCCGAGACGCCGTGAGTCACGGCGCCGAGGGCCGAACCAACCGAGCTCCGTGTGGCGATCCCGAACACAACAAGAGTCGAGTCGAGAATGACCCGATAACCAAGGTCGATGAATCGCCCCAGAGAAGAAGTCGCATGGTAAGGCGAGGAACATGAGCAACAGAAGAAACATGAAAGGATGAGTTGCTAAGAGATCCTCGACCATGTGGCGATCCTGAACACAACAAGAGTCAGAGTCGAGAATGACCCGATAACCAAGGTCAGTAATCTGCCCAGCAGAAAGAAGCTGCATGGTAAGGCGAGGAACATGAGCAACAGAAGAAACATGAAAGGATGAGTTGCTAAGAGATCCTCGACCAGAGACAGAAAGAGATGTACCATCAACAGTAAGAACACTGACAGGAGAATCAAGAGGTGTAATAGAAGACAGAGTGGAGGGATCAGGAGTCATGTGAAAAGATGCTCCAGAATCAAGAATCCACGGGAGGTACTGATCGTGTAGGGGTGGTTTCTCGGTTCAAGAGTTAGTAGCGAACTCGCAGAACTCGCCGAGGAGAACCGAAGCGCAAGCGGCGCCGAAGTCGGCTATCTCCTGCTCGGTGAGAGAAACTGCTGAAGAAGTCGATGCAGACGTCGTCGTAGAAGCACTAGTGCCAGTAGAAGAACGGCGTGATAGATGCCGCTTCTTCTTATAGCACTGGGACTCAATGTGGTCGACCTTGTCGCAGTAGAAACAGTGAGGACGGCCATCTCCAGACGGAGGACGGCCACCACCACCTGTGGTAGCCGCTGGAGGAGGCAGTGTAGCAGGCGGACGAGCGGCGAACACAGAGGGGAGTGGCATCAGACCAGCACCACTCAGACGAGTCTCCTCCGCGCATATCTCGGTAAGAGCCTCCAGGAGAGTGACACGAGGGTGGCGTGCAAGGAGCTGGGCACGCCTTTGCTCGAACTCAGGACGAAGGCGAGTAAGGAACTCGTAAACCCGCTGAAACTCCGTGTCAAGACGCACATCCGTGCAGCACGGACAGTACGACGGCCCAAGCAGCGAAGTGAGTCCAAGCGACGCCGCATGCAGAACTCGAGCGTAAAAAGCGTCAACAGTAGCATCACCCTGCTGAAGAGAGTGCTCCTGGCGGACCACGGACAGGTACAGGGCATCACCAGAGGGCTCGTAGCGCTGACAAAGATGAGTCCACATCTGAAAAGCCGAAGGGAGTCCCACAACCTCGTAAGAGAATCGAGGTGGACATCGGCGATGAAGACAGCAGCAGCCCGAGCGTCGTCATCGTACCACTGAGTGTAGGCGGTCAGACAATCCTTGTAGGAATCCAGAGCCTCCTGGTAGGCAGAGGCAGCTTCATCATCAGCAAGGCGAGCGGCCTCAGCAGCAGCCTTATCGGCTGTCGGGGGCAATGCAACAGGCGTAGGCTTCGTCGGAGGAATAGGGCAAGGCGGGCAGGTGACATCGCCAGAGAGGACGCCCCAGAGACGAAGACCACGCATGTGGATGCGCATGTGAGACACAAAGTCGGTGTAATTAACACCATCAAAGATCACCGGGCAGCGAGGGAGGGAAACGGTGCCCATTGGTAGGCGGCGCTGGACGGCGCGGCGACCAAGGCAACGAAGTCTAACAGGCGGCGCTGGACGGCGCGGCGGTTAGAACGACGTTTTTGCGGCTCGGCTAAAAACTTAAAGCCGGCAGTGGGCCTCCGGCCCACACACGCACGCAGCCCTTAGGGTTTCACGAGTGGCGGCAGCGCGACGGCGGCGGCGGCGGCGGCGGCGGCGGCGGCGCGGCGGCGGCGGCCTCGGGCGAGGAGCGGCAGCTCGGGCGAGAGGCGGCCTCGGCGCGAGTCGGCAGGCGAGGCGACGGAGGACGGCGGTCATGGCGGCGTCCGAAGAGGAGGAGGCGGCGGCGTCCGTGAGGAGGCAGCAGCGCCCAAATCCGGCGGCGGCTCGGGGAAGACGACCGGGAGGCGGTGGCGGCGCCCGGATCCGGCTGTGGCTCGGGGAAGGCGGGGAGGCGGCGGCGGCGCCTGGGTAGATCCGGCGATCTGAGGATCCGGTGGAGAGAGGATCCGGCGGAGACAAGCACGACCCTAGGTATGACAAACCCTAGGCTCTGATACCATGTTATGAATAGCGCTTGTATTCAATATGAGGCCAATGGGCCGGTATATATACACAAAGTACAGGTGATAAATATGCAAAGAACCCCTCATAACAATGGGGAATAACAAACTATACATATATCTCTAACAGATCTCACGGTGGGACACTCACGGTTGGGTTTCTTCAAATTTTCACGCGTTCCTTGCTTTCATGTATTAGCTCATGTATATTATCTCTGTGAGTAGGGAAGGATTTGCTTTCATAACAGTGAACTAGTTTATGATTTGTTTATAAGATAGTCATATGGTGTGATCTGTTGTGATCCATTTACTCCTTTTTTCAGTTTGTTAAATGCTTATATTGTTCTTCAGTTTCTCCATTCTGTAATTCTATATTCTTGACTATTTGCTCTTGGTATAAACTATAAACTCTGCTTCATACGGCTTTCTGAGAAGCAGCTGTGCAAGAATTGCTAACCTATTACTGTACGCTGCCTATGGTGGGTAGAATAGAAAACTTCTTTATGCTATTACCTATCCCATGTTGGTGTACTTGTTTCCGAGAAGAAAAAGGCACATTCCAGTTGTTGATATGCCTCTTTATTCTTTTTACTGCAGAGATTTCAAAGGAAGTAAAGGAAAATAATTTACAAAAGAGGAGGGAGATCACAGCAAGCAAAAAGCACAAGAGGTATGCTAACTTTTTCCTCCAGTACTTCTTCCGGTTTATTATGTGATTATGAGTAATTGGTTGGCCTAGCTTACTTATGCTCAATTTGTTTTCTATTTAATGTACATGATGCGAATGGGAGGCCAGATGCCTTCGTTTGTATTATTATTTTTATCTATGCAGTGAGAATTAATACAGTTCAGCTACTATTTCATAAAACTTTATCTTCTTAGTATCGGGTTTTCTATAATGAATTGTCGAAAAGCAAAGGAAGCAAATGACTTTCTTTTTTTTAATCAAGACTAATATTCAGTAATATGGCCTAGTTATATAAAGCCTGATATCTTATAGCTGTTGAATAGCACTGCTACTGCAGTATGCTCCTTTTCTCTTCTGAACTTACATTCATTCTCCTCAAATGGTGATGCATTTGTTTATTTTTTTATGTAGAACTTTGAAAGGGAATAATAAAACACGAGAGGGCACCCCACGGCAGTTAGTGGTAACACAGGCTCTGTTCTTTGCATAATGCTTATTTCAATTGAGTTCTCTTTTTTCTTGTTTTTTTTGCTTGTTTATCATTATTTACATGTTTGGTTGGTCTACTTGTTATAGCCTGATAGATGAAACCTGTGATTACTGCATGCTGCTGTAATGAACTTTTTAGATATTGCACGTCTTAAAAGCATCTAGGCTGATGATATGGCATGTAACAAGTGAAATGAGGCAATACTAGTTGCCACCAACATAACTCATGGTGTAAACCTGCATTATAGAACTGATGTGCAAGTTGATGGACATTGATCAACTAAAAAAAAGACCCTGGCCTGAAAATACAATGGGACAAGTCTGAGATTTGGGCTTCTGACCCATCTGGAATGTCATGCGCATGTCATTTTTTGCGTGTTTTTAGTCATTACTGTTTGAATCTAGTCACAATCTATCGCTTCCGTTCAAAATGTTGTGTGCAGTGTCATTTCTGCGTGTTTTTAGTAATTGCTGTTTGAATATAATTGTTGAGGAACCGACGCTGGAGACCAGTCCGAGCGATTCCTCTGCTTAGAACAAGAACGAATCAATCACAGAATCACAGAATAATAGATTGAACACAGAGAGGTAGAGAGAACTCCTGGTCTTTCTTTATTGCTTTAGATTGCATCGGGGGTTACATCATGAGGGGGGGTCTAGGTCCCTATTTATAGTCTACGGTGGGGGTGCCCAATCAGATAAGGACTCCAGATAGAGTCCTGGTTTCCTAACACTCCCCCTTGGGCACTCACTCAACATGCTCATGCCTCGTCAAAACTCCATAAAAACCCAGTGGGAAAAATTTGGAGAAAGAGTGCATGATACATGTGATGCTGCGATGCACGAATTGCCTCATTAAAAACCTTGGTCGAGAAACTTCATGGAAAACTCGTCAAGGGAAAAAGAGTACAATTCACCCAAATTCATTTAGTCTGCAAGACTTTATTTTTGGGTACTTAATCTTCATGATCAAGATTTATTAGCGGGCTTGTGAGAATTCTCCCCCTGAATTCTGCACTTCTCTAAGTCTCATCATTCCAATTCCACGCACGCACCTTTCAAAGCTAGATGCGGGGAGTGACTTAGTGAATAAATCTGCGAGATTTTCACATGACTTAGTATGCAGTACTTTAATCTCGTCCATCCTTTGCAATTCATGTGCATAGAAGAACTTGGGGTTGATATGCTTTGTGAGATGACTCTTCACATAGCCCGTTTGCACTTGTGCAACGCAAGCGGCATTATCTTCATAGATAATTGTGGGGTTCTGCACAATGTTCATCCCACATGACTGCTGGATGTGGTGAACCATTCGGCGAAGCCAAGCGCATTCTCGTGCGGCTTCATACAGTGCTATAGTTTCTGAGTGGTTCGTCGAAGTAGCTACCAGGCTTTGCTTAGACGATTTCCATGAAATTGCAGTTCCACCACACAGGAATACATAGCCTGTTTGTGACTTAGCGGTATGCGGGTCTGACAGATACCCAAGATCTCGCATAGCCAATCAAGTTCAGATCTTGATTCTTTCGTAAAACAATCCGAGGTCCTTGCTACCTTGGAGGTATCGGAAAATGTCCTTTATGCCCTGCCAATGCCTTTTGGTGGGCTCTGCACTATACCTTGCTAACAGGTTCACGGCAAATGCAATGTCCGGTCTAGTGCAGTTTGCTAAATACATGAGTGCTCCCACTGCACTCAAATATGGGAATTCGGTCCCAGGACTTCCTCCCCTCTTCCCTTGGTCGGAAAGGATCCTTTTCTTGCTGTAAAGACCTCACCGATCATCGGTACTTTCGAGGAAATGCCTTCTCGAAGCCAAACCTTTCAAGCACCTTCAGGTGTAGGTCGACTGATGTACCAAGACTCCTTGAGGACATGCTCAAGCTGCAAGCCTAAGCGTAACTTGGTCTTGCCCAAATCTTTCATTTCAAATTCGACTCCAAGTAGGAGCTTGCTTCTTTTATGTCTTGGCTGTCCCGATGATATTCAGATCATCTACATACACGGAGATTATACTGTAATCCATTCAGGATCGCCGTACAAATACACAAGGACAGTCTTCATTGTTCGTGTAGCCTTTCTTGCGAGAAAATCGCTCAGCGATTATACCACATTCTTCAGTTGTTTCAATCCATACAGTGACTTTCTGAGTTTCACACTGTACAGGTTTCTATTTGCTCTGTCTTGGTTCGGGAGAGGGATTCCTTCAGGGACTTTCATATAAATCTCCGAATCCAAGTTACCGTAAAGGTATGCAGTCACAACATCCATCAATTTCATTTCCAAATTCAAATTCACTGTCATTGAGATCAAATATCTAAAGGTAATTCCACTCATGACTGGGGAGTAGGTTTCTTCATAATCAACTCCAGGACGTTGAGTGAAACCTTGGGCTACTAGCCTTGCTTTGTATCTCACTACTTCATTTCTTTCATTTCTCTTTCGAACAAATACCCACTTGTGCCCAACGGGGTGTATGTGGGGAGGTGTGCGGCATACTGCCCAAACACCTCTCTTTATTCAGAGATAGCAATTCAGTTGCTATTGCCTTCTTCCAATCTTCCCAATCTGATCTTTTCTTACATTCAACGAGCGATGCAGGCTCGGGATCAAGATCGATGATGGTGGCAATTTTCTTTGCGAAGTAGATATCGATATTAGCTGTTGTCCTATTCAGGGACTCTCCCGTGTGCACATAATTTATAGCTATTTCTTCATGAGTTGCTTCTTCTGGAGCTTCACCTTGCGCATCGCTTCTTTCAATTGCGGTGGCAAGTCCCTTTAGTTTTTCGGCTCCGATGTGTGCGCACACATCCATGCCGATGGGGATATTCAGATCCGGTATGTCCTTTTCGGAAGGTGTCATACTTGTGCCAGGTCTCAACTGGCTCCCCTTCTCATTCTGGGGAACTTCAATGATCGGCTGTGATAAATCCCTTTTGTCCTTTTCGCGGCGTCCCGGTTACTTTGGACTCGAGGAACCGGAGTTCTCGCCCTTTATTCGAGGCCTCGGACGGGATTAGGATACCTTCAATTTTCTTTGGTATTTCAACCCTCTCCGGTGCATTGCGTGCGAGCACATGCGACTTAATCACGCTCTTCAAATCACTAAAGTGATCGGGCGGTTGATTTGCTAATGCTTGCAAGTCGATGATCTTCGGACCTCTTTTCAGTTTCACTAGTGCGCGGTCATGTGCATGAATTCCGTGGCTTCCCACGTAATTTCCGACATTTTTCATCAACGGTTGATTTCTCCCTAATGACGGAAATTATCTTCATCAAAAATGCAATCAAGCGGCAAGATGCAAATCTCCGGACATGGGTTCCAAATACCGATTATGGATGCGATCTCATAACCAACGTATATCCCGGTCTTGCGAAGTGGGCCCATTGCGATTCATTTGTGGAGGTGGTATCGGTACATAAACCTTACATCCAAACCTCCTAAGATGGGAAACTTTCGGTGGTGACCCTTGCGCTAGTTGCATAGGTGAATGGATGTTGTAGGCCGAAGGTCTAAGGTTGATGAGATTCGCCGCATGAAGGATCGCGTGTCCCCAACATGTAGCCGGCAAATTACTTTTATGCAAGAGGGTCGGGCAATAAATTTAATTCTTTTAATTAAAGCCTCGCCAAACCGTTCGGTATGGACATGCGGTACCGAGTGCTCAAGCGCAATTCCCATCGCCATGCAATAATCATCAAATGCCTTCAAGTAAATTCTCCGCGTTATCCATTCGAATGGACTTGATATGATGATCTGGAAACACATTTCTGATGCGAATGATCTGCGAGATCAATTTTGCAAAGGCGTGGTTTCTTGTGGACAACAAACCCACATATGACCACTTCGAAGAAGCGTCAATGAGCACTATGAAATACTTAAACGGCCCGAGACGGGCTGAATGGGACCGCAAATGTCTCCTGGATGCGTTCAGAATGCAAGGACTTCATCCTTCACTTTGAGTGGAGGGTCTAGTAATTAGTTTCCGGTGGCACATGCAGGCACACAAAATCTTCATGATTCGGGAAATCCTTCACATTAATATTATGCCCATGTGAGTTATTTATTATGTTTCTCATCATCCTAAGACTTGGGTGGCCTAATCTGTCATGCGAGACGAAGAGTTGAGCTTCTAAACACTGCTGTTGAGCGATTATGCTGCAGCGCTTTAATTGTGGTATAATATAGCCTGTTTCAAGTGAAGGAAGCTTTTCTAATATTCTTTGCCATTCTCTTCGCGCCGTGATGAGCGGTATTCCTTACCGTACTCTTCGCCGTCTCAACGTGGAAACCATTGGCGCGAATATCCTTAAAACTTAGGAGAGTTCGTCGATTCGGGTACAATAAGGCTTCTTCAATGACCAAAGTTGTGCCCATTGGAAGTATAATTGTGGCTCTTCCGGAACCGATTATACATGCATCGCTTCCGGCGATTGTCGTAAGGCTGCCAGTGCTCTTACGGATCGACTGGAAATACTTAGTCTCTCTTAAGATGGTATTCGTTGTGCGCTGTCGGCAAGACATACTTCCTCCATAGGGCGCCACACGTGTTCTAATATAACGTATTTAATTAACATGTATTAGAAGGCATTCAACACATAAATAAAATACGCAAATATCAGAACATATAATGCCAATATAAACTGAATAAATGAATGCTTTATTCCAAAATCATCCAACCATTACGAAAGCAAAATCCTAAAGCACCAACCATGCAAGTTCTAAACTTGTCCATTTAACACAAAATAAATGACAATTAACGTCTCATGCATTCTGTGCATCAGACGGAATCAACTAGAAAAACATCGACTTCTTCGGCTATTTTCTCAGCAGTGACATTCTCTTCAAGAGAGATCATAGCAGTGGCTGCCTCTAAGTCATAAGGAGGTGCTGCTGCCGGGATGGACTCAATTTCCATCATCTCCGTGAGTGCGCCAGTCGCTGCCAGTGCTCCCCCTCAATGGTCGCAAAGTGGGCTTCAGGTTGCCCTTTGCCATTCTTCTTTTGGGCTTGGTGGGCATCAATGACATGTTGCGGTTCTTTGCATATCCGCGACCAATGTCCCCACTTGCCACACTTGTAGCAACCTTGGTTCTGCTGGCCATAGTTCTTGTCACTCTTCTTAGCCTTCTTGTCATTTGGAGCATCTGACTTGCCTTTCTGGGCAACGATCTTACCCTTCTTCCCCCTTTTCTTCATCAAGGGCTTCCGCACCTTGAGGCTGCTAGCGTTGGCTTCATGGCCAGCGGAGCTGCCTTGTGGCTGAGAGACGTAATTCTTGCGGAGAAGTTCGTCCTGAGCCTCGGCTACCTGCATCATATCAATCAATTCGGCGTACTCCTTGTAGCCGTTTTGACGATAGTTGCGGGCAACCCGACAAAGATTGGGGTGGAAAGTGGGACAGGTCTTTTCGATCTTCCGGTCCTCTGTGATCTCCTTGCCACGAGTTTAAGGTTTGTACAAATCTGCAAGGCGGTGTACTCCCGACCGTTTTAAAGTCGGCAAACCTCAGTCTGATCCACTCCTGCTCTGCTTGAGGAAGAATGGTGTACTTGAGCCTCTCAAACCGCTTCTTGAGTGCGGTCCAGAGTGCTAGCGCATTTCTCTCTGCCATATACTCATTCTTGAGAGTTGAGCAGAGATGGTGCCTGAGAAAATGAAGTGCCTGATCATTCTCCTCAGGTGTGGGTGTAGCGTCTTTCAGTCCGCTTATCCCAATAGCTGCGCCGAGCTTCCGGCCCCCAAGCACAATCTCGACATCGGATGCCCATGTCAGATAGTTTCGGCCATGCTGGGCCAGCTCCTCGAACTCCCGGTTCGAAATTCCAGTCATCTACATGTGTATGAACGAAATAAAATAAGTTTACTGCAGGTAAACATGCATGGAAAATTTACTACAGGTAAATAAAGTGGTGTAATAGTTTCCCATAATGTTTCATAATTTTCTGTGCATTTTCTATAATTTTACTGCTAATTTCAGTGATTAAAAGCAATTAAAACAATTACAATTAACCAAAACAGTAAATAAATACAAAAATACAGAGAATAATAATGGCATAAATAAATAAGCTTCAAATGCTAAAATTGATGCAAAATTCGGATTCCCGAGGCCCTTTTATGCTAAAATATGAAATTTCAGCAAATTCTGCATTTTCTGGGGGTTTTTACGCAAAATTTCAGTTCAGAGAAAATTCGCGTAATTTTTCTTTTATTTATAGAGGGGTTTTATGCAAAATTTCAATGCCTCCCCCTCAGCCGGGCCACCTTTTTTTTTTCTCTCTCTCTGGCCCATTCTTTTCCTCCCCCCGGCCGGCCCATCTTTTCCTACTACCCGGCCGGCCCACCTCACCCAGCCGGCCCACCCTTCCTCTCTATCCCCTAGCCGATTAGGGTTTCCCGGTCACTGTGGAATCAATGGCGGCGGCGGCTTACCCGATTCGGGCGGGAGTGCGGGCGCGGGCCCCGGCCGGTGAGGTGACAGCGCTAGGTGGTGAGGCGGCGACACAAGGCGGCACGGCATGGGCAACCAAGTGGCGGCGCTAGCTTCGGGCGGCGCAGGCCGGACGGCGAGCACATGCGGCGGTGAAGCCGAGACAGCGTGGCTTCGGGCCGGCGACTAGGGCCAAGGCGAGGTGGCGTGGAGGGCATGGCGAGTGCGGGGAGGCCGACGAGGCGGCCGGATTGGTGCGCCGGCGGCGCGCGTTCAGGCGCGGCATGAGTGACCGATCGGCGGCACTTCATGGTGGCCGAGGCGCTGGTCAAGGCAGTGGACCGAGGCGGCCGCAGGCGGCGGCGGCCACGCGTCGGCGCGCGGGGCGAGGCATGGAAACCGGCGGCTCGAGCGCTTGCGGGAGGGCGGCCGGGCCGGTGGCAAGATGGCGCGGGACGGCGCGCGGGCGGAGGAGCCAAGGGTGAGCACGGTGCGCGTGTGGCTGCGAGAAGCCGTAGCGCGGCCAGCCGCGTCGCGGGCGGTGGCGTGGCGGCGCGCGCAGCCGCGAGCGCGGCCGGCGTTGAAGAAGCCGAGGTGAGCGCGAGCGCGGGCGGCGCGCGCTGAACGGCGGCCGTGGGTGGCTAGACGGTGGCCTCCGGCGCGCGTCATAGGTCGCGATTCGGGTGACCAAGCGTGGCCGCTGCCGGAGTAGCTGCGCGGCCGGCGCATCGCGGTGCGGTTGGGCGCGCGCCGCGTGGTGGTTGCATGCGGCGAAGGCCGGCGCGCTTCGAGCCGCCGCCATGTTTGTTTTTTTTTCATGCATTGTTTGTGTTATCAGATGGGTACAGGGGCCATGCAGATCCATCATGCAAAACAAACGAATTCATGCAAGATTTTTGTTTTAAATCTATGATATAATCAACATCTGCCCCGATTTGCAATCTACCGATCGACATTGTGCCGGCGATTTCAGATCTGCTCGCGGTAGATTGGGGCGGATTTGCATCGTTCTACAGTGCAATCAACATCTACCCTGTTTCATAATCTACCGATCGGCATTGTGCCGGCGACTTCAAGTCTGCTCGCGGTAGATTAGGGCGGATTTGCACCGTAGAATTTCAATCTAGAACGCGAAAATAAAATACAGATTCAAAAGCGATCTAGAGAATTCAATCTGTGCTTCGATGATTACCTCGTTCACCGGAGCGAAGTCGTGCTGATAACGTGTTGAGGAACCGACGCTGGAGACCAGTCCGAGCGATTCCTCTGCTTAGAACAAGAACGAATCAATCACAGAATCACAGAATAATAGATTGAACACAGAGAGGTAGAGAGAACTCCTGGTCTTTCTTTATTGCTTTAGATTGCATCGGGGGTTACATCATGAGGGGGGTCTAGGTCCCTATTTATAGTCTACGGTGGGGGTGCCCAATCAGATAAGGACTCCAGATAGAGTCCTGGTTTCCTAACAATAATCACAATATACCGCTTCCGTGCCAAACTGGTCACACTACTTTTTTTTTGTGTATCCCTACTTCTGTTGCATCCAACTCGCACGGACACTTCTAAAATCGTGGTTACTGTCGTCCGGACCTAGTGCGCCCGCCCAGCGCCTGGTGAAAAAGAAGGAAAACGAAAGAAAAAAGTATATAAAAAAGGAAGGGAAAGAACCAAAACCTTGAAAAAAATCATTCCTTATAAATTTCTAAGTCTATTTTGGTATTTATCTTATAAGTTTCTGGGGTTTATTTTAATATTTCTTCTCCTGGAAATGCATTTCTAAATCTCTAGAAAATTGAAAACCAAAAAAATAAAACCCTGGAAATTAGAAAGCCATTCTGGGCCAACCAACTCCTTGCCTCAGGAAGGCATTGCCCGACCCAGCTGGCACACACCTCAGATTAGCAATGCCATCTCGGCCTCGCAGGCCTATCCCATTGCCCAGCCAGCCCATCTTCCTCAGCCTGCTTCGCTCGCCTCTGCCCTGCACGGCTGCACGCCGTCTTCTTCCCGAGCAAGGCCACGCTGCTCGCCGCCGCTCAAACGCGTGCCCAGCCATCCTCGCAACACAAGGCTGCCGAAGCCATGTGCTAGACATGCACTGGCCGCGCTGTCCTGGACTACACCCGCGACAACTGTAAGACCCCAAATTTAGCAATCCGAAATCATCTGTGATTCCACCGCACTATTCTCTGATTTAGTAGATAGTGCTCATAAATACATTATTATATATCAAAAACATATCATACGAAAGCGTAGATAATACAGTAATAATTTACTCATGAGACGAAATTGTCGAAATCAATAAAATGCAGTAGCGGAAACTTCACTCAAGTGGGACCCTCAGAACTTGCCCACAGCGACCGGGCGGGCGACGCAGTGTGGAGAGTGGGGCCTTGGCCCCACTCAATTTTGTTAATTACGTATACCTCCCGGATATAATCTATGTAGGCCCCGATTCACAACTCAAGAGGCCCAGTGGCCCAATGCGGCAGTTGGCAGGACGGACCTTCTCAGCTACGCGTAGCAGCATGCCCCCACTCAATTTTAGTCCTAGGTCCGCCCCTGCAGGCAGCCAACTAGGGTTTGCGACCTAATTTTTGGCCTCTTCATCTTCCAGCTCTTTTGATCCCCTTATGATACCGTAGGGCTTGATCTTCTTTTACTTATTGACTGAATGATAGTAATTAAGCAACAGTGAGTACGATGTAAGGCTGTCAAGTGAGGCTTGATTTTCTTTTATTTGCTTAAAGCGACATTTTGCAATAATTATAATTAAAATTCCTATGACTTGGCATTTTAGAAACATGCTTTAAAGAGTTTGAATATTATATATATATATATATATATATATATATATATATATATATATATATATATATATATATATATATATATATATATATATATATAGGAAGCCTCTTTTCTACTCCCGGGTGTAATTACACCCTATGTCGTATCTCATAACGTAGGGAGTATCTCATGTAACGAGGAGTATGTACATGTAGTATACAGTATTTAAGACTATATAGGTGGTATGAACAATTTTTCAGAGGTATATATATATATATATATATATATATATATATATATATATATATATATATATATATATATATATATATATATATATATATATATATATATATATATATATATATATATATATATATATATATATATGCTAGTGTTCCATCCACAGATTATAACGTTTGATGTGGGTATCTTCATATACATGGTTGAGATGTCCACCTATGCTAGCTTTTGATCATTATGTTACTTCCACCTTATTATCAACGCTAAAGTACATCCCTCTAGGAAAATTTCCAAAATCAGGTTTACATCCTTTTGATCATTATGTTACTTCCACCTTATTATCAACGCTAAAGTACATCCCTCTAGGAAAATTTCCAAAATCAGGTTTACATCCGCTTGACAGTTTTTTCCCACCCTCAAAGGTTTTGAAATAGAACTAACTCGAGAAATTTCCCATGTCCGCCCTTGACCGTGGGCACGGCTGTTCGAACAGTTGTATACTCCGCAGCGACTGCGCATCTTTACCCACAAGAGACAATCATCCCGACAGTTCTACGTGATTCCTTGGTCGCCCGCAGATTGAGAGATTGTCACGAGGCCTTTACAATACCTCGCCCTTTAGCATCTCACTCCTATGGGGTTGCTTCCATAGGTTGTGCGGGATGTCCACCATAGGTTAGCGCAGTCGGACTCCACTTTCCACAAATGCTAGCCTTGGCAATGTCACCTCTATCCGGTGTCCCATTCAATACGGGGTTTTTATTACCCACCTACATCCATCCTCCGTGAGATGACTAGAGAATCTAGTAAATTATTCAGTTAAGCATACATTTTGCCAGCTTGTGGTTGCACTGTTGTACACGGAGAGGTCATCACAGGATTAAGTCCTTAATTTGTCCGGGCAGTTCATTCCACAAACCACATGTCCTCGTGTTACATCCACACCCACCATTCTTACTATCCGCCCAGACAGGTATAGTAGGTTTTTAGGGTTTTGAGAAGCATAAATTAAGTTATCGCAAATATTCAGCCACTTACATCATTTGACTGTCCCAAAACCAGTTTCCATGTTTAAAAATTGATGATTAGGGCAACTAGTGCCCTGGACTCTAGACGAGACCTTTGCACGACATTTAATATGATTTATAGCTAGTAATATCTATGGTGATAAGGGTCGGGTGATTCAAGTGTCAAGGATGTTATATTAAAATTATTCCAATATCAAGTAGGCATGTAACTACCTTAAGTTTTGACATACATTTGCATAATAAATTAAGCATGCAATTTGATATTTTAAAGGAACATAATTTTGCATAAAATGTGGGATCAATATGATCAAAGTGGTGACTTGCCTTGCTCGATTTACCATGGCCTTGATCTTACTCAAAGCCTTCGCAGTCGATTATTTGGACTATTGATCTTCGTTTCTTTTCAAGTCTTGATCTTGCTCGAACTTGTTGTGGCTCTAGTGACTAATTACATGACTAACAACTGACAAATCCAACAAATCTAGCAAAAGTCTAAATAAGTTTAATTGGGTTTATTTATAATTTGCTATGATTAAGGGTATGTAGTGAGTTGCAGGATAGAGACGAAGTCAAATGATTTTTTTGAGTAGAAGCGAAGTGACGGAGTAACTTCACTGGGCAAGGATATAAAGGAAGGATCGGCGTTGAAGGAATATTCATGAGAATATTCCACTTTTAGATCAGAACGTGGTTAGACATAGCTGATTACAAGATACCGAGGCTCGATCTTGCTTTATTTAATTTATATTTATTAAGGAAATTCCATGTGTTAGGCAAGACATATGGATGGATGGGAGAGATTAACCAGGATACTGACAAAAAGATTATTGATGTTCCAGTTATTTTGAGAAAGTTTTAAACAAATATGAGGTGACCCTTGATTTAAATCTTGGTATTTTTCAGGTAAATATGGGAGAATTTACCAACAATTATTTTAAGGACTAAGAAAAGAGAGGTCTCATGTTTTAGAGATGAGCAATTTATGATTAATATTTTCTATGGCAAAAGTTTGCTATACCAATTATCTTTGTTTGCCTTAACAGATTTAGATCTGGAGATAAAGACATGATATATTATTTAGATTATTCGATCTTTCGATATGATGTGATATTTGTATTTGATTTGTTTGAAAGTATAATTTGAGAGTATTGAAATTATCTTTATAAAGCTTTTGAGTCCCAATTTATGATGGCATGCATATTTAATTTCTTACATTAGTTAATTCTAGAGTAATTATCTTGCTAATTCAGTTAGCAATGAATTAGGGTTAGATTTCTAGCATTATTAATTTATAAATTCCTTCTATTAGTTTCACATATTAAACTTTAATATTAACGTTTATTGTGTCCAAGATAATTACTTGTTATTTGGAAAAATAGTTCATTGAATAATCTTGCTTTAGTTAACCTTTACATGAGGTTAAATTATCAATTTTGGTTGGCACATAACTAAGCAAAGTTAAAGCTTCTTTTTTTAATTTTAAATTGCTAGAGTGCCCATTATAATTTTACAATTAAATTCTTATCATCATTATTATTTTTAAATCATATTTTATTAGCTTGCAAGCTTGAACACTTATTAAGTATGAAGTTCAAAATTAACCTTATGGAGGAATTGTGAGGTATGCAAGCACAACTTGGGGATATTACCCAATCGGTCCCACCAGTCACATAAAGAAAGAGGAAGGGCAAGGCAAAATGAAAAGAACAGAGAAGAGAAGGCACCGGGCTCAGCCGGTCGAAGCAGGGGAGATGCACGGCGGCCTAGGTAGGCGGGCACGGCGGCCTGGGTAGGCGGGCTCGTCGGCACGTCCGGCAGCTGAAGGGGCGGTGGGTGTACAAAATGGGTTGCCTCCGAGATGAGGAAGTCTGGGAAGGCAAACACTCGGGCCGAGGAGGCGCCATGGGTGGCCAGCATCAATTTGCAGTGGTTGGAGTTGGGGCGGGATGAGGCAACGGCGCCGTGGTGGGGGAGGGAGAAATCAGAGAGGAGCATGAGCATAAGGAGGCAAAAGCATAAGCGCTAGAGTTTATCAATTGAGGAGTAACATTTGGAATTAGAGGGAGTAACATCGCATGCCAAGACAACAGGACAACATACTTGTATTTCCAATATATATGCTTTGGAAGTGTCTGAGAGAGATTTTCAGACTAGTAGGAGAAGCCTTCCTCAATTATTGGATTGCAGCAGTAACCCATGCATCAGCCGCATTTGGAGCTTCTTGTTCCTGATATGATCGATATCAAATTTAGCAGGACAAAATGCGTAAATCCATAGAAAGGCACAATTAACTCTAGGAAAACTCACAAGAGCAGATATGATTTCTTTGACTGGAAAAGCATTTGTTGATGATTTCCAGCCTTGGAGCATGAAAAGAATGGAAGTGACAAAGAAGGAATTAGGCCATAATTTGATCAGATGGATCAGGACATCCAACGATCAATTCAGGATCTTCATGCATTGTTATGCATTCTACATATGAATAACTACATATGCATTCATGCTCATGAGCTCATCTGGCATCAGCAGTGCCCCTGCTCATCAGTCATCAGATTTCAGATTAATCAGATATTCAAAGTAATCAGATTTCAGATTTCAGAAACTACTGAACACTGAACTATTCAGATTTCACAAACGTGCACTAAATACTAAACTACTGAAGAACTCACCAAGCAGGCGAGTAACTCCTCCTCAGCCCCTTGCCCCCTTCGGCCTTCGGCCCCAAATCTGGCAAGGTAGTTGGCGACAAGCAATGAAGCGAATCAGATCTGGTAGGAAGGAAAAGTTTACTTGAATTATAGCAGGGAGGAATCACTGAGACATCGAACTGCAACTTAGATCTGGCAATGAGGAAATTTGAATCTAGCAAACGGAGAAAGTACCTCCCTGGCTGCTTCCCATTGTCTCCAGGCCGTCGGGGGTGAAGAACTGAAGTTTGAAGTTCGAAGTTCGAAGGTGAGGTCGCCCGTCGTCGCTTGCCAGAGTGGCGGACTCGGCGACCGCCCAATGCTCGTGCGCCGTCAAGGGGAGGAGGCGAGACCGCGAGCACGAGAGGTGTGAGGCCGTGAGTCGTGAGACGCTGACTGCTAAGCCAAGGGCCAGTAGGAGTAATCCAGTGCACAGCGTGGGCCGGCCAATGAGAATTGGGCCAGAAATCCAGAATGAGACGCTGGTTAGGCCCGGAATGAGATGAATTAGGCTCATTTATAGTATACATATGTATTACATCTTGTATATAGCTAATTTTTTGCCAAAATTTTTAGGTATTTAACTGAATATCCATGAATTTCTATAGATCCGTCCCTGGTACTTATATTTCAAGTGTTCTCCGCATGCGGATGGAATTCAACGGGAAAGCATCCAATCCGATAAGCATGTTGCCATCTTGTACTCGTTTCTTCATGCTTTTATCAGTGTCTTTTGCTTATACCCACAATCGATAATCACAGACCCAACATAGCTAATTGGCGGATGGAGGGATCATTTCGAATTCGCATTTATTAATTATAGGACGTCAGTTCCTTCTGTTAAATCAAGATAAGCCAAGAAGATGGAATCTTCATTTTGCAAAAAAAAAAAAGTTAATTGTGTCTCTTTAACTGACAGATCATTAATCCTATTTTTTACTTTTAATTTATCTAAAAGTCAAAATAAATAGATGCAGATTCTTAAAGCAGATTCTCTAAATGGTTTTCTAAATTTAAAACTATATACTTCATCTATGTCCATATCTACTGTCATATTAAAAGACACAAATAAAAATCATCAATCATAATAAAAAAAGAAGAGAGCCACTGTGAAGCATTCAAGGTCTTTTCGTACAAACAAAAATCTGATGGCCTTTTTTTAATTTAAGCATTCAAGGCCTTCTAGTGTGACGTGTTAATGGCACATATTTTAACGGGCACGTGGCAAACGGCCTGATCTGCTGCCCAGAGGACATGATCCGCAGGTTGGTCCTGTCCTCATCTAAGCTGATCAAATGATAAAAGAACCAATCATTTAGACTCCATTTGTTTAGGTTTTTCTTTTGATTTAAAAGCAAAAAAAGTCTAAACAAACATATCCCTTTTTTACGGAGCTTTTAAAATCTAAACCACCCACGTAACTAAAAGCCAAAAGCCAATTCAAAGATATTTTTTTGGTTTTTTGCGGGATGGAAATGGCCTTTGCTACTAAACTTCGAAACAATTATTCGCAGGAACCTAGTATAAAAGTTCCATTCGTTCCTCCCAACCGGCCATTCTCTCCCATTCTCCTCCAAAAGCACCCTTGGCGATTACCCAAATGGCGCCGCCTTCTCCCCACAGATGGCGTCGCCTCATCCCTAGACTCCGCCCCTTCCTCCTCTCCTATCCTCCTCAGACTCCTCCCCCCGACTCCACCACTACTTGTTCCCTCGACTCCCTCGTCACCTCCCCTAGACGCAGCCGCCGCCTCTCCCGACACCGTCTATAGTTCATCCCCTAAAAGGCGACTAGGGTGCACGCGAGGATGAGTGGCGGGCCACTAGTCCGCGGCCTCGCCCAACCGCTCACAACCTCCACTTGTCTCCTTCGACCTCCGTTAGCCTCCAGTGACATTCGTTGGCCTCAACCTCCATCATCCTCGACCTAGGATTTGGGCCGTGCTACGCACTGCTCACCGACGACAGGTAGCTTCCGCCGGCAACCCCATCGAAAAATTTCAATTGTGGGAAACTAGTGGTGTAGCTCTAGGTCTAGATTTTCCCCCTTTTTTCCTTATTTAGATGAGGGATTTTAATTGTGGGAAACTATAATCGTGCTACAAAATATCTTCAATTAGCGGATAGAGCATCGAATTACAAATTGTATGGACAACGCTTCAAATGTTTGTATGGCTCAAGAAAGAAATTTCAATTTTTTTTGCTCTGCTTTGTTTTGCAATTTGATTTTGTATGAACAACAATTCTAATGTTTTTTCTACGATTGATTGCTCACTTGGAATATTTAATCTAGTTTAGTAAGGTTTTGTTATGATAGTGATGCAAAGATTTGATATTAGCTTATGCCTATCAGGTTGTAATTTCTTGATGAATTGAGAATTTTGATATTCAATTATGATACCTGCTATGTGTTTATCGATATCATGCTTTAACTAAAAAAACGATGATATGCAAAATTTTCTTAGCTAATTTGAATAAGGGTATTTTGGACATTCCATGCTTCACAATGATAAGCTAGTCCAACAAAAGCTAGACTGCCAAACAGGCTGATTTGGCTTAAAAACGAACTGCTTTTAAGTTATTTAAACTAAAAAAACTGGCTTTAAGCTATAAACCAAAAGTCTCAAACAAATAGGGTCATAGCCTCTCAAAAAAGGATAGCATCCAATGGAGCAATCAAACGCAGAAAACAGATGGTCCAACCAATCATTCTTGACTATATAACCTATCGAGCTGGCACGTTCATCCGTTCGAGTCACGTTCATATGCCCCCAATAATTGAGCTCCGAAAAGAACATTTACTTGTCAACAGATGACAAATGGAATATAATACCCCGCATGAGCTACTCTTTCCTATCATAAACAAATTTACAAGCAAGAGGAGGGAAGCTACAAATTGAATAACTGTGTCTTTGGGATTATCCCCAGGTGCTATTATTTCACAAATGCGCAAAAAATGATCCTCTTTGCATGCATGCTCCATCTCTCGAATCCTGCTAGATTGTAAGTTTGTGTGTGTGTGTGTGTTTGCTTCAGCCGCTGTTGGCGAGCCACATGAAGGACCGGAAGTACTTGGTGACGGCGCCCTTCTGCCACCGGAGCCGCTTCCACCGGCTGCCTAGTAGAACGGGGTGCAGCCCCAGGATGTGCTCCGGCATGAAGTCGTGCCGCGTCAGGATCCCGACCACCGGTGCCCTCTGCAATTTGATCATAGAATAGTGTGATTCACCAACCAGACTAAAAAATCTTGCTAGCCCAGGAAACGTAATATATGGGTGGTAAATTTTCATATATAACATTGGAAAAGTTGCAGTACTAAAAGGTAACCCTGATTATGACCAATGCGGCCTAGGCGCATGCATTGTGAGATAAGAGCAAGTATTATAAGAGGCTGTAAGTGGTATCTAGGTGGAGAGAGAGAGAGGAGGAGAGAGAGAGAGGTGGGCTGTAAAGCTACAGCCAGTGAAGCACAAGAACCAAGAAACTTTGTGAGAGGAAGGGTAGGTCATACACCTTCACCGATTGTAACTACTATCTGAGTAGGTGATAAGTGAGTTTGTAAGTATCTATCTGACCATCTGAAGGCTGTATTATAAGACTTGCTCTAATTGTGATATTATTAAAACTAGCCGGCATGCATTTCCAAAGATAGATATTACAATGCATGTGTTTATATCGAATGTAGGGTTGTACTTGTTATACGACTCTTGTGCTTATGATGAAAATACATTTGTATTCGTAACAACTATCATATTTATATCTGATTGATCAATACTATTTAATCTAGACCCACCACAGTCACAATGTTCTTTTCTGTTTTCACTGTTAACGTTGTAATTTCTAGTCCTTGAAAGTGTATATGGTGGCTTCTTTTTCTATTATTTTAATAACATAATATATTGCTCTTTTCCAACTGCTATGAATAAAATATTGTCTATTACTCCATTCAAAAGTAGGTGTTGTCCTTCCCCTTAGAAAAAGTATGTGTTGTCCTCTAATGCGTGCATTCAAACTATTTTAATTTTGACAAAAAAGACCACATTTTTCACGAGCCCTTATTTCAGTTCTTTTTTCAGGCATTTTCTTGAATTTTGTTTTTTCTTGCACTGAGGAAAAGGAAAATTCACTGATTTCCTTTTGCATTCTTGATATTTAGAAGTTTTAAATTTAATAACTAATGCAGTACTAGTTAGTTAGTTAGTTAATATACAAGTTATTTGAAACAATTACTGAAAAAGAGTTTAATTTGAACTATTTAGGACAAATCACATAATTCACACTATTGAGAGACCAATACGAAACAATTTGTGAGGCAAAGGGATCTAATTAATGAAGTGAACAAAAAAAAGCCTACACAAGCGGTGTGTCTATTTATCAAGCGACTAAAATTTAACAAAATTTCAATAACTTTTCTCAACTCTTGGATGAAAATTTAAGTGCTCTCATAATCGCCTACAAATAAAAAGTAAATAAAGCTAAAAGTTACATTAAAGCTGTGTTAAAATTGCACATCACCTAGTACTGTAATTTTAAGTTTAGTATTGTGCAATTTTAGGTGACTGAGAAATTAGAAAATTTCATGCAAGTGAAAATTAGTAAATCCAAAAGTAATGTATGGGACTATGGGTAATTTTGTGAAATGAAGAAATGCACTTACATCGCTGGCCTTGGGCACGACGAGGAGGTGGCGCAGGCCGACCTCCCGGAAGAGGACGAGCGCCTTGGCCAGCGACATGGTCTCCACGACAGTGTACGGCGACGTGTTGGTGAACGAGTGCAGGTCCACGTACATCTCCATCTCCTCCGGCGACAGCTGCACGTCGGCGATGGTGTCCTGCTTCCCGGAACCCCGCTTGTCGAAGTCCTCTGCCTCGAACCTCCCCGCAATGTACTCCTTCGGGCACCGCTCAGGCGTCGGCAGGAACTCCCCCTTCTTGAGGAGCACCAGCAGGTGCGCCCTGAGCACCAGCCCGTACAGCAGCGGCGCTGGCGAGAACGGCGGCTCGTCGACCACCGGGAACGCGTGGTGCCCCGTGGTCCTGAGCGTGTGCACGATGTGCCCGACCTTCTCCACGCCGTTGAAGCTCCGCAGAGGGCCGGCCACCACGTCGCCGACGGTGAGCTGCCGCATGTATGGCTCGGCGTGGCCGTCGAGGTGCGGCAGCCCCTTGAGCCGCAGGATGAGGTCGTAGATGCTTGAGTTGAAGGAGTCGGCGACAGTCTTGGAGATGAGCAGCACCAGCATGACCAGCGGAAGCAGGAGCAGGTTGTTTGTCAGCTCGAGGATGATGACGCAGACGGACACCGTCATCCGGAGCGTGCCTCCGAGGAAGGATGCCGAGCCGAGGATGGCGACGAGGCCGTGGTCGAGGCCGGAGTGGCCGCCGAGCAGCATTGCGACGAGGCGGCCGTAGGTGGCGCCGGTGAGGATGATGGGGACGAAGAGCCCCGACGGCGCGACGACGCCGTAGCTGAGCACGCCGAGCGCGTAGGAGGCGACGAAGAATGCGAGCATGGAGCCCGGGTGGTAGACGTCGTTCGTGCCGGTGGAGTAGAGGTTGCGGATGGCGTCGTCGTTGATGTTGAGGAAGAGGCTGGCGAGGTCGTTGTAGTGGCCTGGCGGGCAGTGGAACCGCCGGAACCGGTTCAGGGCTTGGCAGGTGCCATTGGACGACGAAGGTGGCCCGGCGGTGGGGCACGGCCGGCATGGCGCGAACCACGGAAGGCCGAACACGCAGCACGACGTGAGGATGGACACGGCGGCCGCCAGCAGCAGCTTGTACGCGCTTCCTCTCCTGCAAATGTGAAAGATTAAGCGAGCTTAGAAAGGAATAACCGAATAAGATAAAAAGAAGGGTGTGTCTGCTAACTAACAATGTTGCTTCAAGATGTGTGTGACGTTTAATTATTGGAAGAACATAGAAAGATAGGGGCATCGATTGAACGTACTCGTTGATCACGTTGTAGACGCGCAGGACTTTGATCATGAGGAAGTTGTAGAGGCTACCCAAGACACCGCCGATGACGCCGATGAGGACGACGATGGGGATGTCCTTGAGATGATAGGCCATGAGGTCGTCGAATTTCGTGCTTACGTCGTACATGATCAGACCGCCTTCGCCGAACAGCCCGCACTTCCCTGTCCCACACAACTCGATGAACAGCCGCAGCACCACCGCCACCACCGCCGTCGTGAAGAACGACCGCCAGATCAGCGCACCCCGCCACCTTAGCTCACAATGAACAATGCTTTCATATTTTTGTCACCTAAAAGCTTAAGCTATTGAAGAAAGATGCATGCAGTCCTACTTAAAGCATCTCTAAGAGATGCCCAATAAATTCACACCCTAAATCTCTTTTTACAGATCCTAATCACGATATAAGGTCCCAAAATAATCATTCCCTCCAACAGATACCCTAAACCAGAAAAACAGTATTGAGAGCCTAGATCATCCTCTATAAGTAGAGAGCGAGAGCCATTTTTTGGGTGTGTTCTATTTTTGGGAGTATATTTAGGAATCTGTTGGAGCTACTTTTTACCTTTCAACTCTAAAATTTAAATATTAAGAGCTATATAGAGTATCTCTTAGAGATGCTCTTATACTTCCACAGTGAGGCAATCTAAAATTGAATTCAGTGCGTTGGAAGAGAGGCTTGCTTCTTTACCATGAGGAGAGGGATTCGAGAGCGAACAGAACGCCACCGACAGGTGCACGGAACGCGGCGGCGACCCCGGCGCCAGCGCCGATGGTCACGAGGTCGCGGCGGTCGCGGTCGTTCTTGAAGTAGCGTAGCCAGCGGCAAGTGCCCTGGTCGAAGATGGCGGCGATGCACGCACCGGTGTGCACCATGGGTCCGGCCTTGCCGACGTGCAGCGAGGATGACACGGCGGCTATGTTGCCTACGATCTGCACGGTTTGAAATTGAGCAAATGCATGTACGTAATTGAGAGGTACAAGACTGTGGGGTACACAACATTCTTCGATTGTTTTTTTTTAAATGTTCATGCATCACATTGAAAGGTGATTTTTTTTTGTTCTGCCATCGAATCTTGACTGTCATAAAACACCGTTCCCAAGTTTCTTTTTCATCAGGGGAACATTTTCACAAAATACAAATTTTACCATTGCTGCCAAACTTAAATTTACAAAGAAATTTCCATGGCGACCAAGATGGCAGATTAGTAATCAGCCTAAAGTTTCATAGGCAAATAAATGGTGGCATTTTTTTTATGGTAAAACCAAATATCCAAAATCTTCAGTGGCATATTAACTTTATCTGTTTTTTTCAAGAAAAAGAAGTTCACATTTTTTTCTCCACAATGTTTGCTATAAAATAAACAAAGAAGTTTAGTGGCCTTAATTGTATTGATGTTCTCAAAGAAATATATTACCTAAAATATAGAGACAATTTGTTAAACAAAGGTATCAAGGCAAAATTGACTCTAGGACACAGGGCACTCGAAAATTGATAATTAATGGACACTACAAAATCATGATTATTTTCCAGAACAAACTAAAACCTATTAAAATACTACTATTGTTCCATTTTAAAATATTTTTTTAAAAATTTGGACATCCGGACTTGCTAATTTGACCATCGATAATTCAACGATCAATAATTTGTTTAAAAATTGTTAGTTGAATAGGACTTTTAACGCTCTTCTCTGTCCTATATAACAATAATAGTATTATTTTAATAGGCCTGGTGTGCTATATCAAATTGCCATAATTTCGTAATATGCATCGAATTATTGATTTACTGGTGCCCTTCAATAGATGAAATACATTTGCGATGTCGTAGAGCCAATTTTGCCAAATATAATGCTCTAGTGATAGATAGTAATAACTACGACTTTGACCATTAGTTTTTATCATCGTATATATGAAAAAGTCATCCAAGGTTGTCATGATCGTGATACCAACCATGGAATACAATCTTATGATCCCATGAAGCTAACATGATATGGATCAGTACTAACATCGAAACCTTGCAGGATCAAATAAGATTGAGTAGGATCATGATATTGACATGAAACTATATCAACACACAAAATATGATTCTTTCTATTGTTAATCCAAGATTTATTAGTTTAATCTGCTTCCTTTGAGCTCTTTTAATCCAAGATTTATTAGTTTAATCTGCTTCCTTTGAGCTCTTTTAAAAAATTATCCTTCATGTATTGCAATTTACAATGTTTAACTTTTACCAAATTGAATTAAATAAGTTTATGTAATTAGTTCAATTGAACTAAAGATAAATAGCCACACTAAATTTATAAAAATTAATTAAACACTTTAGATTTCCATTGTACATGCCTATATCTCCAAACAGACCTAACTTTGTATGTGGAAAATATGTATTTTTCATAATCTGGTAGGATCATGCTCCCATGACTGTATCCAGTTGAATGAAATCATCCTACCTAGTAACACAGTTATTATTTAGCAAACAAGCCATTTTTTTATACCATTTTTGCAAACGAGCCATTGTTATTCTTTGCTTTTGTTACCTTTAGGCTCACCGGAGTTAAAGATTCCAGGAAAGGCAAGCAGTAAAAGTTCAGGTCTCTGGAAATTTCAATTCAAACATAAGAGCACTTGTTCTGTTGCATTTCACTTTCAGTGAGATAAACATCTCTTCTCAAAAAAGAAAAAAAAGAGATAAAGATCTAGAGATTCTTGCTTCAGTAATTGATCCATTTTATACTCCATCTCCACAATAAGAAAACATATGGATAAAGTAAACCGATGAGTGATGTAATGGATCCAAACAAAATTAAAAAAAATAACCTCAATTATTAATGGTGTCCATGTCAAACAAAGAACCACAAAACAAATTATTTGCTCTAAGAACATGTCCTCCAATTGAATCGTAAAGAATAGTAAATTCTCTGCAGGAACCTACAAAATTATTCTGTGGATTTTGGAATTGAAGGAATTAATGCCTCTTTTAATACTGGATAATTCAGGTATACAACTGGCAATTGTGAGTGAATCATATGCTCATCCGTGGAGGGGATGAGCGGTAGGATAGGAACTCACCTTGACAGCGACGGTTCTCAGCGAGAAGATGTTAGGCGCGTCCACGCCGTTCAGGTATGCCTTCACCTCCGGGATTCCCGACCCACCGGCCGCCGGCGAGACGAACGCCGTTATAGACGACGAGAACAGTAGCAGCATCAGGTTGGATCCGGCGAACACCCAGAACGCTGTCCAGTAGCTGCTCAAGAAGAAGAAGAGCAAGAATGTTAAAGCACATAATACTTTTGCCAAAATCGGACAGGAACCTGAACTAAATGTTTGGTATTCAGACAAATCCAGTATCTAAAACAACACATCGATAAAGCTGGTACTGAAATGCGGAGCAAGTAATACATTTGCAGATTTGATCTACTTGGTACAGAAAAGGAATTGATCTGATCAGAATCATAAAGAATATAAATGAACCAAGTAGGGACAAACATAGAAACCATTTGTGTTACTCAGCACAAGCAAGATCCATTTTTATATACAAGTTAGGAGCAATAAGCAGCACCTGCTGGATTCCATGAGGGCGGACACGGCGGCGTGCTTGAACCCGGCGACATTCTCGACGGAGAGGTTGATGACGAACCCCACGATGCCGGTCAGGATGCCTATGGCGAAGCATAAGGTCCACTTGAGTACCACGTACCGGACCTGGTCGGCTTTGGCTCTCGTTCTCCAGTTCCGGTTGAAGAGGTCGTTCTCTATCATCCTGGAACACAAATCAAAACCCAAAAGGAAAATCACTTAGCATTAGCATCCACCAGGGGACAGATTACAGAGCTATAGAAATAATATCTTGAAATTACAATTGGAGAAAGAAGACAAATTGACATGGCAATTTGAGCAAGAAGCTGGGTAGGTACATGAAAATGCCAAGCGAAGCAGAGAAGATTGGACCGAAACATGAGCACACGACAGCACGAACAAGAAATAGGTTCTTGAGAAGACAATCCGAACAAGGGATGCAGACTTGACATGCCTAGTCAACCAAGAGGCAAGATTTTTAACAGGATCAATGGAAAAAGAAACAGGTATGTTCATAACAAGACAATAGGATCAAGAAACAGAGTGTAACTTGATATGCCCATCCAAGCTAGACGAAGGACAGGTTCTTGACAAGGGCAATTGAATCAACAAAGGGAATCACAGGGCCTTGAGATGCCAACACGAGCAGGAAGCAAGACATGCTAGCTCTTGAGAATACAATTGGATGAATACAGATAGAATTCTGACATGGCAACACGACGAAGAAGCAAAGATTGGGACAAGAGAGAAAGAAAGGAGGATCCTGAGTTTCGGTGAGGAATGGATGCAGAGGTTGCTTACTCGTAGTCGAGGCTCTCGATGGGGCAGGGGTTGGAGCCGACCATGGCCACCTGGGAAGTGTTGTTGGTGGCGCTGCGGTGGAGCAGGGCCCGCGTGAGGGGCGGGCGCTGCTCGTCCTCCTCCATGAGAAGGTCCTCCCGTGGAGACGTGGACGCCATGGGAGGGAGGGACGAGGGAGCTTGCAGAGGAGGGGGGCGTGAGCGAGAGGAGAGCAGAGGAGGTGGTTTTAATTGAGAGGGGGAGAGACGATTGTTGGAGTTGGTAAGGCCTGGTCTATAGACCGAGATGTGGAAATATTGCAGGGTTCTGTCTATTTATTTATTTATCAGGCAACAGAAATTTCTTTATCAGGTAATTGAAAATTTCTTAAATCGGATCTAGATTTAACCATCTACACCATCCTCTAGCTACCATATAAATTTCACCCTACTCCAAACTCTAACCCACCACCTCTCTCTCTCCAGCAAGGCCTCATGCGCCACCGCCGACAAGGCCTGCCCGATAAGCTCCTCCCCCACCACTACCACCGCCCAACACGGTTACCGACGACGAAGGCATCATCGGCGCCGCTCACCTCCTCCCCCTCTGCCTCACCTCCACCTCCCCTGCCGCCCACTTTCCTCGTCTTTGGCGGTGGTGGCGCCAGATCCCCCACCACCTCTCATCACATATCCTCCTTAAGCTTATCCTCAACCCACACACCACCGCTGCCTACCGCCCTCATCCGTCCCGCAGCCTAGGCGGCACCACCGTCGCCTCACCGCACCGCCACTGCTATCGTGCTTTCATTGTCCCATCCCTCCCTCTAAAGTTTGAACATCGGTGAATCCAAACCCTAACTAGTGAACTCGAGCCCTAATTCAACGGCGCGGTGGAAGATGATGGCATTAGAGAGGATGACGATGAGCTTGGCTAGAGCACAAATCTCCACATCAATCTAAAGGTGAGAAAAACTTAAGAGTGAATTCACCTATTGGTTAAGTTCCTTTGCCTGTGCTCTGGTCAATGAACCCTTTTATACTTGAGATGAATCAACAAGATGTTTTGGCACACTAGGATCTTCACGAATAACACCATGTGAACTTGATGTGCTTGTAGTAAGTTGTCCTCATCAGGGTTCCTCGATAAAATTTTGCGCAAAAGGTGTAGTTTTATGAAATAGATCCTTAAATGTGTAGTTTTAAGTTTATGTAATATATGTATTGTTTCATGAAATTTACTCTACTCCGTATGGACTAGTGCAATAATCTTGATCTGCGTCTTCATAAGCAAATTATACTAGATTTTTCAAAAACAGTTTTCTTTCAATTATCTTTGATAGCCGACTGCTCTTCCTGCTCACCCCAGCACCGCATAGGTCAACGAACCGTAAGAACAATTGGGGTGGGCATCAAATACTTCGCCAAAGAAACTGTATGATAGGTTGTGTGATGTGATGATTACCCATTTGATGATCCTAACACGTTCGAGTCAGTATTTGATTCTCGGCAGGTTTCACGGTTACAATGCCATGTTCATGATTAGGATGAGGCTTAAGCCAAACCGGGTTAACCCGATACGTACGACGTGTTTAGAGTCACGACACGACGAGCCGTAATCGTTTACTTTTGGTCGCCAACTTTCGCCGCGCCTGATGATTTGGTGTATGGACCGAGTCTACAAAACTCCAGCCAGAGAGATAGAGGCCGGGGCCCCGTGGGAAGCAGGAGGATCATGGGATGAGTTGGCAATTGGACTGCGGCTTTTGGGAGGCTGGCTAAATCTCTGGTCATAATTGTGTTCACGCATGCGCTTGGAGCTTAATGCATGTGATAAATTTTCCCAATCCATACCCTCTGTAAGGAGAGGTTGGCTGAAAAACAAAAATTTTATAAGAAATCTGTAGGCATTTTCCTCAAAAACATTCAATTTTTATAAAATTAAAAAAAGAAATTATCATGTTTTAAATCGGATAAGTTTTCAAGTGAAAGGTGTGCATGATAGGTGGGGCTAGTTGTAAAAAAAGATATGTGATAATTAAATTTATACCTCGTCTCTAGGCACTACCTCGACACGCACCACCATGCCCTGAAGCGGCGCTACTGGAAGCACATAAACCACTCGCCGATCAAGACAGTGGTGGTGCTGGTCATGGAGAACCGTAGCTTCAACCACATCTTGGGATGGTTGTGCTGTCGTCCCGACATCGACGACCTCACTGGCCGTGAGTTCGACCCTTCCTCCTTAGAGATCTTCATCATTGACGAGGCTGGATACGTCGACTCTGACCCCGGCCATAGCTTCGAGGACATCTGTGTGCAGATCTTTGGCTCAACACCTCTACTGTGCCTCCCCCATGTCCAGCTTCACCCAAAATCCCCATGGCATGGGCCTCGGCATGCCACAGAATGTCATGAGCGGATTCTTGATAGGAACGGGGTCCCGATCTTCCAACAGGTTCTGGATATGTTCAATTTGGTGTAGGCGCGACACAAATCGACCTGGCTTCCGAACAACACGTTCCGAACCCCGCAATCGCAGCACCACGTCTCCTCAGGTTATCAACCGTGTGCAGCCCGGTTGACCTCGCCAAGAAGGCTAATCCTCGCCTGCGAATCGAAGAACACAAGCAAGAACAACGAAAAACACAACTGAATTGCAGATGTATTGATTTAGCACTCGAAAGTTGGGGTCTCACAAACCGATGAACGGCGAAACTGTTCAAAAACAGATTAATCTAAGCAAAACCCAAACCCTAATGGTGGGGGTGGCGGCTGGATATAAAGCAGTGAGGGGCGTGCAAAACCCCTGGACGCGTCATAATGGGCTCCAACACGATACAAAGCCGAACGGCCCAAAAGACGGTGATGCAGCACCTGACAGATTCTGAATGCCCACTTGTTTCGACGATTCCTGTTGACTCAGAAGGAATTTTGACATGGGACCAGAGCCATTGGAAAGGTTGTCTTCTCAGCTTTCCATCCATATGTAGAACGTCCAAAACGGAGCCCGAATGCGATCTGGGCGTCCGTTTTAGTGCGGCCTGGTCCTGAACTCCGAATTGGATTCGAAGTCGACTTGAGTTGACCCTCCAACATGATTCGACTGTGCGTCTCCTCCAAGTACTTCTAGGTCCTCTCCATAGTTCCTAATCATAATTAAATCATTAGGTAGCAATCGATTCTCAAATGAACAAAAAGTACTTAGGAACGAGCTCACCTGTAAATTCAATTGTCGGGCGCAAGCTCTAGTGATTGGTCCTTGAATGTCAAGTGGAGGAGTGTTGTGTGTATCCGAAGAAGTGATGTCCTCATCATCCTCCCCCTCTTGAAGCGGAGTTGTCCTCAACTCAGCCTCATCTTCTTCTCCCAAGTATGGTTTCAAATCTGAAATGTTAAAGGTGGGACTAACCCCAAACTCGGGAGGCAACTCAAGTTTATTTGCATTATCATTTATCTTCTCAACTATCTTAAAAGGACCAGCAGCTCTAGGCATCAATTTTGACTTTCTTAACTCAGGAAATCTATCCTTTCTCAAGTGCAACAAAACAAAATCACCCGGTTCAAGTTTAACTTCCTTTCTACCTTTACTACCAGTAATCCTATATTTTTCATTCATTTTTTCAATGTTTGCCTTAGTAGTCTCATGCATTTTGACAATAAAATCAGCACACTCCTTAGCATCATTATGAACTCTCTCGCTAGTAGGCAAAGGAAAAATATCAATAGGGGCACGTGGATTGAATCCATACACTACCTGAAAAGGACTTACCTTGGTGGTGGAGTGTTCTGCTCGATTATATGCGAACTCAACATGCGGCAAACACTCTTCCCACAGCTTCAAATTATTCTTCAAAACAGCTCTCAACATGGTAGACAATGTGCGGTTTACCACCTCAGTTTGGCCATCAGTTTGTGGGTGACATATTGTAGAGAATAACAACTTTGTACCCAACTTGTTCCATAGAGTACGCCAAAAGTGACTCAAGAACTTGGCATCACGATCTGAAACAATAGTAGAAGGCATACCATGCAAACGAACTATCTCTTTGAAAAAGAGGTCAGCAATATGAATGGCATCATCAGTTTTATGACATGATATAAAGTGAGCCATCTTAGAAAAGCGATCCACAACAACAAAAATGCTATCCCTCCCCCTCTTAGTCCTGGGCAATCCTAAAACAAAATCCATAGAAATATCTGCCCACGAAATAGAAGGAACAGGAAGAGGCATATATAAACCATGTGGATTCAAGCGAGACTTAGCTTTTTGACATGTAGTGCAGCGAGCCACAAACCGCTCAACATCTCGCCTCATCTTTGGCCAAAAGAAGTGTGTGGCCAGAATATCCTCCGTCTTCTTAGCACCAAAATGTCCCATCAAACCGCCTCCATGTGCCTCCTGCAACAACAAAAGATGAACGGATCCAACTGGAATGCATAGGCGGTTAGCTCTAAACAAAAATCCATCATTGATCACGAATTTATTCCATGCTTGTCCCTCTTTACAATGCAACAACACATCCTTAAAATCAGCATCAAAAGTATATTGTGCTTTAATAGGTTCAAGACCAAAAATGCGACAATCAAGTTGAGACAACATGGTATAGCGTTGAGACAAAGTATCAGCAATTACATTATCTTTCCCTTTCTTGTGTTTAATGACATAAGGAAAAGATTCAATAAATTCAACCCACTTAGCATGTCTACGATTCAAATTGGTTTGACTACGAATATGCTTAAGTGATTCATGATCGGAATGAATGACAAATTCTTTAGGCCATAAATAGTGTTGCCACGTCTCTAAAGAACGAACAAGAGCATACAATTCTTTATCATACGTGGAATAATTAAGAGTAGGACCATTCAATTTTTCACTAAAGTAGGCAACAGGTTTGCCTTCTTGCATCAAAACACCACAAATACCAATTCCGCTAGCATCACATTCCAGCTCAAAAGTCTTACCAAAATCCGAAAGTTGGAGCAATGGTGCGTGTGTAAGCTTGTCTTTCAAAAGATTAAAGAACTCCTCTTGTGATGGCCCCCAATGGAACACGACGCTTTTCTTTGTCAACTCAATCAACGGTGCCGCAATGGTGCTGAATTCCTTGACAAAGCGGCGATAAAATCCTGCAAGGCCAAGAAAACTCCGCACTTGGGAGACCGTCGTGGGCGTGGGCCAACTCCATATCGCTTCCACCTTGGCTCTATCAACCTCAATTCCCTGTGGAGTCACAACATAGCCAAGAAAAGAGACTTGATCCGTGTAAAAGGTGCACTTCTCAAGGTTACCAAACAAACATGCATCTCTCAAAGCATTAAAAACAGCACGTAAGTGATTCAAATGTTCATCCATGGACTTGCTATAAATCAAGATATCATCAAAGTAAACGACCGCAAATTTGCCAATGAAAGGACGTAAAACCTCGTTCATTAATCTCATGAAAGTGCTAGGTGCATTAGTTAAACCAAAAGGCATAACTAACCACTCATACAAGCCGAACTTAGTTTTAAAAGCAGTTTTTCATTCATCGCCAAGTTTCATTCTTATTTGGTGGTATCCACTACGCAAGTCAATCTTTGTGAAAATTATAGCACCACACAACTCATCAAGCATGTCGTCTAGCTTAGGAATAGGATGACGAAACCGTATAGTAATGTTGTTAATGGCTTTACATCTACACACATACGCCAAGAACCATCTTTTTTTGGAACCAAAAGAACAGGAACAGCACAAGGACTAAGGCTCTCACGTACGTACCCACGGTCCAAAAGGTCTTTGACTTGTCGCTGAATCTCTTTAGTCTCTTCGGGATTGGTCCTGTACGCCGCACGGTTTGGCAAACTCGCTCCAGGGATCAAGTCAATCTGGTGCTCAATCCCTCGAATGGGTGGAAGTCCTGGAGGTATCTCATCGGGAAAACATCTCTAAACTCCTGCAAAAGGTTAGTGACAGAGCGAGCAAAGTGCAAGGCATATTATCAAGAGAAAATAAAGCATCTTTGCACACAAAAGCATAGCATGTATCATTAACATCATCAATTGCAGCAAGGTCTGATTTTGTGGCAAGCATAACAAAATTTTTCAAATGGATTACTTGCTGTTTTTTCAGATTTTTATGTTCTTTTGGATCATTAGTAGCAGCAGCTCTCTCCCTATCGGCCTCTATAATCTCAGCTGGGGTCAAAGGCAGTAAAGTAACGTTCTTTCCCTTATGCATAAAAGTGTATTTGTTACTACTACCATGGTGTAAAGCATCATTATCAAATTCCCAAGGTCGACCCAATAAAAGAGAGCATGCTTGCATGGGAACTACATCACAATCAACATGATCAGCATAAGCACCAATAGAAAAATGGACTCGGCATGTTTGCGTTACCTTAGCTTTTCCAGAGTCATTTAATCACTGAATATGGTATGGATGTGGATGCGGTCGCGTGGTCAAGCCAAGCTTCTTGACCAAATCAGAACTCACCAAGTTGTTGCAGCTTCCTCCATCAATGATGACACGTGCGCGCCGGTTCTTGATTGCGAAGAAAGTCTGAAACAAATTATGGCGTTGAAGCTTATCGTGTTGTTGTACCTGTCTTTGAGGACTCGCTGCACAATGATGCTCCGTAGCGTCGCTGTGGACGCCCACCAAGGACCAGTCATCATCACCACCGCCATTGGCGTCCGAGGCAGCAACAACATCATCATCCTCCTCGACATCCGGTGCTGATGTAGCCTCCATCTTCTATGGCGATGTATGCCCGTTGGCTAGGGCAATTCTTACGCACATGACCAAGCCCATGGCAGCGGTGGCACCGAATGTCGGAGGAGCGGCTGTTGAAACCACGGAAGAAGAACTCTTAGCTGGACCCCGCAAAGAATTTTTGTAGAATCGCAAGGCGTGTCGTGGAAGGTGGCCGGTGGCGCTGCTGCAAACTTGTTCACAGTGGTGGAGGAGAACGGAAACTCGAAGAAGACCTGGCGATCCGTCGATGTAGTCGTTCGCGGCGTGCGAATGGTCGTCGGTGCTTGCCTTCGCTGATTCCTTGCGTCCCCGCAATTCTTTGTCCGCAAGCATAGCAAGTGGAACAAGCTGGTTGTGATAGTAAAATCTTTATAATCAACAATATCCTGAATTTCACGCCGTAACCCTCCGTAAAAATGATAAATCTTATCCTCTGTTTCCTCAACAACCCCACAACGCACCATACCCTTTTGAAGCTCAGAATAATAGTCCTGAACAGAACTATCACCCTGTTCTAAGCGCTGTAATTTTTTTTTCTTAAATCACGTTTATATGAGGGAGGAACAAAACGATTACGCATAGCTTCTTTTAACTGCTCCCATGTATCAGGTTGTACGCGCATGATACCCAGTTCATTCCACCAGATAATAGCAAAGTCCTTAAACTCACTAGTAGCTTGTCTAACTCTATGTTGTTCAGGAACCAAGTGAGAGTTAAACTTCTGCTCTACCGTCATCTCCCAATCAAGATATATTTCAGCATCTTAAAGACCAGAAAAAGATGGAATGGTAAACTTGACTTTAGCAAAAGGGTCGTCGTTACCATGACGGTTCTGGTTATTACCTCCCATACCATGTCAGTTTTGCTGAAGAAGCCGACGAAGTCGTGCATCTTGTGTCGCCCGCTAATCAATGTTGTCATCCGCATCATACACTGTGTCATCATCACGATGATGGCCGTCATTGACAGGTGGCAGGCGTGCCTCCAATGTGTCCATCCGAGCAGTGAAGTCAGCCATCCGCCGCTCCACCCGCTCAATGCCTTCCGTGGTGTTCAACTTGGCAATGGCGGCGACGATGGTGTCCATTCTCGCACCGAGATCAGCGAGTGAAGCTTGTAGCTGGCCGCGACTAACACACTCGTTGAAATCGACCGGTGTCCCGTCCCCTTCGTCTCCTGCCATGGTTAGTGGAAACACAGGGAAAACAAAAGGATTATCCCTATCAACTACAAGGTAAGGGCAGTGGAAACCCGCAAAGGAAGTGGCTTACCAAGCTCTTACAAGTGTTCTTACCAAAGCAGCAGGTGGTACAACCGGTGGCTGGTTCGTGATACCATGTCGAGCGTGGGTACGATTGCAAGAGTCAAAAATTGTGCTATCCGGAAGTAGGTATATGGAGCTTGGCAGGCTAAATATGTTAGTGGAACACAAATCAATAACAGATAGTAATGCTGAATAAATGTCCAAACCACTGGTCCTAGTTGCTGGTCTAAATGTGTCCTATATCAGTGTTAGGATATGATGAACAAGGAGTCAAGACCAGAATAGGAAAGCAAAGATATCAACAAAGATGGCCTGGCAATGAGAAACTTATTTCAACATAAGCACAAAACAAATGAAGCTCTGTCACCTAAAACTGTGCTCTGTCCTGTTTTTGTTTTGGGCACGGATAGCACTCTCAGCACTATAAGCCCAGGTGCCTTCTTTTTTTTTTCTTTTTCTATTATTTTTTTCACAAAGCAGAGCACAGAAATAGGAACCACACAAAGTTTCACCTCAATCTGATGTAAGGTGTGGCCTACAGAAAATGATGAATGTGCTATAAATTCGGTGATGAACTTTCGGAGTTCGAGTACTTCACTTTCCAGGCTGAATTTGGGCAAAATAAATTCGCCGAACCCGTATGTAAAATTTAATTTCACCCAATTTCAAAAAAAATCGCCTGATTTCGAGTCCGTATGAGAAAGTTACGGCCGTTTGAAGGAGGGCCTCCGAGTTATGGTTTCTATGGAGGCCGAAAACGAAATCGGGTGGAGGAAATTGGTGGAATTTGGGGGCGGAAGCTCGGGGAAAGGTGGGGGATGGTGCTGGGAGATCATGAGCCGTGATGGATGACACAAATAGAGGGTGGGAAGGGTGGGATATGGGTGGGAAAACAAAATTGACGACTAGGGTTTGTATGAGAGGTAGCAGAAGCAAGACAACCCGAAACAAAACACGATCTAAACCAGCAACACAACTCGACTAAGGACACAAACTCAACACTACGGACTCTGAAATCAAATTGTGCAAAAGGCTAAACAAGATCTGGGACAGGAAACAACCTATGACTACAAATTTTTTTAGGGCTTTTTCTTGGACTCTAGGATGAAACCGAAAACAACAAAGGTAGGGTAAACTCGAACCTAAAGGAACACCCGAAGCTCTGATTACCACTTGATAGGAACGGGGTCCCGGTCTTCCAACAGGTTCTGGATATGTTCGATTTGGTGGAGGCGCGACACAAATCGATCCGGCTTCGGAACAACACGTTCCGAACCCCGCAATCGCAGCACCACGTCTCCTCAGGTTATCAACCGTGCGCAGCCCGGTTGACCTCACCAAGATGGCTAATCCTCGCCTGCGAATCGAAGAACACAAGCAAGAATAAGGAAGAACACAACTGAATTGCAGATGTATTGATTTAGCACTCGAAAGTTGGGGTCTCACAAACTGATGAATGGCGAAACTGTTCAAAAACAGATTAATCTAAGCAAAACCCAAACCCTAATGGTGGGGGTGGTGGCTGGATATAAAGGAGTGAGGGGTGTGCAAAACCTCTGGACGTGCCCTAATGGGCTCCAACACGATACAAAGCTGAACGGCCCAAAAGACGGTGACGCAGCACCCTGACAGATTCTGAACACCCACTTGTTTCGACGATTCCCGTTGACTCAGAAGGAATTGTGACATGGGACTAGAGCCATTGGAAAGGTTGTCTTCTCAGCTTTCCATCCATATGTAGAACGTCCAAAACGGAGCCCGAATGCGATCTGGGCGTCCGTTTTAGTGCGGCCTGGTCCTGGACTCCGAATTGGATTCGAAGTCGACTTGAGTTAGCCCTCCAACATGATTCGACCGCCCTTGCTGGACTTGTGCGTCTCGTAGTCCTTCTCCATGTACTTCCAGGTCCTCTCCATGGTTCCTAATCATAATTAAATCATTAGGTAGCAATCGATTTTCAAATGAACAAAAAGAAGTACTTAGGAACGAGCTCACCTGTAAATTCAATTGTCGGGCGTGAGCTCTAGTGATTGGTACTCCTTGAATGTCAAGTGGAGGAGTGTTGTGTGTATCCGAAGAAGTGATGTCCTCATCAGGATTCAAGCCAGAGGCTGCCCCCGTATACACCACCCTCGCCGACAAGTTCATCGTGTTCGACTGGTGATTCGCCTCCGTGCCCACCTCCACATAGCTAAACCGCCTCTACGTCCACTCACCGACCTCCCACGGCCTCACCTTCAACATCCGCAAGGACCTCATCCATGGCTTCCTGCAAAAGGCAATCTTTGATAGCCTCGAGGAGAACGGCTTGTCCTTTGGCATCGCTACCAAAACATCCCAACCACGCTCTTCTACCAGAGACTTCGTCGGCTCAAGCACCTCATCAAGTTCCATCAATACAACCTCAAGTTCAAGATGCACACCAAGTGGGGGAAGTTGCCAAATTACATTGTGATTGAGTAGAGGTACTTCGATTGTGAGATGTTCCCCGCAAATGATGGCCACCCATCGCATGATGTCAAGAGGGGTAGAGGTTTGTCAAGGAGGTGTACGAGACGCTGCGGGCTAGCCCACAGTGGAACGAGATGGTGCTGATCATCATGTATGATGAGCATGATGGATTCTATGACCTCATGGCCACATCGGTCATCGGGGTGCCCCAGCCTGATGGAATTGTTAAGCCTGACCTGTACTACTTCAAGTTCGATTGGTTGGGGTGCATGTGCCTAGATTCCTTATCTCACCATCGATTGAGAAGGGCATTGGTAAGTATTGCTGTGTTGAATTCTTTTGATTTTCCAAGTTTTTTTTACAAAAATGTTTGTAATCTCTAAGTAGGAACTGTTGGTGTTTAGGAAGGACTTGATTTTTCAAGATTAGCTTGTGTTTGTCATGATAGGAAGATTAATGCATAGATGCTAGTAGTATCAATTGGATTCTTATTTCACTGCTCTAGAGAGAATTTGTCATTCAATTAGCACATTAATATTCATTAGTACAGAAGTGTGTAGTAGGCTTTTGGTAATACCTATTGATGATCAAATGGGCTCTCCCTTCAACTTCCAAAAATACCAATATATGTCCTACAAGTAGCATTTCAAGAAGTTGCATGTGGATGACAAAGCTCAGGATTTCTTGCACTCATTTTACTTGTGATATGGTTCAAATGCCCCACATGCTTAGCAAATAGCAATCCATGTGAACATGTAGTTAGATAAGTAGCATGTTTTGACAGCCTTTGTCATTAAGAGGTGGGATTGCTTGTTGTTTCATTCTAATGCCATTTATTTCTTCTATTTGCCCTTTGATTAAAATTGGAGAAAACTTGGAACTTGAATAATTTGCTTGACCGCTTCACCTAGAAATTATGTTTCTATACATTGAAAATTGAAAGGGAATATCAGTTGTACCTTTGCAACCATAGAAAATCTTTACACTTTACTCTTGTGTTATGCTCTGTATGTCACTTAGTATTAACTATCTTGCTTTTCATTTATGTAGTAATCCATGAACCAAATGGTCCATAGGAAACCTCTCAATATGAGCATTCATCCATTCCTACAACAGTAAAGAAGCTATTTAACTTACATTCTAACTTCCTAACAAAGAGCTGGGACCTTTGAGAGCTACTTCAAAGTCCAGAAATTTACTCCAATGATATCTGTACAGTTACAATAGATTATTTTTATCGACATTAAGCTAGATGTAGTTAGTCTATGAAGCTTCACAAATAATAGTCAGATATTGTAACATTATCTTTTCTTGGAGGTTCCAATGTTTACTATTGCTTATCAATGTGGATTTGTGAACCACTTTATTAATGATTGACTCTACTAGAATCCTAATTATATATATTGTTTTGTTTTTAAATAGATAAACTCCCAAATGTCACAAAATCTCTACGACCATTTTGCCCTAAGGAAGATTCATCTCTCTCAAAGTTTCAAGTGGAATCGATCCAACTAACATCACAGCTCAATAGTGACCACGAACCAAATGGTCCATGGGAAATCTCACAACATGTGATTAGATGATTTAATCTGGACATGTGGCCAACTAAAAAAGTATGGAAAAATTTATGTAGGTTCTAGAATTATAAGATTTGCTATGGTAGGACTTGGGAGGTGAAAGTTATAATATTTTTAGTACCTAGACAGCAGGGCTACAATCTGGTAACGGATAAGAATGGTGGATTCGGGAAGTGTTGAGGAGCGTTGTCATTTATTTATTGCCTTGTATTGCTATGGCCTGCATTGAAAGTGAGTAATTACTGTAAGAGGAATAGCATCGGGTATATTGTCATCTCCTAATCAAACCGACTGTCGCAACTAAAAAGAAAAGTGCATTGTAGAATAGTATTTGAGTGCTTGAAATTGTGATTAAATGAATCCTTGCCTTAACTATTCATAAGATAATGCCTATTTTATATTGCTCATATGTTTATGGTTACAATGATGATTGTGTTTGTTGATTAATATTGTTAATTAACTAATGCAAATATAATAATTGCATAGTATGTCAGCATCAATATTGCAAAGACCTACTTTGGTAGGTACGCCCCGGGAGTGGAGGTGAGACTCTATATGAAAAAGAATAGGGTGACCCTGTATGAAAAAGGACAAGGCGAGATTCCGAGTTACAAAGATCTATTTCGGTGGGCACTCCACAAAAGTGGAGGTGAGACCTTGTATGAAAAAGGATAAGGCGATCTTGTATAAAAAAGGACAAAACAAGAGTGTGTCATCGAGGGTGAACATTCAGCTATATCGGTATATGCAGAAGAGTAGTTGAGACATGTGCATGAGTATTAATTGCATAGCCTTCTTGAAAAATAGAAAGTGATTTGAGATAATAAGATATGTGAATGGAAACTGATAAGAAAGAATATGAGGAATCGAGTTTTGATAAATGGTTATGAATTGCTAATAAGATGATGCATCGTCTATTATTCTGCTTTGTATTTGCTGAATCTTAGACTCACCTTTTCTTATTTATTGTTTTTAGGTAATCGATGAAGGTGTCATGCATTAGGTGGAAGTAGAACATGAAAAAATTGCATATTGTAGCTCTTCACTCCACCTAACTATTTATCACTTATGGACATGAGTAATCTAGTAGTTTTCATAGCATTGATTAGATAATTCATTGATTTCCTTAGTCTTCATAGTTCATAATATTATTACTTGATGTTTTACTTAATTTAGACTTGATTATGAATTACCTTAGTTTTTGTTGGTTCATATTAAGTTCAATTTATGGTTTATAGTGTTGCTGAAATTTATGTTTAATGTTATGTTGAATGTTTATCCTTAAAACTTAGTTGTTGGTAATGCTTATTTATTGGTTAAAATTGGTAGTGATAGTAGTTATAGGTGATACTTTAGAATTTTATTAAGTCAGAGTGTTATAGACTGATTCTACTAGAATCCTAATCATATATATTGTTTTTTCAAACAAAGAAATTCCCAGAGGTCATTCTTGTGTTCTATACATTCTAATGGAAATATTAGAGGATTCAACTTTTTTTTCGCACGATTGTTCTTCTTTGACCAGCTATTGCTGTAATTTGATGAATGACCAAACAAAGGAGAGAATGTTTCCAAAATAAAGTTTATGAATGATTAGACGATACTTCTCTCTTAACAGATTATCTCTTTCGTGATGCATGGTTTTTTTGGAAAATTTGCTGAAACTACATCATAAGAGCTCTTTAATTATGTCTGTGAGTCTGTCACTCATATCCTAAAAAATCTATTACACAAAATTGGGGTTGGATTGTTTGTTATTTCCACTAACTGATATTGTTAATATCAATTATTTACTGTGTCTTTAAATGCTAAAATTATAAATTGCTTCTGTTTATGCTATTCTAATTCTACTGCTTGCAAGATAGGAAACAAAACAGAGAAATCAATTTGAGAATTTCTCATTATAGTGAACACCAGTGATGATGCAGAGTTGAACATATGTTAAATGGAAGTAAAAAGAATCAATACCTTTTCAACCACTGTTGAAGATACTGGACATCAATTCTGAAGTGACTAATCCAAGAATATATAGGTTCAAGATATCGGACAACATGTTCAATTTTAATAGATCACTGGAGAGAAAAGTTGAGTCGGATGTAACAAAGAACTTACGGGCAGCATGGGTGTGAGTCCTTTTTGGTCTTATTTGTTAGGAGGCTCAAATGCAATGGATTGTACCAATCAGAAATTGATAAATACTCATTCAGAGGTGGCTTACCTGAGAACTTTGAACGCTCTATTAGTTGCTGATTTGAACATAACAGTTTATTGATAATATGCAGGGCCTTTTTGGTATATTGCTCTTTCATCAACAACATGTACATTCGGGGTTCGCTGATTACCATCTCTACAGAAAGGATTAACCTAATATACATTTGCCTATCATCCCAAGCAAATTGAAAATTGATTTTACTATCATACGGTCGAAAATTGATTAAACTGATATATATTTGCTTATGTCTGCTTTAGATACATATATACATTTGACTAATATCCCACTTTCTTAATCTGATTTGGTTTTCAGAGACTGGCTTCGGACTTTTTGTCAAATTTCATATTTATCATTGCTGAGAGAGTGAGGTCAAGTACTGACCTAATTATGCAGAAAGTTGAGTTCCTCTCTGAAGGGGAGAAAAGAGACTACCAGCTAGATCTTTTACTAAAGCAATTTGTCGGTGTGGTTAACAGTAAGGTATACAATTAGCATCTTAGATTTTACAATTGGATTCGTTTTTCTATTTCTTGCTTGAAGGCTCTTCTCATGTTAGCTTACATATTTGTTTAGCTGCAACAACATCTAACATTGGTTTTATGGGGATAAAATAGAGGCTGACTTATTGAGGTATTTGCTTCTATAGTTTAGGTTTTATTACGACGCACAGGTACAGGTATAGTAAGTACTTAATAGGACAATTTGACGGCAGATGTCCGACTAAAACCTCATCAGTAACAATGTCAATTTTTGACTGGAGTGAGCAGAAGACTTGGTTGAGGAGTGATTAGTTATATGAATTAATTTTAAAAATTTTCTACCATGTTTTCAGTACATATTTCCCATGTAGTATTGTGGATGACTTCTGGTTCACGTCTCCTCAAAAGAGACAATAATGAAGAAATTTGATTGTCCAAAATGAAAGCTCCGTTTCATTAGTTTAACCTCGGCACCTTACACGTGATGAATTATAGAAAGAGAGGATTCTATGAAGGAAATTATATGTTGTATTTTCATAAATGATATTTTATTACTTTTGGAAGACAATAACGGTTTTTGTTTTTGCAAAATACTTTAAGGGATGATTATTGCTAGCACTAACACCTAGTCTATTCTGATTTGATTAAATGGTGCAAATCAAGGGTAGGACTGAGTTTAGGCAGGGGCGGATTTGGCTGGGTGCATGGGGTGCAATTGCACACCCAAAATTTTTGGTAAAAAATCAGGTATATAATATGTATATTATGTATATAATACTCAAAATTTGTACTCCCTCTAATGTACATACACATATATTCATGTTCACACCCATCATTGAAATCCTAGATCCGGCACAGAGTTTAGGAGGAGAGGGGCAAAATGGTCTTTACGTACACAATTTTGGGGCAAAAAAAAAAAGAGAAAAAAAGGTGTGAGTGGCAAAGCTCAACTATTTCTCTCTTAGATGTGGTAAATCATAAGTCACAATATTGAAAAATAGCAAATCCTAGAACATGTATCTTATGGATCGCGAGGTCTCAAATTTCCCTTGTTATAATTCTCAATCAAAACATGAATAGTAGTAATGTTTTATGACCAGAGAGAATATTGTGACGGCGAACCCTTGAAATAAGTAGCCTCCTATAGTCATGATGATACATGCCCTGCAGATGTTAAAGCACATCACGAACGTGTTGAGAGTAAAACGCACGAATTGACAATTGGACCAAGACCAAACTTTTTTTGTTTTTTGAGCCAGTTGCCGTAGAGTTTCCATTGTAATTAAACTGAAACAGTCACTGTAGTAATATTGAAAAGTACATGTCTAATTTGTGTTGATGTGGTTGTTCTTCAAAGATATTTGCCACAAGTTGCAGAGTTTCTCTTCAGTGTTGTAAAGGGGCGACATTATGCACCAGGGAACAGACCAGGTTCTTTTCTTCGTTTAGAGCCAGCCTCCCTAACACTTCCACACACTGCGACAGGTTCTTCTTTTCATTTTTTATTGCTAAATTACAACTGATTGTTTTCATAAAAAAAAATTATACACTAAGTCTCATTCAAGTTAGCGTGTTTCTACAAATTAACTTTATAAAGGCACACAAACAACACTGCGATTGCAATCTTCATTAGTACAAGTGAAAGGAAAACCTGAGCTATACTGGGATTACACATAGCTTATCATTACAGCCAGCCCTAGCTAATACATGAACCACATTGTTCTCCATCCTTCTGATCACAGAGACTATAAGGTCGGCAAACTCACGGAGCTTCGCCTTGATCTCCTGGATGGTTGCCCCATAAATAGATCTGTTCATGCCTTGCTGTCGCAGTTTTGTGTTGATACCTGCAGAGTCTGTCTCAAGCATTAATCTGTCCACATCACATTCACCAATTTGATGGCTCTTCTAAACGCAAGCAATTCAGCCATTTTGGGATCGTTTACATGGTTGGTGAAGTGAGCAGAACCTGCTATAAATCTGCCCATGAGTCCCACGAAACGACTCCACAACTCATAGCACCATCGAAGTTGACCCTGAACCATTCTGCCGGTGGCGGCCCCCAACTTGAGTCTGTGATTGGCCGTTGCACGATTGCGTTTGGCTACTGTCAATGGCACCTCCGTCAGTTCGGCAGATAGCCACGCAACATCGAGCCACTTTAAGCAACAAGACAATACAGTTAATTCAACAACACCCCTCAGCATCCTCTTAACTTTTACTCGCAATGGTCAATTCAGTCAATCAGCTGTGCCAACATTCTACATGTGCACATTGAAGATACCAGTAAGTGTCATCAAGCAAATTGGTAAGTACAGAAGGCATACGTAACACCCTGGTTTAACATCTGAGCTCAGAATACTACCGCTATGTTATATTACTCTAAATTACTTCCATCACTTTTAGATTTTGGCAACATTTTCTCTAATCATACTACTATAAAATGAAAAAAAAACATGTGTTTAACAATATACATTGAAATAACTATGCTATAAACAAGAGTAGACAAGCCATAACTGAAACTTGGGACCTCGTGCCCAAGAACTCTCAGGACTCTGCACTCAAGAATGCTCAGAACCATGCGTCTAGGAGCATACATAAACTTGAAAATAATACATTACTGAAGAAATATACATTAACATAAAAGCTTCCTAACATTCATCATCAATTACGAGGGTTTTATTGACTAAGTTTAGATTAGCAAATTACTTTAGTAAGGTAATATTAAGGAAGGTAGAAATTAGATGTGGTGCAGAGATGCTACTCTCATTCCTGATGCATGACGTCTTAACGGTCACCTAAAAACAATAATAAAGCAAGTATGAGTTTAAAATTCTACAAGTACATAACAAAACAATAAACATTAACATACACACGATTCAATCTTAATTCACATTTTATTAACTCATTCTTAGTATTGAAACCATGTAGATGATCCTAAGCATGGCAAAAGAATATCCCAACAATAATCCTCCCATGTCACTCACATTAACCATATAACATTGAGTATTTATGGACATCTCTTTACCTCTATTGATGCAATGCAATACTCATGCATATGTCTCAACTTCTCTTTTCTTTAGCTTATATCGGTGTATCTAAGTAAGCACCTATCGATACTCACTCAAGCCAGACCATAGATGTCACACAAGTAATCTATTTCCATATTATGCATCCACGTAATGCTATAAGTCTCTTAGCATCTATCATGTAACATGAACCATTATTCATCATCATGCCATCAATCAATAGCCATTATAAAATTATCATGAACAATAATAATCATCACATAATGAAAGGTAGAAATTGCATCATATTTAACTAGTAACAACCACCAACATAATTTACCATTTTACCATGCACTTGTTTGTTTAACTTCAGAGATGATGCGTCGATGGCACCAATCCAGAACCTTCACCAGAACAATTATTACCTAATCTCAATAACTCAGCAAATAGTACATACACATTGGTGACATGGTATCACTCCTACACGCAAGCCTGGCATAACTAATTCACCCTTCACCGCACAATCCCAGTTATCACCAATACATTCAATCACCTATTAAGTGAATAAAGCTATTTAGTACATTTGCTACCAAGAACGACGTGCATCTAGACAACAACATCCCTAGAAGCATAACCCTAAAAAATAGTAGTAGGAACACTACGCACAGAGACAACCTATTAACAATGCTTCCGACAAATTTCAACTAGGATCTATGCTGCTAATCCCCACTCCAGCCTCTACACAAATTGACAAACCTATACAAATTGATAAGCATGGGAAAAGAATTCTAAGCACTACCCTAGCGACGACCAGCTAGATTGGGGCACCTTCTTTCTCTTCTTCCCTGGATCTGACGAATCTGGCATTGGCTCGAGCTCCTCTATTCTTCTTTCCTCTTCCTTCTTCCTTTCTTTCCCTCTCTTCTCTTGCCTCGACTGGCTCCTCTTCTTCCTTCTTTTCTCCTTTCTCTTGTCTAGCCTCCTTTCTCCTCTGTCCCCTTCCTTCCTCCTTTCCCCTTTCCTTCCCTCCTTTCCCTTCTTGACTGGGCCCCACCCTCCCGCTTCCCTTCTCCTCGGTAATAGTGATGGCAGCCAATTGTGGCATCGGTGCTAGAGCGGCAATGACGTAGGCAAGGGGAAGCGTTAGTAGCAGAGGGAGCTCCCAGGACGATGGCAACACAACACAAGGCTAGCGTGGGAGCGGCGCGATGATGGTTTGACGATAGTAGAGGTGAGGGCAGCGCAGCTGGTGAGGCTGGAACAATGACGCATGGCTAGGGTTATGGTGGCGGCTCGAGGCAGTAGGGGATGGCACCAATGGGCGGTAGAGCAGCCAGACGGAGGAAGCAACCTGACAGTGGCAGTGACAGCTTGGGAAGGATAGCACAACAATGACAAGGGGGAGGCTAGGGTAGTTCCCATTCTGCCCTGTGTCCTTCCCATATAGGCCACGATGACTAAATGGGCTGGCTGCATTGCTCAGCCGAATTTCTTTCCTTGCTATTTCTTTTTCTTCTTGAATATTTACATTCTATTCTCTTAACAGAATTTGACCCCGAATACTAACCTCATCAAATTGTTGGAAATATGGGAAGTATTTTAATTCCAAATTTTAATAGAAGAAAAATACAGTAAAAGGCTAATGATGCAATAAACAAAACTAGTAGTAGGTAAGTCATTATACTTCGTAAAATACATAAGAAAAATATTATAACAAAGTCAATCGATCACGCAAATGACTTACAATGGGATTGATAAAGAACAAGAAGTAGTGTAGGCTAGGGGTGTAAACGGAGCGGATATTTCCCGACCGACCGTCCGTCCGTTTTAATTCGGATATAATTCGGAGCATTTTCTCGGATATCCGGAATTTTTGTCGGATACGGATACGGATTCGGATATTTTTGTCGGATACGGATACGGATTGGAACAAGCGATATCAAGCGGATCACGGAGCTATCGGATAATTTCGGATAGTTACGGATAATAATCCGTAACTATCCGAAAGCCCACTGGCTCGGTGGCCCACCATATGTTGCGGAATCGCCGGCCCAAGATTCCGAGCGCCGGCGCGATCTAACACTCTAACCCTAGGTGCGGCGAGTGGCGGAGTAGTAGCCGAGCGGCGGCGAAAAATCGCGATTGAGTCTCTCCGTCTCCTCCATCGCCCGCGGCCGGTGCCGCTCTCCGCCCCGCGGCCGCGCGCCTCCGCCGCGCCGCCCCGCTCTCGCCCGCGGCCGGCGCCGCCTCTCCACCCCGCGGCCGCCTCGCCTCTCGCGCGCCGCGCGCGCCTCTCGCCCCGCCCGCGCGCCGCCTCTCGCCGCGCGCCGCCCCGCCTCTCGCCCCGCGACCGCCGCCTCTCGCCCGCGCCCCCACCTCTCCGCCCGCGACCGCCCCGCCTCCGCCCGCGACCGCCCCGCCTCTCGCCCCGTGACCGGCGCCTCCTCTCTTCGCGCCGTCGCCGCCTCTGCTCCATGGACCAGCGCGCCACGCTGTCCGGCCGGTGGCGCCTCCGCCGCCCCATTGATTGGCGGTGACACCTCCGCCGCCCGCCTCTCCTCCCCACAAACTAGAGCGCTGCGCGCCTCAGCGCCTCTCCTTCGGTCCTCCTCGCTTTGGCGCTGGTAGTGGTATGTGCTAATGTGCAGAATGCCTAGAGCTGTGCTTCTTTTGAGCAATGAAGATTTTACACTATGTATCATGTATGTGCAGAATGCCTAGAGCTAATGTAAATGTTTAACAAATTTACACTATGTAGATTTTAGTTCTACTTGAATAAAAATGTTTACTTTGGAGTGTGTTTCTGTCTGTTAAATGTACATTGTACAGTACTCTTGTACTTCTTTTTGTGAAATCATCTGAAGAACTGATAAATTGTGATGTTGGACATGCTAATGCTAGGAGCCTAGGATGATATGCAGTTTTTTCATCGTAACATAGCAAAGTCTCGGGCATCTTTGCTCTCAAAGAGGCAAAAATTGTGATGTTTGTGATCCGAGTATGGTTAATTCTGTTGGAGTTAAACTGGATTTTGAAAGAGGCATGTTAATTCTGTTGAGGCATGTTAGAAATGTTGGAGTTAATTCATTGGAGTTAAGCGGCTCTCAAAGAGGCATGTTTGTGATCTAGTGTTCTAGAAAATTTGTCTTTGGTTGTCTCCTTTCTCCAATGTTCTAGTGCTTGTATTCGTCTAGAAAAATGATAATGAACCGTAGTTGTGAATTTGTGATTACTCAATTAAACCTTAGGTGAGCAACTCAATAATGTGAGATTGTAACTTTGCAATTTAGCTTAAAAATAGTATACTTTTGCATTCGGATGTTTGCATACGTTTTTACATGCTTCTTTGTTCAATAAATGATAATGCTTAGCTATTCTAGATGAATACATCTGATTTATGAGATATATAGTCACCTTCATTCAATTAAAACTAACCTTTTTCTGATTTGGTTGTAGGATATTGATAATTTGAGATGGTGCTTGCAAGTGGAAGTGCGAGCATTTGTGCAAGCACAGGAGCATCCCCTGCTGGCACTTCCACAGCAGTTGGTACGGGCCACTCAGCACCAACACCATCGCCACCGAACGCCCGTGCATTGATAACCACAGCCACGGGAGGTGAAGAACATGTGGTTGTTGATATGGATGAAGCGACTTGCACCGGAGAAGTTGAGCCTGCTGAGAAGAAGCAGAAGAGGTGCACCTCAAAGGTTTGGGACCACTTTACTAAATATACAGTGACTGTTGACACACCAAAGGGTGGAAAAGAGAAACAACTTTGGGCACAATGTCATAAATGTCCTCATAAAGCTCGATGTGAGACCTCAAGGGGCACGAAGGCTTTATGGAATCATTTGCTAAAGCATCTTTGTAAAGCAAGGCCAACAACAACATATGAGAAGGGTGATGAAGATAGTGCAGGAGTTCAGATATTCAGGTATCATGCCGAAGCTAGCCTCAAGAAGTTCTATGTGGCAATGGTTATGCACGAATATCCATTTTGTATGGTAGAGCATGAGTACTTCATTGATTTCATCAAGTCTTTACGTCCTGGTTTTTCATTCAAGTCTCGCATAACCACTAGGAAAGAGATATTAGAAATGTTTGGAGATGAAAAGAAAAGGTTATATGACCAATTAAAATCTCTTTCTTGTCGGTTTTCTGCAACTATGGACATGTGGACATCTAATCAAAATAAAGGTTATATGTGCATCACTGTGCATTGGATTGATGATAATTGGCAAATGCAAAAAGAATAATTAAGTTCATTCATGTCAAAGGAATCATACAGAAGTAATCTAGCAACTGAGTTTATCAAGGGTGTCATGTCTTGGAATATTGAGAAAAGTTATTTGCTCTCACTCTAGACAATGCATCATCCAATGATAAATGTGTTAGAGAAGTTGTGATAGAGCTGCATAAGCGTTCTCCCTTGATCTGTGATGGTGCCTTTTTTCATGTGAGATGTTTATGTCACATACTAAACCTTGTTGCCCAAGATGGCTTGAAAGTTATTGCATCTTCAGTCAAAATATTAGAGCTCTTTGTTGTTATTGTGAAGAATTCTCCATTGCAATGGGAGGAATTTCAAAAGTGTGCAATAGAATGTGACTTAGATAATACATCTGGTCTTCCATTGGATGTGCCTACAAGGTGGAATTCAACATATGAAATGTTGTCACAAGCTATTTATTACAGGAGGGCTTTTGATAGGCTATTGTACTTGAATGAGGGTAAATACGATAAGTGTGCTCCATCAAATGAAGAATGGGATATGGCGAATCATTATGCAAGTGTTTGCAGAAATTTCATGATGCTACCAAGCTATTTTCTGAAATCAATATCCAACATCAAACTTGTTTTGGTGGAAGTTTTGTGAAATTAAGTTAGCACTTGCAGATTGGTGTGAAAGTGCTGATATTACTATTTCGTCTATGGCAGAGGCTATGAAAGCCAAATATGATAAGTATTGGGACAAGTCCAACATAGCTCTCGCTGTGGCATGCTTTCTTGATCCTAGATATAAGAAAAAGCTTGTGGAGTATTTCATAGGGAGGATTTATCATGAGAGGGCTGCCCATGAAGTTAGTCGCTTTATGGATGTTGTGACCAAATTATTTCAAGCTTACATGTCCAATACATCTGAAGCTTCGAAGCCTGACCCTCCTCAAGGACCTTCTCAGCCACTTGGTGATCCTGACTTAGGCCTTGATGACATTGAACAGTTCTTGTATGAGGATGTCGCTACAGCACATGGTAATATAAATGAACTTGAGGTATACATGCAAGAGAAACCAATTCGATGGGTTGATCCTACAGGTAAGGGTGCACAGTTTGACATATTGTCATGGTGGAACACACACCAAGGGAAGTTTCCTGTTCTCTCACGACTAGCTCGTGATGTGCTAGCTATTCAAGTGTCAACTGTTGCTTCAGAGTCGGCTTTTAGTGCTGGTGGCCGTGTTGTTGATCCATTTCGTAGTCGATTAGAGCCCGAGATGGTTGAGGCTCTAATATGTACAAAAGATTGGATATCTTCATCTAGGAAAGGTAAATAATAAGTCATTTAGTTCACCAATTGTACCGCTTACAACTTTTGTTTATTAACCTCATGTTATTTTTAATTTTAGATTGCAAGGAGAAGATAGCATCACTTATTGATGAGTTGGATTTGGAGCTAGATGATAAAGAATGTGCTACCACAAACATAAATGAGAAGGTTTGGTAATCCTACACATATATACACTATTCTGCTTTCTCTAGTTTGATGGTTATTTACTTCCAATGAGTTAATGACATCTTGACAGACAGTGAGTAGAACTGAACTATACAAGTATTAATTTTGGGTTTCTATTCTTCATTTAATAATTTTGGATTCCAATTGATATTTTATTGTAGGACGAGATAATGACCGAGGTTGAGCTCCACTGAAACATGGTTAGAGATGGCTCGCTGGCTCGCTGTTGGCTTTTTGCTAGACAAAGATCTGCGTTGTGGACTTATCATGTGATGTAAATGTGATGAACTATGATGAACTAGTGATGTACTAGACTACTTTATGAGCAATTCGTACTTTTGAACTATGTTGCATGTAGGCATGTAGCTAGTTAGCTACTAGACTACTATTTGTTTAACTAGCCTCTACAATTTACTTGCTAGTTGCTACTTTGCTAGTTAGAATTTATTAGTTGCTTAATTTGTCTCTGTCATCGTGTAAAATTTGCTTCCACGCATTATCCGACTAAATATTCGTGATCGAGACTAACCGTATCCGAGCGGCATGTATTCGATCCGTATTCGTGACGAGAATATCCGCATTCGTATTCGTATCCGGCACTATCCGTATCCGATTCCGACTCCGACAAAAAATATGGAAACGGATACGGGATGAGCAATATCCGTCCGTATCCGATCCGTTTTCACCCCTAGTGTAGGCTCAATGCAATGCAAAATATAGATGAAGTAGCAAAGCGAGCTACCACGTAGATGTACGCTGCCTAAAAACCTTATTGCAACCCTGTGCGGGTATTCTCTATGGCAATAGCTTGGAAATACCACTCACCCTCATTCCTGGTGCACGCCGAGGAGGAAGACTGGCACGATTTAGCTGCTCAACACCATAGTATAGCTTTCCAATGAGGAGAAATAAGAACGGAGAAGAAATTTGTTGTTCTTAGGCATCACTACTACAAAAGGATAATACTAGATGCTTCATCACAGACAGTTAACCAAAACCATCAATATTAAATACAATCATAGACAATTTTGGTTTAGATATGTCTGTGTTGCTGCAAGGGCTAAAACCATCAGTGAAGATATAATATCATAGACAGTTCATGGTGAAAACTGTCTGTAAATTATCACAGATGGTTATTAACAAGAACCGTCTGTGATATTACCAAATATCACAAACGGTTTTTTATTTGAATTGTCTATGATACTTCACAAATAGTTTGTATTAAAAACCACCTATGATAATTAATCATCACAGACGGTTTGTATTAAAAATTGTTTGTGATATTTTGCCACCCCCTCTATTCAAACTGAAGTGGCAAGCCCGAGTAGGATTTCATTTCAAGACACCTTTAGTAAAACAGGCATAACCTTTGCATATGGTATCTGTTTTCGACATTCTTGTACTTATTGAAAAGCTAACGACGAGCCCGATCTAAAAAAATGAACTACTTATGCTAGTTACCCTCTAAGACCCCTAAAATTGGCCATCTTTTGCTTCATTTAGGCTTTGAGGTACTTGATGTATCTTTATTACACTACATTCTGTATGATTTCATATCTTTTCTTTATTGTGATTTGTGTTGAAAACTTGAAGTCTTCAAGTATTGAGCATTAAGGAAAATTTTCATATCAATGATACATTTATGGCATATTTTTTCTTATATCATAATATAGTTCTAGACTTATAGTATGCTAGACTATTATTTGGTTCAAATTTAGCCCGGGGCATGCTCCATCCTGGATCTGCCACTGGCCAAGGCTGTGCATGCTTCATTGCTTGGAACAGCCAACTAGAAGTGATTTGCGCTATGGATTGGATTTGAACCTTTCGGTTGGAACACTGCCGACTAGAAATGGTAACGCTTCTTCCTTTGTATTGGTTTGTATGGGTTTTGAGCAGTAAGCAATTAGGTTGTGGGTAAGGACTTGATTTCCCTATGTTGTTTCTTTAGTTAGAGGATAGTTTCTTGATTAGACAGGGAGGTGGTTTTTGCTTATCGGGGCAAAATCGAGTAGTACATCGGCCTAATGATTCTGTTATAGTAGGAGATAGGTCCGAATGGTTTAGGATCGTCCTTCTTACGGAGATTTTGATCTAGAGACCAACTAATTTAGAACTTGATTGTTTTATTGCTTAATTATAAATGATGCAGCTCCTCTCTTTATATAGATGAGGTTAACCTCTAACAATATAGAAATTAACATAATCTAATGCAACCAATCAACTAAATATAATACCATATCCATACTATCTAAATATAAAGATATGCATCTAACTATTCCTATATAAAGATATGCATATAACTTTTCCTAATATGAAGATATGCTAAGATTATATTCTAAACAATCGCTACAGGACCGTGCTACAGTACCGCATAATACTGTGCATGCTACAGTGTCGCGATGCTATAGTTCACGCCATAACACTTCATCCCACGCGGCGAGACAACTCGTCCTTGAGCTGTCAGGTGGCGTAAACGGACTAAGACCTTCGTGTTCCTATATCAACAAAATGGCACAATGCCGCCGCCCGGTGTGGAAGATGACCAGCGAAGCCCTGATGCACAATAGCGAGGATAACAACCCACTAGTTTTGGCTAGCATCATAAGAGTCATCGGTGGCAAGGGCAAACAGTGTAGAGCAGCAGCATTCGTGGTTCGAGATGCAACGGTTGTGGGAAACATGCATTGATGTCACTGACCCTTCATTGACAACCATTGCGCTCCGCATCTTCGAAGGAATGGTGTCAGTCGACCACGGGGAGAAGATGTCGCGACCCGTGTCATTACAGTGGGGTAATAACACTAGTCAACGGATTGTTACTTGTTATTTTGATAGAATACCGAATTTAACAGGTAACAAACCATATTAGAGTAGTTGCAGCAGAACAATAATTAGAGACTAAAATCACATTATTTATTACAAATCATGGGCAGCTTAGGGTCAAGCTACCTAGCTGTTCCAAAACATTACATTACCGCTTATCCATCGAGATACAAAGTACTACGATAGAGGAAGACATATTTATTTTTGTGGTATAAGACATATTTATTTTTGTAGTATAGTACCCGTTCACCCTAATATGGCGAACTCTACAACGTCTAGTCCTCTTAGCCGTCTGGTACGGCCTGCACCTCATCATACTCCCCGCTGGTCTCATCCCCAAACCCCTGGGTGTCTTCATATTCGAGCCCACTCTCGTGAAATCCCTGATATATCTCAGATGGGTATGGCTCTGAAAGGGGGAGATTTAATAGTAAGAGTGAGTACAAAGTACTCAGTAAGTTTATAAATAATGATACAATTTTATCCATAATTCTGTCATAGCCATACCTGATCCAATTCCAAAATATCATTTTGAAAGTTTGGCAACGTTTTAACTTTTGAAAATTTCTACCAATCATTATGGAACAAGAGAAAACCCAACGTTTTTCTTGTAGACTCTTATTCAAGAGACTGTAATGAATTCATGATTTCTGCGCAGATTTGTATCACTTTACCCATAATTATTCTGAATTCTTATGGACACTGGTTATTCACATTTCCTTTGATGTGACCCCAAATTTAGAATACAGAATGTTTCCTCGACTCTTATTACTATATCTCCATCAGACTATATAGCCATTGGTCGAGCGGTTCTGAATGCTCGACACTCCACCTGCGCTAATATAAGTGACTTGGGACTCCCGGGTTTTCCTACCGATCTGAGCCCCTCTCCTAATTTATTACTTACCCAGCATGGAGATAGTAGTAATAAAAGAGAGTAACTTATTTCGCCTGTTCAACAGGGGAGTATGGTTGATACTATTTTACGGCTCATTTTAGAATGAAGTTTGTTTTCTAGCCCTTATATAATAACCATATGTAGAGGGTCTCACCTACCTCTGAACTCACAACTAGAGCACTCTCTACCCGCCTTTATTATTTTTTTATAGTCTGCTGCTCCTTCAGTGGCCCTGCTCTCTTTTGATTCTTATCATGTATCTATCCTTCTAATCTATTTTCTTTCTTTTAGAAAATACTTTTAATGCAGCATCCAAGAATTAGAAAATAACTGTATCAACAACAAAACATTTCAAGTACCACAACAATCTTGACGACTGCTTTACTTGCCTGACTGAGATGTAGCGATCTCAATGATTGTGTGGACAGTCGCCTCCCCTGGAACCAAATCCTCTCCTGCATTATTCTAAGATAAAACACCCTATTTAATATTGTTATATTTTCGATGAAGCAATACCCTTATTAATTTAAATTTAAGTCTTTTGGTCTTCTTAAATTTCTTTAAGAGTTGTACTGGTGAGTATTATTTACAGAGCATGTTTTGTTAACAATTTCTCTTGAGTGCTATACGTTCTTGTTTGCATAGTTATATATTCATATATTGCCATTAGAATATCCTCTTAGACGAATTTACCTCTTAGCTTTGCTATTCCATCTTTTCTTTGTAGACCAATGGAATCATCCATCTGCTAAGTTGACACCATTCTACAGGGCTGAAAGATGGTTGACACTTAGAATTCAGTTTGTCACAATTAGTTACCTTCATATTCCAACAATCGTGGAGCCAATGCATAGTTGGGAAGGAATGCTCCAATTCCACCATCTCCAACTCCAGCACCCAACCTAGAACAAATAATGGCAATGCAACTGCAACTTCTTAAAGCTCTTGCTCAAAATCAAGTCAACCAAGTTCAACAAGTACCTATCCACACACCACCGCCCAAACTTGGAGAATTCATGAGAACCAGACCACTATCCTTGCGGTCCAGTGGATCTGTTAGAAGCTAATGATTGGCTCAAGAACATTGAGAAGAAATTGATCTTGGCTCAGTGCAACGGTCATGAGAAAGTGTTATATGCCACTCATCAACTAAAAGAAACTGCTGCTAGTTGGTGGGAGAATTACTGTGTCGCTCACCAGGATGTGTAGGCTACCACTTGGGCTGAATTTGTCGAGGCCTTTCACACTGCACACATTCCAATGGGAATGATGGAGATAAAGAAGATAAAGGGCCTGTTCTTTTGGGCATTTGAAATCGGCTTTCGGCTTCTGCTACAGTACCTAACTTTCAAACAGAGTATTTTCTCAAGACAGGGTCTACAAGTTAAACGATCTACACGTTAAAAGCCCAATATCTGTACCAGCCAAAATCGCAAGTGAGTATCTGTCTCTCCGTAATCTGTACCGTAAACAGCCAAAATTCAAAAATTTCAGCCAAAAGCCATAAGCCGCAGCCGAAAAGAACAGGCCCAAAATTCCATAAGTTGCAGCAAGGCAATCTTAGTATGTCAGAGTACCTGAACATATTTACTTAACTGTCCTGATATGCACTTGAAGATGTTGCAACTGATGGAGCAAAGATTAATTTGGCGCTTCATGGAAGGACTTGACCCCAACATCAAAGAACTAATATTGTCAAATGGGTTCCCAACATTCCAGCTCATAGTGGACAACGCCCTTATTCAACAGGATGCTCGAAGTTAGCTGTATGAATCCCAGAAGAGGAAGAAGGCTCAACAAGGAGCTCAATCGCATCGGTCACAGAGAGCCAGAATCAACACATACCAACTAGATCGTGTACCTCTGCAGGTAGATTGCAGGACTCTAGCTCTAGTGCCTTGATCGGATATTTCGGTACCACACCCTATCAACATCAACAATCAACCTCAGAGGAATGTCAACGCTGCAGCCTTTGTTACCTATTTTAAGTGCCATGAGCATGGTCACTCTGCTCGCAAGTGTCCACATAAACGTCAAGCAATCACGCCAATCCCATTCAATCTTGGAGGTACCCCTGCCAAGACTATTTTCCCAAGTGCAAGCCATGGAACACCATCAGCTCAAGCAGCCAGATGACTCAGAGCATTGCAAGAGGAAGATATGACAACGTCATCTCCAACGTCGCACCTAGTAACCTATTCCTTTACTGAGCCCAAATCTCACGGTCGAGATTTCATTTAGGGTGAGGTTTGTAACATCCTGATTTCCAGTGCCTTTTTGAAGTTTCTAAAATAAAATTCACTATTTGGATTTTTTGGGAAATAATTAAAGCTTAAATTAAATTTTTATTAATTAAAAGGATTTAATATGACTAAATTAAACTTTAATATTTACTGAAAGTATTTTATTTGGGTTCCTTATGCTTCAAGGATTTTTCTGGAATTTTCTAAGTTTTTTGGGGTTTATTTGCTATTTTCTAAAGCTTAGATAAATTAAACTGTAATTCTGAAATTAGGAAAATCTTTAAAATCCAAAAAGGCTTTTGAGCAGAAATTCCTATTTCCATCCCAAAACAATCGGGTTTCAGTCCATCAATCTCTTTCGACCCGTTTTGCCTCGATCGTCTGATTTTCTGCGTGACTACATGTCGGCATTATTGCCAAAGTCTCGCACCATCCACCCGATCTCCTGGAGGCCACGTCTCCGGGAGATGCCGCCGTGTTCAGGTTTTGGCCGTCTGGGCGTTCATGTCTGCCTTGGACTCTTCATGTTGTTCATATTGGTGTCCCGATCCGTCCCGCCTCCTCGGTGTTCGCGCATAAATAGGTCGTGCTACCCCTCGTTTTTCCTCTAAGCTATGCGTTGTTGCCTTCCATGCTACCGCAGTTGTCTTCGCCGCCGTCAGTAAGACGTCGCCGCATGCCGTTCTCTCCACTGAGCTCTTCCTCGCCCGTGTCCACCGTCCAGCCACCGCCACCTCATCGTCTACCGTTCTTGGCTTTCCCCACCCTGTTCTGATGCTCCACCAAACCGCAGCCCTATCACCTACCATTCGCCGCTCTCGGTCACTGCGTCCATCGCTTCGGCCGTTGTCATCCCACACCCGCGCACAGGCCTACTCTTCACCTTCCCCCATGAACCAAGTCCACATGCACCGTGTTTCTGACATCATGGTACCACACATCAGAGGATACTGTTCTTTAGATCCATGAGCCATAGATCGAGTCACACAAGCAGCATGGTCAACAACCACGTAAGCACACCATGTCAGCCCAAAACCTATATGTCTACCACGTGTATGCCATGTCAGCCGAGCCTGCCACCTCAGCATTTGGTGTACTATTCGATGAGCCGAGTTCAATGTAGACTTGCTATTCCATGCACCCGGTCCACAACATAGTAGTATTTTTCAATTGCCAGTATTTTTCTGGCCAATTAATCTTCCGAGAGCCTATTCTTCTCTATCCTAACTCCGATTGATCTGATTCTTTATCCTAAATTTATTTAAAATTAAGCTCTATCTTTTGGTTTTAGTTTTGAAATTTTTAGAGTTCATTTGAATTTTATTTGATTTTATTTGTGCCTCATTTGCTTTCTCTCTCGTTAGATAATATCTTTGAACGAGCTGAAGCAGGAACGAAAGTCCAAGAATTGGTAACTAAACAAGGCTAAGGCAAGTCGTATCCTTTCATCACTAGTAGTGTGCCCGTGCTAACGCTATAAAATTTGTAAAAAATAAAACGAACAATCAGATTCATTAATATTCACGTCTCATATATTGTATAACCAAATATTTTTGTTTGGAAGAAAATGTGTGCACTATTATTATCCTACCAGTTACATCATTCAGAACAAGGATCACGGTCATGTAACGCTGCTAATATCAAAATTATGAACGAGTCGGCAAAAGTACATATAGAACCTAACAATATCCAGAGAACATGAACCATTCTCAGGTCATAAAGCTAGAGTTGATTCATTTTGAGAAGAAAAAACAACCGAACATGTCTGCAAACGTAACATAGAAGCTTTCAAGACAACTACCAATATCCAGGGAACAAAAAGGGTAGTTCTTTCATTGTAGAACCAGCAACTAAGAAAGACTTGTTCTAAGCTGCGGCACCCTTGCCCTTCTTCCTCTGGAGCTTCTTCATGTAGAACTCCAGCTCCTTCCCCTCAAGGATATAGCTGTAACAACGAACCATAAGTTAAACCTCATAGCAGTGTAGTATAGCTGGCGCATCTTTCAGCATATCAACTAAAAAAACTTAAAACTAACATAAAAATCATGTTCAAACAAGAAATAGGAATCCAACAAGCCAACAAATACAGCAGTAGCCAACCTCCAAGAAGAAATTTTTGGTGAATATTGAAACCAAAATACTCCATGTTGACATATAACTAAAAACACATTAAGGCCAATATTTTATCTTTACTATGATGCTCATTCTGATTAGGAAGTGTTCAACTGTTAAGCAATAGAATATGAGATGTCCAATATTCTTACCCATCTGCTCGTCCACACGCCTGTAGGGAAGAGATGCAGCCAACAACCTCCCACCACCAAATTGTTCTTCGATATGTGGGTCACGTGTGCGCCCTGTTGGCGCTTCTCCACTTCCTCGGGACATGGTTACTTTTCTTGGTTTCCTCTGCGCGCCTTCACCCTCTTGTCCCCTGAAAATTTAACAAGAAAGGTCAAATGTTATGCTCGAGCATATTGAGAACCTACTTCCATCTGAGTTCTGAGACAAAGTGAGAAACCATTTTGTTCCATAAATCTGGAGAGTTGTTTCCTCAATTTAGCAACATATAAAAGTAAAACCAAAAAGTGCTTCCATGCGTACCCCATGCTAACACATAAGAACACACATATACAGCAAGACATTTCAACATGGAAAAGGCTAACACATGAATTTTACTTTTAGCAAAACGCAAATGCAAAATGAAGCCCAACCATTAAAAGGGGGGCATACTTCTAGGAACACTTTAGCATAGATCATAACCTAAAATAATCAGATAAATGACCAACATTTTACCAAATTCAAGTAATTGCGCATAGAATATACAAAGGTAAAGGGACATAACGCAAATACAGAACAGATACATCCTTAGTTAGTTCTATATGTGTGCCTCAGCAAACCAGCAGCCTGGGCATACAAAAAAAACATATTGGAGTGCAGCCAACAAAATAATTATCCCAACTATAAACTATATCATATGCAAAATGAGGTAGTGGATACTCTGAGGCAGATCACAGTTCTTTAATATGAATACACAATTAAAAATATAAATTGTATAATATAAATTGTACAAATTACATGATTAAAAGAGATAATTGAGCATGTACCTATCATCGTAGCTTCTCAGCCTCTTCCTATCTGAACTTTGTGACTGTTCAAAATCTGGGGTATCACTCGCCTTTCCATACACAGCATCATCTGAGGGACCAAAAAGAGCAGCCATCTTTCTAGTCCAGTATTTAGGAGGAGGATTGTCCCAATCAGCCCACTCATAATCTCCTCCAGGGTTGTGAAAACAGTGAATAAAATTACAAGCAACTCCATGTGAACATGTCTGTTAAACAAGAGAGATGGAACAGAGCACAAAGATGGTATTAGTCATCTTGCAAGATTGCACAAACAAATCTTTTTTTTTCTTGCTTGTTGCTTGATCCTCAACAAATCAAGTATACAAGAATGCTTTTCTGCATAAAATAATTTTTTTCTGCATATACCTTACCAACCAATTGCACTACTTTTTTTTAATTATACGTCCAATATAAAATATGAAAAGAGAGTAGGGAAATAGGAAATATAAAAGCACCTGATGAAAATGAGGCCCATTGAAGAACCATTCCCCCAATTGCCCATGAAACTCTTTCACCAATGGGCATCCCTCTCACCCACTTGTGAAAATCTTCAAGATCCCAAGAGGTCACACCACTCAATGTTGGACGGTCTTTTGAGGATATCCATGAATCAGAGATGGAATCAAAACTTTCTTTCCCACCATAGCAGAAAGTGTCATCAACTTCACTGAGTTGGTCCCCAAACTTGCACAACAAAACCAGCAAAGGCGGCATAGTTCAATACCATTAGAGACCCATTTATGTGCTTTGCCACAAAGGATGTCACCTAAACCACAAGGAGACAATGCGACATAGCAGCAAGGAGCATGTCGAATCAAACGCAAAACTATATGAAAAAGATCACAAGAAGCCAAGATAATATTTCTCGGATACTTAGGATTGCATAAGCCACAAGAAAAAGGAATTTGCAGGATTAATAGCTATTGCTATTCGAATGTCTGAAGCAATCAACATGTTGCAACTTGAATTTATAACTCCCACAACATAGATATTGGCTGAAATTTGATTGCTTAATCCATAGTCATTGTGAAAATACAAAGCTTAATCTCGCAATCAGAGTTGTCCTTGTGCAATAGTACAAGAGTGGCATACTCAGATTGTTTGAATTAGACATAACTAAACCGGGGTTTTTACCGTGTTTTCATGTCGATGAGAAGTATGCCTCTGAACAAGCTTTGAAAACCATCCTTGTAGTGCAATAATTAGATCCATAGCTAGCGGACTCTGTACCTTCAATATGTACTCCATAACAACACTGGATTCTTGTCCTGCTATAGCTGAGACCTACAAGAGTAAAATAAAGAATTAACTATCTGTTATTTTTCCAATAAAAATACAGTACATCCGAGAAGTCCCTTGAAATGTTTTACATTCAGTGCTATGCTAGTTAGATAAATATGTCTAAGCAACATAGAGTGCTCTTATGTGATAGCGACCTCACCTTCATATAGACATCAATATCATGATCCGGCTTGATGTTCTCACCTTTCGTAAATCCTAATTTACTCCTGAAATCACGAATGTTATACCTTCAAATATTTCAACCCTTTTCCATATGCAAGGAGCACGATGGGGTAAGTTTATTAATACCTGATGCAATTGACCCCATAGAACAAAAAAATTAAATACCTCGGGTTCCAATATTTAGATAATAGAAGTAAAGGACATTATTCGATTAGTAGCATGCAAGCATTCCCACTTACATGAAAGCCATGGTTGAAGCTCTAATTAACAAACCTCTAAATGGCATATGCCAATCAAAATAATCGTCAGCCAGGTACTTCACAAGTTCTCTGACACATGTTTAGAAGCAAAAAAAAACCCATGTTTTACCTTTCCTTTATACTCCTCACATTTACACCCTTTTGATTCATATAGCATAATTTAGCCAACAGTTTCCCCAAAAGTCAAGCAAAGGTTAAGCTACAATCAGGTATACAAAAGCAAAAGACAGCCTCGCATTTCTTTTCCTTGCTGCAAGAGCAACCTCTTTCACCTGAAACATAAGCATAATTATGCTGATCAGATTTTCATCCATAGTACTTTGAAAAGTGCAAAACACCACTTAGCATGTCTTTGACATGTAGGCCCAATCTTCACTTATCATTGTCACACCCAGTGGTATTTTGTGAATTTCCACTTTCCTCAGTAGTATAAATCAATTTTCCCTTAAGATGACATAAGCGAGTAAAATATGTAAAAAAATTACAAGATCAGTGAGCTAGCGGAGTGTGGCATCCTTCCATGTGTAAATCTGAACTTCATCTTTTGGCTCCTTCCCTCTCACAGAAAACTCTTCATTTTGGTGATGGCCACCAACCTGCAAATAAACCACCAGAATCAGTTTTCTGCATTACTGAGTATTTCTTTAACAATCTGTAGTATGTATATGTACTAAAAAGACATTGTTCAGAATTGTTACAAAAGATAAGCTGGACAACATAAGGTTCATTATTTATTTTACAGATCACCCACATAAAATTTATCTGACTTCTGAAGTGCTACATGCCTACTATCATGCTTTCTGGGAAGGATTAGGAATAGCTGCAGGTAACTTCAAAATCAAAATAGAGAATCCAGTGCTTATAATAATAGCACCCATCCATCAAGTGTTACTTTCAGCCAAAGGTGGCAAACTCAACAAGGGCAGCTAAGTACTTCGCTGAAATTAATCCCACAGTTATGTCCAACACCAACAGAACACTCCTCGAGCAATGATATCTAAGTTGTGTAAGTTGCCAATTTTTAAACTTGTATGACATGTTAGCATGTTCAATAACTACATAACATATGAATTGCAGGCCCTTTCAACCATGGTAAATAGGTTAGTGCTATTAATTATTAATTAAGACTTAAAGATTAGAGATTGATATACGTTGTTACGTTTATTTAATCGGTGCAAGAATGTGGTGGTATCAGGATTAGGGCCAAGGGGATCTGCATTTCAGCATGCTTGCATATTACTAATGCATTCCTTAGAAGGTTGGACCATGATCATTGGTCCACATATCCAGCACAATAACTGATTTGCTTGCCATATGTAAATTGCAATGAAGAAAAAAATCAGTTACTGCAAGATAGTCACAATGGAAATATGCTCTTACCAGTCAGAATGGAAATATGCTCTTACCTGTTTGACAACAAAACAACCATTCTTATCTGGGTATACAAAAGCAAAAGACAGCCTCGCATTTCTTTCCTTGCTGCAAGAGCAACCTCTTTCACCTGAAACATAAGCATAATTATGCTGATCAGATTTGACACGAGAAAGTTGCTATAATGGGACTCCAAACAACGTGTTTCGCTATAATGAGACTTCTAACGTTGACATCGCTAAAATGACACCCGAAACATTGGCTTCTCGTAATACATGACATTTGGCTCTTTTAATTCCAATGTTCGGGTATTTCGAAACATTAGCCAAATGTCATGTATTACGAGAAGCCAATGTTTCGGGTGTCATTTTAGCGATATCAACGTTAGAAGTCCTATTATAGCGAAACATGTTGTTTGGAGTCCCATTATAGCAATTTTCTCGATTTGACACGCATGGCGGCAGCAAGGTAGAGAAAAAAACTCAGCACGGACCTTCAGCGAGCCATTGGCGGAGGGTTGCGCGGTCGAGGCGGATCTCCACGGCGGCGCGGTCCCATGGGCGGGGCGATGAAGGTCTCCGCGGCGCGGGCGGCGCGCGAGGCGATGGGGCGCGTGGCGCGCAGAGGCTCGGCCGCCCGAGCTCGTGGCGCGGCGTCAACGAGCGCGTCCCACTGCGCCATTCCGTCGAACGGGCAGCGGGTGGGACGGAGAAGACGGCATCATCAACCGCAAAAAACTCACCTCTCAAGATCACAGAGACGGAGGAGGCGGCAAGAACTGGGGGATTCGGAGCGGAGGCGGTTGCAAAAGAGAGAAATCAAGAGCAGGCGGCGGGGAGTAGGGATCTTGGATTCGGGATCTAGGGTTGGGGTACTTGGGATGGTGGATACGAGTGCGAGTGCGAGTGCGAGTCGAGGGGGAAGAGGACGACGACGATGCGGCGATTATCACACTACTGGCGGGATCCATCCGAGAGCGCGAAGACGAGGCGAGCACGAAGGCGGCGATCTGGGTGGGAGGCTAGGGTTTGGGGCGGAGCGCAGGGGATGAGGGAGGGGAGGAGGCGAGGGCGGAGGATGGAGGGGAGGAGACGGCGCGGAGAAATTAGGGCAGACGCGGAGACGGGGGAGAACGGGAGAGAAGTAGGGAGGCGCGAGATTCGCGCGGGGGGCGGGGGTGGCCTGGGCAGCTTACCCTTTCGCGAGGCATGTTCAATGATGTGCATGATCCAAATAATATTGACCTTAGGATCTTCAATGAGTAAGAGAAGAAGGCTTAAGGAGAGATCCAGGCCATTCATTTCTATGAAGTTGGATTACTTTGGTACACAAATCTGGGTGGACTTAGATTAGGCATGACTGTGGGGGTGGTTAAGGGGGTGGATTTAGTAAAGAAAATTTTGGTGAATTATAGAGTAGGGTAGATATTGAACCTATTGTTTTCAACCTATTATTTAATTATTTTGTTTTAAAGTATAATGCATTGCTATTTTATTATAAACCTTTGTAATGTAGGTAATGACTTATTTGATTAATTCCACCATGATAAGTTGAATGCTGAGATTTCATGATAACCATATGATAGGTAATTATCTAGTGATATAATATTAATATCCACTTAGGTTGTACATCTAATATGCTTAGTCATGCTTACTGTAGTACGTTGGGCATATCATCACATGTGATCAATTAATCAATTTTGACTTAATGAGATATGCAATCGTGGTGGTTAACCACAGTTATAAAATTTGTACACCATGACATAGGGTAGTGTCATTAGTGTTTGTTATATAAATGGTTTTCATTTGAACGAATGATCGTGCAGTAAATAGGATGTAGTTCGACATTGGGATGTGGATGCTTCGTCTAGGTAATGTTTAAGAACTTAATGTTGACACCAATTTTATCTGGAATTTTTACCGCATGTTACCTTCCAAGATTTGTTGCATGTTGTACATATTACATTTGAGTGGTGAATTTCTACGGTATGATTGTAGGGAAAGTGAAAAATTCGTGTCAAATTTTCAAATTATTCGGAGCACATATGCTCGTCTGAATCGAATAATACGGCTGGATAACGTACGTAAAGCACAAGTCCATCTTCCAGGATTTTTTGTGTGTGCTACATATTACAATCGAGTGGCGAATTTTTATGGCACGTTCGTGGTGCAAGTGAAAGTCTCGTGTTTAATTTTTAAGTCATTCGGAGAACAAATGCTGCTCGAATAAATTGATATAGTCAGAAGACATACGCAAAAGCAAAAAAAAAATCCATGCTAATAGCCATATATGCTCACGTGCTATATACATGCATAAAGGAAAATCAAAATATTTATGAGAACTAATTGCCCTCTCCATAAATAAAAAAGGGGGAGCTTCAACTACCCATCAGGTGCATGCATGAATTAGAAGTTGCCACTACGCCTAAACTGCGGCGCAAAAAAATAAGCGCTCCAACGCCTTACGAGCCTAAACTGCGGCGCAAAAAACAATAATAAGCGCTCCAACGCCTTACGAGCCTAAACTGTGGCATAAAAAAATAATAAGCGCTCCAACGCCTTACGAGCCTAAACTGCGGCGCAAAAAAAAAGCGCTGCAACGCCTTACGAGCCTAAACTGTGACGCAAAAAAAAATAATAAGCGCTCTAACGTCTTACGAGCCTAAACTGTAGCGCAAACAAAATAATAAGCGCTCCAACGCCTTACGAGCCTAAACTGTGGCGCAAAAAAACAATAATAAGCGCTCCAATGCCTTACGAGCCTAAACTGTGGCGTAAAATAAAAAGCACTCCAACGCCTTACGAGCCTAAACTGCGGCGCAAAAAAAAAGCGTCCCAACGCCTTACGAGCCTAAACTGTGGCGCAAAAAACAATAATAAGCACTCCAACGCCTTACGAGCCTAAACTGTGGCGTAAAAAAAAGCGCTCCAACGCCTTACGAGCCTAAACTACGGCGCAAAAATAATAAGCGCTCCAACGCCTTACGAGCCTAAACTGTGGCATAAAAAAAATAAGTGCTCCAACGCCTTACGAGCTTAAACTGCGGCGCAAAAAAAAATAAGCGCTCCAACGCCTTACGAGCCTAAACTGTGGCGCAAAACAAATAAGCGCTCCAACACCTTACGAACCTAAATTGTGGCGCAAAAAAAAAATAAGCGCTCCAACGCCTTACGAGCCTAGACTAAGCGCTCCAACGTCATACGAGCCTAAACTGTGGTGCAAAACAATAATAAACGCTCGAACGTCTTACAAGCCGAAACTATGGCGTAAAAAAAATGAACAAGCACTTCAAAATGAGCCTAAACTGATAACAATAGCACGAAAATAAATAACTAATATAGATCTAAAACTTGTAGATCATAAATTGTAAGTGAGTAAATAAAGCATCAATGCTTCACGTTGGCATCTTGCTCACTAAATGAAAGACAATACTTCAATGCTTCACGTTGGCATCTTGCTCACAAAATAAAAGATAATACTTCAATGCTACACGTTGGCGTCAGTTAGCTGTAGATATGAGGCTTATTCTTCAAAGCTAACAAACGGCTAACACATGCAAGGCTGCATACATAACACATGCAAGGCTGCATGCATATGCACGTTCTAAAAATGCCTTCGTAGCGAGCACGTCCAAATTGCTTAACTTAAGCATGTCCACGTCCAAGTAAATACACCTATAAATACACCCTATATATATACACACACACACACACACATGAGCGTGTCGAGTTCCAAATGCAAAAACAAATACTTTTGCACCTGGACCTCGAGGGGGCATTTGTTGACGCCAATTTTATCTGGAATTTTTACCGCATATTACCTTCCAAGATTTTTTGCATGCCGTACATATTACATTTGAGTGGCAAATTTCTACGGTATGATTGTAGGGAAAGTGAAAAATTCGTGTCAAATTTTCAAATTATTCGGAGCACATATGCTCGTCTGAATCGAATAATACGGCCGGATAACATACGTAAAGCACAAGTCCATCTTCCAGGATTTTTTGTGTGTGCTACATATTACAATCGAGTGGCGAATTTTTATGGCATGTTTGTGGTGCAAGTGAAAGTCTCGTGTTTAATTTTTAAGTCATTCGGAGAACAAATGCTTGTCGAATAAATTGATATAGTCAGAAGACATACGCAAAAGCAAAAAAAAATCCATGCTAATAGCCATATATGCTCACGTGCTATATACATGCATAAAGGAAAATCAAAATATTTATGAGAACTAATTGCCCTCTCCATAAATAAAAAAAAGGGGGAGCTTCAACTACCCATCATGTGCATGCGTGCATGAATTAGAAGTTGCCACTACCAGGAAGGAGCCCACGTCCAGCACCCACCCATTTGCATGCTTGTGCATGTGTAGAGGCTTGTAGCAATAGCAAAAAAATATATAAATAATAAAATTAGGAAAAGAAAATCAAAGTAGGAAGTTACCATAACTTCTTTTCATGAACCACCCCTAGTTTCGGCTTGTAAGACGTTGGAGCGTTTATTATTGTTTCGCACCACAGTTTAGGCTCATATGACGATGGAGCGCTTAGTCTAGGCACGTAAGGCGTTGGAGCGCTTATTATTTTATTTTATTTTTTTGCGCCACAATTTAGGCTCGTAAGGCGTTGGAGCGCTTATTTTTTTTTGCACCACAGTTTAGGCTCGTAAGGCGTTGGAGCGCTTATTATTTTGTTTGCGCCACAGTTTAGACTCGTAAGGCGTTAGAGCGCTTTTTTTTTGCGCCGCAGTTTAGGCTCGTAAGGCGTTGGAGCGCTTATTATTTTGTTTGCGCCACAGTTTAGGCTCGTAAGGCGTTGGAGCGCTTTTTTTTTGCACCACAGTTTAGGTTCGTAAGGCATTGTATCGCTTTTTTTTTGCGCCACAGTTTAGGCTCGTAAGGCGTTGGAGCGCTTATTTTTTTACGCCACAGTTTAGGCTCGTAAGGCGTTGGAGCGCTTATTTTTTTTTTTGCAGCGCAGTTTAGGCTCGTAAGGCGTTGGAGCGCTTTTTTTTACGCCACAGTTTAGGCTCGTAAGGCGTTGGAGCGCTTATTTTTTTTATGCCACAGTTTAGGCTCGTAAGGCGTTGGAGCGCTTATTATTGTTTTCTGCGCCATAGTTTAGGCTCGTAAGGCGTTGGAGCGCTTTTTTTTTGCACCGCAGTTTAGGCTCGTAAGACGTTGGAGCGTTTTTTTACGCCACAATTTAGGCTCATAAGGCGTTGGAGCGCTTATTATTGTTTTTTCGCGCCACAGTTTAGGCTCGTAAGGCGTTGGAGCGCTTATTATTTTGTTTGCGCTACAGTTTAGGCTCGTAAGGCGTTGGAGCGCTTTTTTTTTGCGCCACAGTTTAGGCTCGTAAGGCGTTGGAGCGCTTTTTTTTCGCCGCAGTTTAGGCTCGTAAGGCGTTGGAGCGCTTATTATTTTGTTTGCGCCACAGTTTAGGCTCGTAAGGTGTTGGAGCGCTTATTATTGTTTTTTGTGCCACAGTTTAGGCTCGTAAGGCGTTGGAGCGCTTTTTTTTGCGCCGCAGTTTAGGCTCGTAAGGCGTTGGAGCGCTTTTTTTTTACGCCACAGTTTAGGCTCGTAAGGCGTTGGAGCGTTTATTATTGTTTTTTGCGCCACAGTTTAGGCTCGTAAGGCGTTGGAGCACTTTTTTTTGCGCCGCAGTTTAGGCTCGTAAGGCGTTGGAGCGCTTTTTTTTTACGCCACAGCTTATGCTCGTAAGGCGTTGGAGCGCTTATTATTATTTTTTGTGCCACAGTTTAGGCTCGTAAGGCGTTGGAGCGCTTATTATTTTGTTTGCGCTACAGTTTAGGCTCGTAAGGCGTTGGAGCGCTTATTTTTTTTTGCACCACAGTTTAGGCTCGTAAGGCGTTGGAGCGCTTTTTTTGCGCGCAGTTCAGGCTCGTAAGGCGTTGGAGCGCTTATTTTTTTTACGCCATAGTTTAGGCTCGTAAGGCGTTGGAGCGCTTATTATTGTTTTTTGCGCCACAGTTTAGGCTCGTAAGGCGTTGGAGCACTTATTGTGTTTTGCGCCGCAGTTTAGGCTCGTAAGGCGTTGGAGCATTTATTATTTTTTTGCGCCATAGTTTAGGCTCGTAAGGCGTTGGAGCACTTATTTTTTTTGCGCCATAGTTTAGGCTCGTAAGGCGTTGGAGCGCTTTTTTTTTGCGCCATAGTTTAGGCTCGTAAGGCGTTGGAGCGCTTTTTTTACGCGTAGTAACGCTTTAAAAATTTCCCATTTTTCGGTGGTGGGGAATATTCACCATCTGGGGAAATAATTTTATATGCGCCACTAGAATATACTTCTTTTTTTATGTAAGGGCCTTCCCATTTAGGCTCAAATTTTCCGTGCATCCAATATGTAATATTCATGGGGCGAATAACAGTGAGAACTAAATCTCCCTCTTTAAATGACCTCCTTTTGAGGCGCTTATCAAAAGCTCGTGACATTCTTGCCTGGTACGCTTCTAAGTTTTGTAATGCTTGAAGACGTTTCCCTTCAAGACGTTCTAATTCCTCTAACCGCATTTTAGCAGCCTCCTCTTCTAAGAGTTTCTCATGCATAGCGACTCTCAAAGAATTAATTTGTACTTCCAACGGTAAGACCGCCTCTCTTCCATACACCAGGGAGTAAGGAGTCATTCCAGTTGGTGTACGTGTCGTGGTCCTATACGCCCACAAGGCTTGAGTAGTTTTTCATGCCAATCTCGCTTGTTATTTGAAACCACCTTCTTTAATAATTTGCATGAGGTTTTATTAAATGCCTCGGCTTGTCCATTGGCATTGCATTATATGCCGTAGAAAAATGATGTTTTATTTTAAATTTTGCGCATAACTTTTCCATCTGTCTATTTTTGAATGGCGACCGTTGTCGATATAATTCGCGAAGGGACACCAAAGCGATATATAAGATGAGTTCTTATAAAATTCTCTACATTTTCGCCTTAACTTCTTTTAATGGTATGACTTCGCCCATTTAGAGAAATAGTCGATTGTTGCGAGAATAAATTTATGCCCTTTGGATGATGGCGGTTGAATTAGTCCGACTATATCCATTCCCACATTTGAAGGGCCAGGACATGCTTGGTGGGGTGCGATGGCTCATGTGGTTGATGGATGAAGTCGGCATGTATCGACACTCATGACACTTTCTTGCAAATTTCATAGCATCCTCGAACATTGTAGGCCAATAATAGCCCAAATGCTTTAATTGGTAATGTAGTTTGGGACCAGATTGGTGTGCACCGCAAACTCCAGCATGCACTTCCCTCAATGCTTCCATCACCTCATTTCCAGCGAGGCAACGCAGCAGGATACCATCATATGAACGTCTATAAAGCGTATCATTTATGCATGTGTAGTGGGCTGACCTTCTTCGGATTCTAGTCCTTTCGCAAGAATCGAGAGGTAGATAACCGTGGAGTAAATATTCGAGAAATGGAGTCTGCCAATCTCCTACTTCAATTTCACAAATATCCGCTGTCAATGCTATAGAGGATGTTGTTTCACCTTCCTCAGCGAGTATTGGCAGTACTCTCCGTTCCTCTATGCGCACGTCCATTATTTCATAAGAATTTATTGACATGCTAGCTGCCAAACTTGCCAACGCATCATCCTTTTCATTTTGGCTTCTAACGATATGTTGTATACTTAAGTTAGTGAACATAGACATAAGCTCTTTTGCTCTCAGAAAATATGGCATTAATTCCTCTTTCTTTACCATGTAAATCCCTAAAAGTTGGTTAATAACTAATTGGGAATCACCATACACCGACAATGTGTCTAATCCCATATTTAAGGCTATGTCCAGCCCTATAATTAAAGCTTCATACTCGGCAGAATTATTTGCAACTACTGAGGTTAAAGTGAATGAATATGGAATTATTTCTCCACTAGGCGTAACAAAGATGATGCCGGCGCCCACTCCCGATCGCCGACAAGCACCATCAAAATATATTTGCCATGTTGGATTGGCGACCGATGTGATAAATATCTCTTCATCTGGTAAATCATCATCGATAGGAAAATCATCAGGAATAGGGTGAGCAGCTAGAAAGTCTGCCAAAGCTTGCCCTTTCGTAGCTTTTTGTGGTACAAACACAATGTCAAATTGTGACATGAACATCGCCCATTTAGCTAATCTCCCTGAAAGAACCATTTTATTTAAGATGTATCGGAGCGGATCTGCTCTCGAAATGAGGTGCACGGTGTGCTCTAGCATATAGTGGTGCAATTTTTGTGCCGCAAATACCAATGCTAAACATATTTTCTCCATGTGTGGATAATTGCATTCTGCCCCCACAAGGGTGCGACTAAGATAATATAAGGGCACTTCTTTTCCTTCATCATTATTCTGCGCCAAAAGAGCACCTAATGATGTTGGCATGGCTGCCGTATAAAGAATTAATGGTCGTCCTTTAATTGGCGCACTCAAGACAGGGGGATTTATCAAATACTTCTTTATATCTAAGAATGCATTTTGGCATGCTTGATCCCATTGGAAAGGAACACCTTTTCTCATAAGCCGAGAAAAAGGTTTGCATCTCCCGGATAAATTCGAGATAAATCTCCTAATATATGCTAAATGACCTTGGAGGCTCTTCAATTTATGAAGGTTTTTAGGTGGTGGCATTTTAACAATTGCCTCTATTTTACTTGGGTCAATTTCGATCCCATGCTTTGTAACTATAAAACCCAGAAATTTTCCAGAAGAAACCCCAAAGGCACATTTCATTGGGTTCATTTTCAAATTATGTTGTCTAAGGCGTTCAAAAACCATAGAGAGATGCTTTAAGTGATCTCTTTCATGTTTTGATTTTACAATAATGTCATCTATGTAGCACTCAACGATGATGTGCAATAGTCCATCAAAGACAATTGTCATGGCTCGTTGATATGTTGCACCAGCATTTTTAAGTCCAAAAGGCATAACCCTATAACAGAATATACCTTGGGTGTTCGGAAAGCTGTTAACTCCTCATCTTCTGGTGCCATTTTTATTTGATTATAACCCGAAAAGCCATCCATAAATGAAAATATTTCATGTCCCATAGTAGAATCAATAAGTATTTCAGAGATAGGTATTGAAAAATCATCTTTAGGGCATGCCCTATTCAAATCTCTAAAATCTACACATACACGAATTTGCCCATTCTTCTTCTTGATAGGAACAATGTTGGAAAGCCACTTAGGATATTTGACTTCCCGAATAAACCCAGCTGTCATGAGTTTATCGACTTCAGCTTCTATTTTTGGGAGTATATCTGGTCGAAACCTCCGTTGTGGTTGCTTGACCGGTGGAATGTCTTCTTGCACGGCGAGTCGATGTACTGCCACTGCTGGATCCAACCCTGGCATTTCTTCATATGTCCAAGCGAACACATCCCTATTTGTCGAAAGAAATTTATGATATTCTTCTATATTTTCCTTAGATAAACGTTTGCTGATATAAACTGGACGAGGCTCATCGAGCGTCCCAATATTGATTTCTTCCAATTCATCAATGGTGGGTTGATTTCCATCCTCCATTTGTGGAGCCGCTACCGTTGTGTCTATAAATTCAGCCGAGGTCATACAAACATCATACCCCAACCCATACCTCTTTTCTTTTAATGTTTGATCTTCGTGTAGGGCTTCAAGTTGTGCTTGGGACAGCGCCTTTTCAAATGGTGCAAGCTGCCCCCGGCCATTGCATAGAGAAGGGCCTTTAATGATATCATAACCCATTTTCTGCATCATATAAAGAACCTTATTGTCATATAAAGAAATAGGTAATGATTCATCATCCTTATTTGATAAAGTTATTTGAGCAACTACTCTATTTTTATTTTTGCTCGTGCTAGAGTTGCGCAATTGATTTTGAGCTTGTTTTATTTTATGTTGTACCAAAGGAGGTAAGGGTGTCGAAAACTCAATACCTTTATTAGAGGATGATTTATTCACGACACGAAATATTGGATCCCCTTTCTTCCTTTGGTCACTTGGTATATATTGATATATCTTCGCTGTTGATGAGGATTCCTCAATATCTTTCTTTATAAAATTTGACTCTGGTACAAACACTGACTTTGGCTTACACACTTTATCGACAGGCTCGAAGTAGAATTTTGCATCAGCATAGAAGGATTCAGCTATTGTGAATGGCTTTTTATCAGCAAATATCCGTATTATCTCCCCTGATTGATCTTTGTATTTGATGCATTGATGAAGCGTAGATGGTACGACTTGATTTTCATGCAACCATGGGCGGCCAAGCAGGGCATTATATGAGGTAGCCGCATCGATCACGTGAAAGTTCACATATGTGCATAGTGTTTCCAACTTTAAAACCAATGATATGTTACCCATAGCTTCCTGACCAGATTGATTGAAGCCATGAATAACCATATTAGATCGGCTCAAGTCCTTTTTGGAATATCCAATCCTTTTTAAGGTACGCAAAGGTAATAAATTTATGGCAGATCCGCCATCTATCATTATACGATTTACGGGCAACTCATCAATTTCACCGAATATGAGAAGCGGCATGTTGTGCTTCTTAGAACCTAATAGCATGTCCTCCTCAGTGAATGTCATATTTAAAATCTCAGCTGCTTCTGTCTCTGTTTGCGACACTTCTACTCTATAATCGTCAGGAAAAGAAAGTGCCGTAACAAAAGCCTTGCGCAAATCAAACGAAAGACACAAAGCATCATACACAGAAAGCATACATGGTATTTTCTTCAAGTGAGAGATTACATCATACTTGACTGACATATTAGTAGCAAAGTCAGTCGTTTCATTTGGGGTTACATTTTTGTTTTTGGGCTCCCTTCCAGCTGGAAGATGAGGATCGGCTAACTGGTGGCCTGATCTAAGTTGAATTTGGTCAACTTCTGGAGATTCTTCTTCAGGGAAATGAAGAGAACCCTCATCATCATTAAAGACACCAATGGTGAGGACATTGAATTCTTCATGTAACTAATTAATGGACCATGAATGCATGCAACCTTAGTATAGACGTGGGCTTAATAGTTTTCATTTCTTTAGCATTTTTTCTTTGCTATCAGAGACTGTCGAAACCTCTATTTCCTGGACTACAGCACACGAGCATGCAGGTCATGTGGGCGCACATGGTTGTTTGCATGGAATTTATTTTTAGCTTTTCTGTGTATTATCACCATTTTAATAATTAATCCCTTCATGAATGCTGCAATTTATTTTGCTAAAAGATTTTAACTCTTGCGTGCATACGTAAGCCAGTTTAAGGAAGCCATACATTTGTCTCCCTTTTTTTTGACGTGGGGACTATGTATGCCAAACTCGATTTTTTTTTATTGATTTAAGCTATAAAAAGGCCTCATTTGGATATTGACCCCTATGTCTTCTGAGTATTTCAGTTGTATTCGTATTATTTTGGCTAATACGTCATAGCATTTAATTTTGATGACCTTATGAGGGTAGCATGATTGGAGTTTAGTTTTTTAAAAAAATATTTTATTATTGCTAGCGTGACACAAATTTTATGCACGTAGTGTAATAGGAGTTTGAGTGTTTCATTATTTTGTTTTACTTTTATGCGTGTATATAGCACGTGAGCATATATGGCTATTAGCATGGATTTTTTTTGCTTTTGCGTATGTCTTCTGACTATATCAATTTATTCGAGCAGCATTTGTTCTCCGAATGACTTAAAAATTAAACACGAGACTTTCACTTGCACCACGAACATGCCATAAAAATTCGCCACTCGATTGTAATATGTAGCACACACAAAAAATCCTGGAAGATGGACTTGTGCTTTACGTACGTTATCCGGCCGTATTATTCGATTCAGACGAGCATATGTGCTCCGAATAATTTGAAATTTTGACACAAATTTTTCACTTTCCCTACAATCATACCGTAGAAATTCGCCACTCAAATGTAATATGTACGGCATGCAAAAAAATCTTGGAAGGTAACATGCGGTAAAAATTCCAGATAAAATTGGTGTCAACACTTAAGTTTATGTACTATTGACCCGAGTCTTACTGTACAACTACATGTCCAGTATGGGATAGATCTGGCTAATTAATTTGGGATGTTCCAACCTTGATCTCACCATTGGGATGTTTTATTGGTGTAAGAGGGGGCCTTTATCGACTAGGTGGTTAACCTGCTTGTTAGCAAAACTTTAGCGAGCAAGATCAGGTTGAGATTGAATATTGTAAAAGTCTTGTCATGAACTCTCCACCACACACGAAAGAAAGTGTATTAATCGCATGGCAATATAAGATGATCATGTCTTGTGGGTAAAGTTGTGCAACCTCTGCATAGTGTAAAAGTCGTGTCCTCGGTTATGGACAATGCTCGATGATTTCACATGAAGGGTAACTTTTTTTTTAATAAAATCTTGGTTGGGTTGAGAGTAAGTTGTTTGGGAAGTGAATGGTTAATTCACTTGTGGTTCATACAATATTTTTATTTATTAATTATTTATGTACATCCTTTCCAAAATTGCATTTTAACCTACTTATTGTATTTACTCTAAATTATCGCTTCTGTAAAATAACCATCGTGATGCTATAGTTCTATGCTGTAACAGATCCATCATTCGCTATTTGTCATAAATAGTTTAGTTTTAACCATAAATGATTAGATGGATAATGGTTCACTTAGCTCTGAATGGTTCTTAATGATGTTGTATGATGCGCTTCTTTAATTTAGATTTATTTATGATTCACCTTGGCTATTATTGGTTCATATTAAGTTCAAATTATGGTTTACAATGTTGCTAAAATTTATGATTAATATTATGTTGAAAGTTTATTCTTGAAATCTAGTTGTTGGTAGTGCTTGTTTAATTGGTTAAAGTTTGCAGTGATAGTAGTTGTTGGTGACATCTTGGGCTTTTGGAAAGCCAGAGTGTTACACGTGTAGCCAGCACACGCATGCAAGCATGGGACAGTTCCCTTAGCGCATGGCGTAGAGGCCAATTGTGCGCACGGCCGCCTAGGTCCGCTACTGGTGCGATGCCCGGCTACATCGCTACCCGTGGTAGAAACTGGTCAGCTGAAGGCCACCCGGCAACCGTGCACACCAGTTGATGCAGCGATTGGCAGGAGAACCATTGGTTGGTAGGAGCGACGTGGTGACGCTTGCGCAACGAGCCAATGTGCCTAAGCTAGTAGGACGCATGACAATCATGTGGGCCAACGAACAGTGGCGGATCCAGGATTTTTAGAATGGGTATTCGAACTTTAGAGCTAGGTTGTTTGGATACGTTGATACCGATACGCGATACTATGACACACCATTTCTCCCAACATAACATACTTGTCACTTATATTACGAAAATGAGAAATATGGAATAAAATTATATGCATCACATTTATGATCAAATGGAAGAAAATGTTACCACGAGTAAAAGAATTTACTGAAATAATATTACTGATTTTTCCCCATAGCTGATGCTTTCCAGGAGAAGTATGATCCTGACGGATCAACCTATAAGAAAAAATTGATAATGTCAACCATTCAGCTTGTGTGAACTCCTGCATAACAGCAGCAGTTTCTCAGACTAACTGTGTAACAGGTATGGTTTCCTGCATGCGCAGACAATGCAATATTCACTTGGAAACAAAAGGCTAGTTATTGGCTAATATAAACGCATGCGTATGATATTAATGTTTATAATATATCATTATGCAGAGACCATGGGTGATTTAATAGCACATTCAAAGTGAATAGTAATTTTCCTAAAGATGGTACGATAGTAGGCAACAATAATCTTCATTGTTTGTAGCTTCTGTACAACACTTTCGAGATCCACATATAACATTTGTCTATGCATTATCCTCAAGAACAATTTACCCATATCAGTGGCAGTAAAGCTTGACAGTTAGAATAGTATGGTCAGTAAAGATTGAAGGTGGTTCACAATTTCTGTTACTACAATGGCACACCAAGATTCACAATCTACTACAATTCACAATTTCACATGGCCAATCAGCTAATCAGCTAAGGAACTAAGGAAGCACCTCGACGACCTCGTGCAAACAGTCCCTGCGTGCAGATTCAGTAGGCACGGAGATGGAGCAGAGCAGATCCGTGAGAAATCACCATGGATTCGAGTAAGAAGTGAGGAATATCCAACACTTCACACTTGAGCAGCTGGAATATCCAAAGAAAAAAGCAAACAAAGCACCATCACCCCATCAGATTCAGACATCAGTGAACATACCCAACAAAAAATGAAACCAACCTCACAACTCTGATGCTGCGCGCGACCGGGCGTAGTCACGAGGTCGGAGGAGATAAGCCGACGAGAAGAGGGAGAGCCGGAGAGGGACTGCGCCGCGGGCCTGCGGCGGTGCGGCCGCTGCCGATTGCCGGACCCGAACTGAGCCTGAGGAAGGAATGGTAGGCCACCGAGAAGTGAGGAGTGGGCAGGCGGCCTGCCGCGATGTCGCTAGCCACCCAGCGCGCCAGCCGCCGGCGCTCGGGCGCCGGATCTGAGAGACAAAGAGAGTTAGGGTTGAGCGACTTGAGTCGATTCGAGATGAGGAGGAAAGGAACCGAAGACGGCGCGGGCGTGAGGAATCAGCGCGAGAGGAATCTGAGTCGACTCGAGACGGCGTCGCGGCGTCGACGCGGAGTGGGCCACTGGGCCATTTGGGCGTGGGAGGCTAGAGGCGCACCGCGCACTGGGCCGTTCGGCGCATGGGGGTTTCGGTCGGCCCGAGCTCCGTTTTTTACTCCGAATTCTGTAATTTAAACCCAAATACTAATACATATATATACTATACCTAATATATAGCAGATTTTTTGCAAAAAATTTTGGGTATTCAGCTGAATACCCATGAATTACTGTAGATCCGCCCCTGCCAACGAAGGAAAAATAAATATTGCTTCGCACAGTGTAAAGGAAACTGACTTTAGGGTTTTTCTCTTCCCATGATCCCTATTTAACTTTGCGTGCGATCCTAATCAGATCCCAACTCGCTGCAGACTTGTTCCACAAAGCCAACTCCCCTCTAAAAATAATCCAAACATCCTATTTTTTTCATAACTTCCTGAAGAGGGTTGTTTTTGGAATATTACAGTTGAGGATGATTTCTCATTGGCTATTTTGTTAAAAGAAGGGATTATGGTTTCTCTGCAATTGTTGAACTATTCTTATTGCTTATGAAAGTTGTGGATTTGTTAGGTCATCTTTTTATGGTGGTTTTACCATTTTATTGAGGGTTATGATTTATTTATTGGCTCAATATTTTTTGGATCAAGCAGAATATCTTTTGCAAGCCATACTTATGTGAATGTTTTTAAACCGTGTGTTTTTGGACTAACTTGGGTTTTAAAGTTTAATGCCCAGTTTTGTAAAGAAAAAAACTAAAGCTCTTGTTGCAATGACTTCTTCGGTTTGAATGAGAGGAGAAACAAAAAAATGTTGTTTAGGCTCGAAATATCAGGTTAGGGAAAGGAAGTAGTGTATAAATGATTCTAAGTAACATTTTTGTGAATGCAACTGATTAAAGGTGATAGTGTCCTACAGTAGTTTCATGATGATTAGGAGTATGCCCATTATAAATTGAATTTTTATAGTTATAGATAAGCTTGGAGCATGGTTGAATTGGTTATATAACTAGAATGTTAAGAATTATCAAACTATATTAAATGAATTGGGTTATTTGGTCCCAATATATTATTCTAATTGTTTGTGAAGGTTACGCTAAAGATGTGTGAGATTTCTGTCTTTGGTAAATATTAATCCTGCATTAATATTTATGCTTGATTTAAATGTTTCTTGCCATGCTAAATTGACCTAATATGTTCAAATGAATCGATGAATATTGTTGCATCATCGTGTGAAACCTTGTTTTTATAGAGGTTATATCGTTGAAGTTTTGATGGCATTTTGCTCTAATTTCTGAACATAAGATGGAAATTTCAAATCTATGTTTGTAGCTATTTATATGATTGGTATGATAACAAATAGCTCTTTATGGTGTTATAATGTTGCCACTTGTTGAGTTCCTCTGTTTAGCTCCATTATTAACTATCTTATTGATTATTTAGTTCATCTTAAGACCAATATATTGCCATGTTGCTAAAAATTTCTATTTATGATTATATTGTTTGATTATTATTGGAGCCTAGCTGTTGGTAATGTTTAATTAATGGTTTAAATTGGTAGTGATTATAGTTTTAGGTGACATTCTGGGCTTTTGTTATTCAGGGTATTACACCGATTTCCAACACAAACTACACGGCAAGCGAAACAAAACTAGACAAAAAACAACTCTAACCGTACTTATCGAGAATAACTCTGGATACTTCCCGCGCATGTGGGACTCTAATTCCTAAGTCACTTCTCGTTTAGTACATAAGACATCGGCTGTGGAGAGGATCTGATTTAACAGCAAAAAAAGCCTCCATTGGTGACCTGGAAGCAAGTGTGCAAGCCAAAGCACTTAAGAGGTCTAGGGGTGCTTGATCTAACAGTTAGAATAATGCCTTATGAAAAGTTAACACAGGTTCTACATCCATGAAGGCCTGCCTTGGGTAAAATTAATTTAGGAATCTTCCGACAACAATGATCAGCCTCCAATCAAATTAAATGAGGGCTCTTTCGGGTGGAGAGACAACTTGAAGATACTAGATGTCTATAAAGGAATTGCTCAATGCAATGTTCACAAAGGAAATATAGTACACTTTTGGACAGATCTTTGGAATGGAAATTTACTACTTCATTTGTATCCTCAGCTCTTTTCATTTCTCAGAAATGTCACAACGAATGTACAACAAGTGAGCTCTGAACAGAACTTCCAAGATCTTTTCAATTTGCCATTACCAGTGCAAGCATATGCTCGATTTCAGCAAGTTTTGGAAATTCTAAATGATTTCAATGGTTCAGATAATGAGGATAATTGGACCTACATTTGGAATAATGAAATTTATTCTTCGGTTAAGGCTTATAAAATTCTCAATTGGCAAGCTCAGGTTTCAGTATACCAATGTCTTTAGAAAAATTGTTGTCAAAAGAAGCATAAGATTTTCTTCTGATTGCCATTGAAAGATCGGATCTAGTCACAAAGAAAGTGGTGAGTACGTCTAAGACAGTAATCAAGCCCAATACATAGCATGAAGAGAAGGAAGAGATAGCAAACATGATCTACTTCATAGAATCTAACACATGAGAGTATGCGATTTGCTTCATGCACTTTGAAGCCCAAGTATACAGTGATTTAATGTTCTTCTTATAGTTGTTGAGAAATACTAATATGAGTAGCCTAACTACTTTTCAGAAGAATTTACGAACAATTGGTTCTCTTTTTCTTATATTGGCATATATTATTACTACAAGATCTTATTGGAAGGGTGTTTTAAAACAACTACTACTCCGACTGACATAGTTTTAGTTGTCAAGTGTGATATGTGATCTAACTTTGTCTTTAGTTCATTTAAATTGTAGGGTGTGCAAAACTATGTTAGTGTTATCATGAAATATGTGGGCATTATCCATGTAAATCAAGAACAAGTTATGAGTTATGACTTTATGTTGTGTAGTTTACTATCTCAGTGTCAAAAGAGAAGTTGTTCTTCGATCTCAAAAGACCTCCATGATGGCCATCGGATGTATTCAGCAAAGACTGTGTGGATGCCATCATTGGTGTCGGTTGAGCTATATTTTCAACGAACATCATTTTCCTTAGAAACTATAACACATACATACATGTATGCACATACATTTGCATTAGCTGAAACACAATACTAATACTAAAATCTGAGCATAGCAAATTGAATCACACTAGTATACTTCTTACAGAATTTTATAACTTCAATGACATGCTTGACATAAAGAAAATCTTATTCACAGTAATGTTTGGGCTAATCTAATGATTCTAGTTTAGGAATAGTAGTAACATTTATGTAGAATTTTATTTTTCAAGTTGTATTATCTATGCATGTTAAATATCCTATTTTTACCTGCCTTTTATTGCCAAATGAATCCCAAATGAATTACAACATGGCAGTTTATTAAACTGGATCACTTATGAAAATGTAGCATCACACATGTGCATATCAACTATTCATACATGTCATGGCACTCACATATGTATGGAAATGCACACCTTGAGCGACGGCGACGGGGAGTCGGGTGGAGGAGCCGTGCGACAAGGAGCTGAGGAGGATGCAACGGCGATGGGGAGCTAGAAGGAACCGCGCAACGGGGAGCTGAAGTGGAGACGAATGCGGTGGGAAGCCGAGGAGGACGCGACGATGATGGGGAGCTGGGAGGAGGAGCCATGCGACGGGGGGTCGGGAGGAGGAGTCACACGACGGGGAGTCAAGGAGGAAGCGATAGCGATGGGGAGCCAAGGTGGCAGCGACGCAGGAGGTGGAGAAGGGTGGAGATTAGAAGGCATGCAGGTTGTTGGAAAACCTAAGTGTACGCAGGAATATAGTGAGTTAGGTTTTTGCCCCTGCATATATAGAAGGATTAATATCACAGACGATTTTATTAAAAGCATCTGTGATGTATAGGATATCACGGACAGTTTTTATTATGAATCGTCTGTTATGTATTACAGACGGTTTTATTAAGAACTGTCTGTGATAATTGCAGACTTCACAGACTGTTTTTAATATGAACCGTCTGTGATAATTATGTATCACAGACGGTTCTAGCCATCGCTAGTAACAAAGACGATCACGCTTGTAAAACCATTTGCAATAATTACAACACTGATGGAATTTAGGGAACCATTTGTGATGAGGCACTCAGTATAGTTTTCTCTGTAGTAGTGTTTTGGAGTGCCCGAAAACAATATTCAGACAATTCAAATATCAAATTTGAACAATCTAATTTTCGGAATAGAACTATCTCAGCAGGCCAGCTGGAAACACCGGTTCTACCGAAATTTAGACAGACTGGAACCAATTTCCGGTACAAAACCGATTTGGACTAACTTAGACTCAATAAATTTGTTAGTCTTAATAATTAGGTTTTCCTTAATTACCAAAACTAATGCAATGGATGTTGGACTCACAATTTTCTTATCGTCATCTTCCTCATCTCCAATAGGGAGTTGGGTTCATCTACACTTAACAACGACTATTAATTGCTTATACTAGAGAGATTGTACAAACAATAGGATTAAGTAATAAAAAATCTAGAGTATTAACTTCTTCCTTGTTATGTGCGCATTGAGCTAAAATCAAAAGCAAATAAAAGCAGTAATAACTAACACGTGGAATGAAGCGCTTGTTTAGATTGAGCTTAGGGCATCTCCAATGGTTATAGCTAGCAACTAACTATAAGACTTCCACATCATCTATATAGTACACACTAAGAGCAAGTTTAATAGTATAGATAGCTGCTACCTCCAATACATTTCCATGTCATCAAAAGATAATGATGCAGCTAACTCATACAATAAGCTGGCTATAAGTTGTCTCCACAAGAGCTCTCAATCATTTAATACATATATGGATATTGATAATTTAATACATGTATAGGTATAGCAGTTAGTTCTATTGGTACATGCATGGATAACGCCTCTTTTCCTGTGCTATAGCCTGACTCTTGCATGGGAGCTGGCTTGGCTCTCTCTCTCTCCATTTCTCTCCCCTCCACATAGGACTATGCTGACATAGATTCCCTTGTAGCTAGCACAGTCAGCCTTATTAAACTTGCTCTAAAGTTAGCATTCTAAAGAACTATCTATAAGGATAGCTATTTGATGCTTACATGCACACACAGAATTTATGGAGGCTGCCTCGTTTGGCGCTATAGACTATCTCTAGAGCTGTAGAGAGCTGCGTTCTCTTTCTTCATTTAATATCTTCCACGTAGGACAGTTGATGACATGGACTCTCTTGTAGATAGCTGCTATAGACCCATTGGAGATGCCCTTAGGCATAAACTCACTTCAGATCTCGAATCTTTCGTGACGACCAACGTGCTAAATTCCTGGCCATCAGGAAACATCCAGTCCCTAGTAAGTTCTTAAATGAGACATCCTTAAGTGAAGGATGTCATCTTTCAGATTAGGCAGATTAAGGAGAGTTCTCACAAAGCTGAGCTAGTTAGAAAGAAATATTTGAAAGGCATAGACATTAGACGTCACGACATTTGGTTGGTTTGTTTGCCAATATTTGAACCTCAGTCCAGTGACAGACCTAAAATCAAAATTTAGAGGACTAATAGAAGTTGCTCACCGATTTACCAAATGCCATGCTTCTGACGAGCACCATCCATTTGGTCACCTCTGTTACCCTGACTAGCTAACTAGCTGTGGCCATTGTCGTTGCCACTGTTACCCTTGCCTTGTGTGCATGCAAGACGCGTCCTATGGGAGCTCTCATTTACTCCCCCATGCCAGCTATGGCAACGGAGGCCTATAGCTGCACAAGCCGCATTTACTCCCACCACCACCCCACAACCCTCTAGTCCCCTCTCACACTTTGCTCCCCTTCTCTCCCAGCCCACTTTGCCTAGCTCTCTACTACTACTTACTACCACTCTGCCTAGCTCTCTACTCTACTGCTTCTCCAACGGCTACGCCATGATCGACACAATAGATATGATTACCCATGGCTAGCCAGCGGTAGGGCCATCAGCCCCACTTGACCCACCAGTGGGTCCGACCCTGCCCTAGTTTTCCATTGAAAGTAGGGGTGCAAACGGAGCGGATACGGATAGATATTGCTTATCCCATATCCTTTTTCATATTTTTATTGGAGTCGGAGTTAAACACGGATAGTGCCAGATACAAATATGAATGCGAATATTCTCGGTCACGAATACGGAGCGAATACATGCCGCTCCGAATACAGTTAGTTTCGGTCACGAATATTTAATCGGATAATGCGCAAAAGCAAATTTCACATGGTGACTGGGACAAGTTAAGCAACTAGTAAATTCTAGCTAGCAAAGTAGCAAGTAAATGATAGAGCCTAGTTAAACAAGTAATAACTAACTAGCTACATATCACATGGTTCAAAAGTACGAATTGCCAATAGCCAATTAGTCAAGTACATCACTAGTTCATTTAATTTCATTACATTTAGCAAATGATTCCACAAGGCCTTCGTATCCAGAATCCGAAGAGGCCAGGTATCCGACTCTGTTTCCGTATCCGGTAACTATCCAAAAAAATACCAAGATAGTTCCGTATCCGTCGGATAATGCTTTTTCCGAATCCGTTTTCGTATTCGACAAAAAATATCCGACTCCGTTTCCATATTCGACAAAACCTTCGGATATTCGAAAATTTGTTCCAAATTATATCCAAATTAAAACGGACGAACGGACGGTCGAGAAATATCCACTCTATTTGCACCCTTATTTGGAAGAACTGAATTTACTATCAAAAGTTAGCAAGATGATAGACTGCCGCCCATAATCAATCACACAGATGGTATAATTAAAAACTATAATGATGAATTATCCACCCAGACGTCTGCATCGCCCCCAGCACCAAATGGTACAACGTCACTGACATCTGTCCCCGCCGACACGTGGCCCTCCCTTGCAAGTGACACGAACCAAGATGGGCTCACCCTCGCCTCCCATTCCATGGGATCCCATCGCCTTCCCCTTCCCCTCCAAGCAAAGAAAAAACTAAGAATATTAAACGCAAATGCCATACCCCACCACCTCCCACGCACGCGGTTGTATCCCCTTGCGCCCAATGACACGCGGGCCCAAGCGTCACCGACACGCCGCCCCTACGCTTCGCGCATAGAACAAATATTAGTAAAAAAACCCTAAAGGACGAAAGACCACCACTCAGCTCGCCTCCCTTCGCGCACCACCTCCGCATCAGGCAATCGATCCCAAACACCACCTTCTCCGTACGCACGCGCGCGCGCGCAACTCGACCTCGCGAGGAGGCGGCGGCGGCGGAGGGCCCCGTGCCATGGCGTTCCTGTTCGGTGTCCTCCTGGGGCTGGTGCTCGGTGTCGCCGTCGTCATGGCGTTCGTGCGCCTCGAGAACTCCCGCGCCGAGCAGCGCCGCGAGCTGGTACGTGCCTCGAAACCGACGGTTCCGTCATCCCTCCCTTCGTTCCCGATTCATCCTGGTGCGCATTGATTTGATCCAGCCCGATTCGATCGGGCCGCTGGGTGGGTGCCTGTGGGTGATGCGGTGTCGGGTCTTTGGACCGTGGAGGTGGTCGAAATCAGGAGCTGTTAGGTTTTAGATTTTATAGCGCTGTTGATTCTGGAGTAGATTGAAGCGTGGATTGCAAATGAGGAGGTGCTGGTGTTGAGTGTTGTGGAAGCCCGTGTGCTGCAATTACATGCGCCATAATTGCTAGGCTTCAATCCTAATCTTGCTTGTCGTTCCCAATTGAGATGTTTTTATGGAATCGGCTGCTCTTTGGGGGTAGAGTGGTCTTTCTTAGGCTCTTGTTTGGCGCAGTTGGGTAATGATTGGTTGGACGATGTTGATTGGTCTTGCAGCTCCATGTAGCTCTGACCCTGATGCTGTGACTAGTTGCACATTCGCTGGTTTGGTGAATAGGGAGGGTTGTGACGTCGATAAAATGAGAGCGAGCTGGATGTGATGTGATTTTGGTTTGAGTTTGGATTATTTGAGTGAAAAGGACATTTTATTTAGTTTTAGGAAACTACTGTATATTCCATTGCCATATTCCAAAATATGAAAACTTAGCAGTGGCATATACAAACTTGTCCCTTTAGCTTTTTAGGATGTACTGCAGTAGCTTCTTGACTGCAAAAGTTATTCACATGATATCTATGTATAGGTCGTGCTGTAGCCCACATGTCAAAAATGACAGGTGAGAAAGTGTTACAACCTCTAGTCCAAACTAAGTGCCGTTTTAGCAAGTTGGTTTTGCTTTGCAGATAGTTATAGTTTTGTTTTTTTCTAGGCAACACTGTCTAACAAATGACTCTATTAACTCCTCCGTTGGTAGTGGTGTTAGAGATATTAACACACCATTAATAGGGGCAACGTATGCCAAAAAAATAAATGATTTATTCCTTCCTTGTAATGCTTACATGGAGCTAAAACAACACCTAAAACTAACTGGAGGAAGTGCATGGTGGTGCTAATGTTTCTTATGGCGACTGGAAATATGCGTTCATTCAATTCGTCATGCTACTCTTTTTGAAAATAGAAGTTGCCATCCTAATTGTAGAATACTGACAGCTGGACATGTTTGGGTTACTGTCTTACGAATCTTTAGCCCTATTCGTATTGGCTTCTGCTTAGAAAAGCCAAAAGCCAATACGAATACCCAGTTAAACTGTTGAGTTTAAGCCAGGGCGCCTTAACGTCGTGGCTGACGCACTATCACGGAAGGACTCCGACCTGGGCACCTTTTTTCGCCATTATTGCCCCACGATTCACATTATTTGACGAGGTACGCCAAGCAGCGCTCACGGAGCCCGAGCTTTCGGCTTTACGTACGCGCATCGAGACAGGCGACCTCACTGCTCCGTGGTCGTTGGTTGACAGCGTGGTGTGCTTTGGCTGGCACGCATACGTTCTGGCATCTTCCCATCTCCATGACGGGCCGCACGAGGGCATTTAGAAGACCTTGCATCGCCTCCGCCAAAATTTCCATATCCTTCAGGATAGGGCGGTGGTGTAGGAGTATGTCCATGCATGCATCGTATGTCAGCGCAACAAGGCCGAACAGCTTCAGCCGACCGGACTACTATTTCCTTTGGAGGTACTATGCCGTATTTGGTCTGACATTTCCATGGACTTTATTGAGGGGTTGCCGAAGGTGGGCGGGAAGTCCATCATCCTGACCGTGGTGGATCGATTCTCAAAGTATGCTCACTTCATTGAGTCTCTTGAGTTTTCTTTGCTGAGATTGTTCGTCTGCATGGGATATCGGCATCGATTGTCTCCGACAAAGATCCGGTATTTACCTCCAACTTTTGGAAGGACCTTTTTTAGCAATGCGGCACCAACATTGCTATGAGCACGGCATTTCATCCCCAATCCGATGGGCAATCCGAGGTGGTTAATAAGGTCATAACTATGTATCTCCGTTGTATGACGGGAGATCGTCCTCGCCAATGGATCCGATGGTTGCCATGGGCTAAGTTCATATACAACACATCGTATCATTCGGCACTGCATACTACTCCATTCCGGGTTGTTTATGGACAGGACCCTCCCTCTTTTCGTGATTATGAGCCAGGAGAGGCGTGCACCTTGGCGGTGGACCAAGAACTCCAGGACCGTGACTCTGTCGGATGTTCGTGGTCATTTACAACATGTTCAAGAATTTTATAAAAAATTCTATGACCGCAAGCATTGCAGCGTCCACTTTGTTGTGGGGGATTTTGTGTGGCTGAGGCTTCATCATAGGGCGGCGGCCACATTGCCGGGCACACGGCATGGGAAGCTCGAACCTAAGTAATATGGACCGTATCGCATCCTCTCCAAGATCAACGATGTTGCCAAAATCAGCACGTTTACATGATGTCTTCCATGTGAATCCACTCAAGAAGTTTGAGGGGATTCCGCTAGAAGCTCAGCCACCATTGCCACCTCTTCTCCATGATCGGGTCATTCCGATGCCGACCAAGGTGCTACGTGCCAGACTGGCTAGAGACAAGTGGCAAATTCCCGTCCAATGGGAAGGACTCCAAGCGGCTGATGCATCATGGGAAGATGTGACTACTTTTCGGGAATCTTATCCCTCTTTTCAGCTCGAGGACAAGCTGTTTGTCAACGCGGGGGGGGGGGGGGAGTGATGCCATGATGGCCGGTGCCACAAGGCCAAGGACTAGCCGGCCCTAGAGGCGGCAGATTAGGAATCCATTGTTTCTAATTAGTAAGTTTGCAATTAGGAAGGTTTAGATATACCTTTCCTTAGATAAGATCCTTAAGATCAGATTTGATTGGATCCTTAAGATCCTTTCCTTTTAATTAGATTTGATCTGTTTGGCCTTCTCTATTTAAGGGAGAAGTTGTCACATGAATAAAGCAAGCAAAGGATTAGGTGACTAACTTGATCCCTTGCGCCTCCTTCATCTCCCACCTCTCATCTGGTGCAGTTGGGGTTCCTTCCCTAACTGCGCATTCACCACGGCGCCTAAGCGCAATCCACACTCCCCCGCTTTAATCCTTTCCTACTGTCTTCGCTCCCAACGCCCATCACTTGACACCGTGGAACACATTAGTTTTAAGGAAGTGGATTCTTTTATGTCTGGTTGTCACGAGATCTGCACATTTGCAAATTTGTGAATAAATGAAACATGACAAAAGCTTGTTAAAGAAATTTATATATTCCTTGTTGCTTTTGATCAATTTCATATGAGAAGAGTTTGGAAACAGTCATATGAGGAAGGGTAAAATGGGTCGTTGTGAACCTTCTCATGTTAGTGTTTGCAGTTGTTGAAAACTTTCTTAAGCAGCGTTCAAGAAGGCGGCCGCCCGGCTGGGTGCCGCCGCCTTGGCCCCTAGTCGGGTGGTCGCGGCGGCGAGGCGGCCAGGCGGGCCAGCGGCCTAGGCGCGCGCAGAGGGAGCGGCGGAATGGGGAAAGAGTTACCGCACACGAACGCCGCCGCCGTCGACTTCGCCGGATCCGGCCGCCGCCGCCGATCCGGACTCCGCCGGATCCGCCGCCGCACACGTGGCCGCCGGAAGATGTCGAGTGGTGGAGGCGCGGAGGAGGCGCGGAAGGGTAGGGGGAGGAGGAGCAGCGGGGATGGGGTGGCGCGGAGGGAGCGGCCGGGATGGGGCGGCGCGGAGCCGCGGAGGGAGCAGCCGGGAGGGAGCGGCGCAGTGGGAGCGGAGGGAGCGAGGCGTCGGGTTGGGGTTAGGGTTAGTGCCGGGTCGAGCCGGTCGGTTAGATTAGATAGGAACAGTCGGCAGGGTCCGGTGTTGGATTTTTTTCATTTAGTCCTCCGGTTTTTAAAAATTACGAATAGATTTTTTTCTCAATAGATTTCTTTCAATCTAGACCTCCTAAATATATATATTAGGCGAATCCTAGTAACACTAATAATTGTTGATCAAGGTAACAATTTTCTTCATCTAAACAGCAAATATATATACACGATTGTTTATTTTTACATACTATCTTTATTTTTAATTCGGCCGCCTAGGCCCCCTAGGCGCTAGGCCCCACCTCGCTGCCCGCCTAGCGCCTTCTTGAACATTGTTCTTAAGTTAGTGATTGCAAACACACAATATTAAATTTGATACAGAACTGTATTAAACAATGCCAGCTTTACATGTTAGTATACATAGAACAAATTATACTGTTCTATTGGAGTTTTTGGCCTACGTGTAAATTGAAATTGAGCAATTTTCAAATGGAAGTTCATTGTTAATGCTGCTTCTTGCGGATGTGTGCATTGGCCTAAGAAAATGCTTTAATGATAAATTTATCCTCGTTAGGACATTAGGGTTGGCTAGAAATTTAATAATCATATGAATTACTGCAATTGGAGTATTGGACAGTATGCATGCCAATTATTTACAGATCATGAACTCTGAAATCCATTTCAAGCATCTAGAATGCTACAATCAACTTATGGAAATTCGTACATACAAACAAGTTAGGCAATTAAATCATCTGAAATTTTTTATAGAGTTGTCATAGGACGAGTCTTTGACTGTAGTTTCCAGGTTAAAGCTTCAGAACTCTTTGTGGTATTGGCTTCATGCTTGATTCAAATTTTCTAACCACTGACAAGGCTGACAAATGTGCACCATTCTAATTGTATCTAGTTAATTCTCAGGTTGTACCTATATATGTTTGTTTGAAGCAATTAATGTTCTAGTTGATTGATTACCTTGTGCAACTCTTAGTTCCATTCCTCCTACTAAATTAAATTATGGTAAATTGGGTAAGTTTATCCTTAGATTCTAGAATAACAGTTATTTGTTTGACAAGAATATCTTCCTAGAACAACACTAATTTAGAGATGGATGGAGTATTTCAATTCTTACCACTCATATTTTGTGTTTTGTTCTATGTTTCTTATGCCTAACTTAACCTGTGTCTGCAGGCTGCTACAGTTTCATCTTTCTCAAGGTTGACTGTACAAGATTTAAGGAAACTTATTCCTCCTGAGTTCTATCCATCATGGGTTTCTTTCACACAAAAGCAAAAGTTGAGTTTTTTTGTTCCTTAATGTTTGCTTACACTTTGACCTTGGTGTTGTCCAATATTGTTTATACTGATACTTTTCTCTTTTTACTTTGTACAGCTTAAATGGCTGAATCAAGAATTGGTAAAAATCTGGCCATTTGTCAATGAGGTGCTAATATTTCCTGCATCATTCTAGTATTTCATATTTTTTTATTCTAGATACTGAGCTCTCTTAACACGTTTCTTGAACAAATTAGTTATGGATAGTTGAAGTTACTTAGGAAGACAAGTATGGTTGTTGACTTGTTGTAGGCTGCATCAGAGCTGATAAAAACTTCTGTGGAGCCTGTTTTTGAACAGTACAAGTCATTCATTTTGGCTTCCCTCCATTTCTCAAAGTTGACACTTGGTACTGTTGCCCCTCAGTTTACAGGTAGGACCTCTTTGCAGACATCCAGATGTTTTGACAGATTTGTTGCTTTATCAATGGCTTTTCTTATTGCACTCATATAGTATCTGTGGTATATACTGATATACTTTGCAATTATAAGTCATTTTAGCTTTGTGCACAAGAATCAAGGAGTACATGAGATGACTTTGGTCCCTTCAATTATTCCCAATCATATTAGTCTTTTCTCCAAAAAACATAATTAATTTTCTTTCATATTCCCCTGTCACCATGTAAATATTAGTTGCAACACTTACAATAACATTTACTAAACAATGGTATAATAGGAAGGTGTAAAATATGCCTTTTAGAACAACTTATATTTAGAGAAAAGTTCACATGTTTGAAACGAACTACATTTACAATCGGAGGAAGTTTAAGTTATTTCTTTGTGCCTTTTCCATGGTTTTCATTGAATTTCAGACTTTAGTGTTATCATGCATTTGGGGTCTGTAGCTACACTGGGCCGGCAGCAAGAATGCTCAATCAGAATATCAACAACCAGCTGGGCAGCTAGCAATTATTTTGTTTGTTGTATCAGACACAAACAGTTAGTTTGATGTGGTTAAGTTGTTGGGATGATAAGTTAATAACAGTAAGTTAGCAAGCATGGCTATTAAAGTCTTCTTTGGACCCTTGAACTTAAGCAACAAAAAAAGTTATTAGTCTTCCCCCATTCTCCTCCCTCATCTTAAGGGCTTAGGCTAGCCAAGTCAGCATGGCGGGACAAGGAGCATCTTGCATGAAGGGTGCGGGCAGTTGTTTGCTCCTTATAGTTGTATTCTATTTCTATGCTCCTATACTCAGGCACATGACAGATCGTTACTTTAAATAATTTCCTCTTCAATACGAACCTGTGTTTCCACTTGATGTATTCTCTTGGTATAACTGGTTCTGTAGAACTTTAGTTGCTGGGTGAACAATGACTGTAGAGCTCCTTTCCTCTTTTAGCTAATACTTGCATTTATGTCATATACTATCTACAACAAGGTCTCTTCTGTTTGCAACGTTCAACTGTGTCACAAGGACACTCATGTCCAGTAAAAGAAGTTGTCTGTGTATCTGTGTTAAGCACACCATAATGCGTATCAAGTTCACAAGGGTGCTGTCCTTAGGGGAGTGGATGGGGTTGCTGCTGGATAAATGTTGGAAGAGGAAGGAATAAGTAGAATGGTGGCATTACCTTGTACTGAATAGAAGGAGATGTGGCTGGAGGTGAAACAAGAGGGGTTGGCTTGTCATTGGTGTGATATACGTGATGTTGTGAGGAGGAGATGGTGTGACCAATTACGATTATGAATTTAACAAAACAACAATTAGGTGACTCAAGTCGATAGTTTGTGTAACACTGAAGCAATAATGTGGTCACTCACTCTTGTCATGTTGCATAAGGCTATGGGCATTGTGGAGTGTTTTTCTTTTCTATAAAAGAGCATGATAAGATCTTACAATAAACATCATTCAATAATAGCTGGTGAGCTTTACATGCACTCTCAACCAAAGCTCTGTACTCAGCTTTTACACATGACCAGGCCAGAATACCCAGTCTGCTGTTGCATCATGACCTGGCCAAAACTAAAGAACATGCTTGTGTCAAATTATTTCAGATAGTGAACAAGGAACAAATTTGTTTTCTATTGACGATTTGCTCTCTCTATCAGAATATGTTAAGATTGTTTTGAGTTTCCGTACAATGAATCATCCTTTTAATTTGTTGATTATTTTAACAAAATGATCTTTTCAGGAGTTTCGATCCTGGACAGTGATAGTTCTGGTACCACTATGGAGCTTGAGTTGCAGTGGGATGGTAATCCCAACATAGTACTTGACATCCAAACAACACTTGGAATTTCACTTCCTGTACAGGTAATTCACAATTGTTGCATTGTGAATTAAAACAAACATGGGTATATAGAACACTGCAGTATAAAATATAATGCTAATGGCCTACTGTGGAGTATACTTATTTTCTGTCAAGAAAAAATATGTAACAGTTATACTTGTGCCTAGCATACGCAATTTGAAGAAATTCAATTTTTTATAATTAGAACCTTTCTCTAAGCTTTTCCATCTTTAGGTGAAAAATATTGGATTCACAGGAGTACTTCGGCTAGTCTTTAAGCCTCTGGTTGCTGAATTCCCCTGCTTTGGAGCTGTTTGTTGCTCTTTGAGAGAGAAGGTACCACAGTTTCTTTTGATCTTGGAAATGATCATAGTTGTGCATGATTGTCATTAATTTGATTGTAGAGCAAGATGGATTTTACCCTCAAGGTTGTTGGTGGCGAAATGACAGCAATTCCTGGAATTTCTGATGCAATTGAGGTTTGGTAACCCCTACATTATCAGCTAACACTTTAATATATATATTTTTGCACAAATTACATTTTTAAAACAATTCAGGGAACAATCCGTGATACCATTGAGGATACATTGACGTGGCCTAATCGCATAATTGTTCCCATTGTGCCAGGAGATTATAGGTAATTCATAGCTTTGATGATTTGCGAGTACAATTGTATGTCTCATCTTGGAAGTAGTGACAGTATGCCTTCTCTTTTTAGTGACTTGGAGCTCAGACCTGTTGGATTATTAGAAGTAAAACTTGTGGAAGCCAGGGACTTGACAAACAAGGATCTTGTCGGAAAGTCTGACCCTTTTGCTGTGATATACATTAGGCCATTGCATGAGAAAACGAAGAGAAGCAAAACAATAGTAAGTGAGATGCATTCATCTAATCGAGTCAGTTAAACTACATCCTTACATTTATTCTGATGCAGAATAATGATTTGAACCCCATCTGGAATGAGCACTACGAATTTGTGGTTGAGGACACATCTACCCAGCATCTGACTGTGAAAATTTATGATGATGAAGGGCTCCAGCCATCAGAGATTATTGGTTGTGCTCGAGTAGACTTAGCAGACCTCCAGCCTGGGAAGGTGAAAGATGTTTGGTTGGACCTTGTGAAAGACCTGGAAATTCAACGGGATAAGAAACCTCGTGGTCAGGTCAGTTGGTGCACTTTTGAGCATAGCTTTTATTCTCCAGATACAGGTTATTAATATATGTGTTAAAACCATAAAATTGGCTCTGTAGTCTGTACCATTACGGTTTCATGGCATTTGCTATTAATTTATGACTGTGCTGAGAACTACTATGATTCTCTGTAAGATTTGCTAAGTAACACTAATGCCACTTTTGCATTTTTTTAAAAAATTAGTGTGAGATTTTATGTGAGATGTTAATAATAACCAAGTCCAGTCAAGGCGTCAAGCCATGTTTTGGCTAGCCTCTTTCTTTGTTACCCCTGGCAACCTTCGGTGCCTTCTCTTACCTGACAGCTAGCTGTATGAGTGCTGCAGCCTCTTGTCATGTCGTGGCCGACATCAGTAACATCTGGCTGTCTTGGTCCACTGTCTCGCCTTCTCCGGCTTCTGCTCAAAGCAGACCTCGCCACCTGGCAAATCTGTTCTTCCTTCTATCCGGATGGTAGCTACTGCCTTGCTTGATGACAATGCCCGGAGCATTGGGTGCCACCTTCAGCCTGATCTATTGTCTCTCCACCCATGGTTTGATTCAAACTTTGTTGCCAGGAAGATATTTTCTTCCTCTTTGCCAGCCAACCCCCACTGTACTCCGTCAGCCAACTGTCAATGTGTGCCGTCACCTTGATTAGAAAACCCTCCTCGGTGACATTCTTGCCTTCCAACTATTCATCAACCATCGCAGTTCCTTCTTTGTCAGTCATCACCATGCTACCACTGACCTTAATCCTTGACTCCCTTAACCTAGCTTTGCCCCTTGTCCCTCTCTGACTGGTTCCATGGAAAACTGCTGCTGAACGAGAGGGGAGGTGGAGCAGATTTTGAGGATAACCACTTTGAGTGGATTTTGACTGGTCCAGTCGTGCTAAGGGTAGTTTGGCCATTTTGAGGATAACCGCTCCGCAAATTTTGAAATATTGCTTGTTTAATGCCTGAACTGGCAGGAATGGTACTTAACACAATGAGCATCTGTAACGGCAAGTGGCAAGTGGCGTTCTCTTAATAATACAGAGCCAGTTTTGCCGTTATATTTTTGGCCAAAGAAAATTTACTACAAAATTAGAGTGATTCTTAAAGTAGGAATGGTTATCAGAGCTTAATTATTCCTCACATTATTTTTTGCTATATTTGTGTACTTGTTAGTTTCTTTTTACTCAATATCTTTACCATGTGTTTGGTTGCAAGGACTAGGTGGGACGGGATAGGATAGACCCGTTTTTGTAGGTGTTTGGATGGGAGACAAGCAGAGTCAAGGACATCCCACTAGGAATATTCCTTGTAGATCCGGGACCAGGCAATCCTCTTTTTTTCATGGGACGGAGTCGTCCCACATGGGATAGAGTCATCCCACCTCTTTGTTTTTTAAGTACTGTTTTGTTTAAATTTTTTTTAAAAAAAACTCAAAGGCTTATGTGTAGAAACATATCAACAATAGTCTTCAATTTTTTTTTAAAAAAAACTCAAATGCCACACATGTCCCACCTTCATCCTTCCATCCAAACAAAGGATGGGACCATTCCATCCCACTTTATCCTTCCAACCAAACAAAAAACAGGGATGACTCTATCCCCCCAACCAAACAAAAAATGGGATCATCCCATCCCAAAACCAGGGACAGGATCATTCTATCCCACCTTGTCCCTAAACCAAACACAACCTTAGTATTCCAATGAATAAAGCAGCTTAGCTACTTCTCGTGAATCTTGTAATTTTGAGAGCATTATTCTCATATAGTAAGTTGATAACCAAGAGTCAAATAAATGAATAATAATTATGCATCTTTGGCTTTACTTCTCTTTGCCAATCAATGCTGACCTCATAGTACCAGGCGATTGCTATGGAGCTCGCAGATGCATTTCTCCATGCTGGGAGATAAACCCGTAAACTGTGGTGTTAAAGAGTGGACCATTTAATCTCTTTATTCTGTGATTTTATAATGATGGAAATATTTCAGTTAATAGTTGCTGTTCCTTTGTCCATGTTTCATCCATCATTGAATAAAACTGATATGGGACATCACTAAGTATATCGTGGCACTAGTGCTCTTCAATATCATATCTAGCAGAGCTGCAGAGATGCTAATGATTTGTTCGCTCCTCAGGTCCACCTGGAGCTCCTGTACTACCCTTTTGGTAAACATGAAGGGGTCTCCAATCCTTTTGCTAATCAGGTCCAGTTAACTTGTTTGGAGAAGGTCCTCAAGACCGAGTCTAATGGATTTGATGTAACCCAGAGGAAAAATATTATTATGAGAGGTGTCCTGTCAGTTACTGTTATATCTGCAGAGGAATTGCCACCAATGGATGTGATGGGGAAGGCTGACCCCTTTGTCGTCCTGTACCTGAAGAAGGGAGAAACTAAAAAGAAGACGAGGGTTACTCTCTGTCTCCATCTGGAGTTCTGTTTCACTATATTATTTTTCTACACTCATGATTCAATACATTTGCAGGTTGTGACTGAGTCACTGAATCCAATATGGAATCAAACATTTGATTTTGTAGTAGAAGATGCCCTGCATGATTTGCTCATGGTGGAAGTATGGGACCATGATACATTTGGAAAGGTGCTTTCTTTAATCTTTTGCACACTGTTTCTTTTAAATTCCCTGTTTTGACTATTTTTTGGCTTTGAGATTGTTCTACTCATGTTATCACTCTGCTGATTATTTCAGCATTAACCATTATAACTTCAGATTTTGATGGTCTAGATCAGATAGGTCTGTTTGTGTAATTTGATACACATCATGTGCATTGCCATAGCACGTGTTGTAGAACTGATTTTTCATGTTGATCATTTCACAAAATTGCATCTTGTTCTGTGATATAAAAAGAGTTCAAAAACTGTGGGATAGGCTACATCATATAATACGTGTAACTCTTCTCCCTTGTTATCTTAATCTGAACTGTGGAAGTACTCTTTGTAAATATGCAACAATGACCAGGTCCATGCTTAGTGACTGATTATGCTAGTCGTAGATTTATTGGTGGTGATATCTCAGCACTTTTGCTGGTACATTTTGGTCCAATCAGCACTCCAATGTGAAAATGTTGACCTAACTAGTATAGTTTCTTTGACGGGATATCTAGTATGGTTTAATATAGATCCTATAAGCTCAAACCTGGTGTCTGGTTCTGTTATTCTGAGTTTGTTGCACTAACTTTATCTATTCAAATTGCAGGATTACATAGGGAGATGCATCTTGACACTTACAAAAGTAATACTTGAAGGTGAGTTCCAAGATACATTTGTGTTGCAAGGTGCTAAATCTGGTAAGCTGAACTTGCACTTCAAGTGGACGCCGCAGCCGATTTACCGTGATCGTGATCGGCACGAGTGAAAAACTGTATAGATACTTCACGACAAGCAGATAAATTGCTTCTTCGCGTACGATGTTTGTACAGTAGCATATCTGTATACGAATCCGCATGTCTTGTAGCCACACGATGCAACAGAATAAAATGATAAATTATCTGGAGTTTCTTCTTGTAACAATATTAAGAATATCCTTGGTTCAGTATCCTTGAACAATAGGCAATCGTGTTGAGCTGAGATTTGAATTTACGAAAGTTCACAAGTTTTCAGATTTGCTGTCTGTGGGCAGCGGTCTGACTAGCCTTCAGAGGCGGTTTTGACCGCTGTCTAGGGGTGGTCTAACCGGCCAAGGTGACAGTGTGACTGGATTTTGAGGGTGATTAGACTTTCAGTGCGGTGCGATCAGTTTTTAGTTGGCGGTTGGTTTATTTCAGAGAGGTGCTTGTGTACGCGAGAGAATTTGGAGCGATCGAACCGGACAACAGGTGGTGTTCGACCAGAGTTGGCCAAGTGGTCAGACCGGTATGGGTGCTATGGTTTGATCGGCTCCTCTGTTACCGAAATTTGACCAGTTGCCTGGCGTGGTCGGACCGGTCGGTCGTACCGGCTATATCTGAAAATATCTTAGGGGTTTTGGATATTTGTGGGAAATGATAATGGATTGAGTTTTGAAGTCCTAGGTCATTGCATTTATGGTGTATGAAATATGTTGGATTAACGTAGATCAAGTTGTGAAGAACTTGTGCTTGGAAACAATTTCTTGGTCTTTGATGTCTTTGATATGCAGGAAGCTTAGGCAACTATGGTTGAAGGCGTGGACTAGGACTAGGCTCGGGATGAGCTGAAGTATGGTCAAGAATGCCAGGTGGGATTATTAGGCTCAAGCAAGACACATGGAAGATAAGGGATGTTGAAGAGAAGGTTTAGGCAATGATTTATTGGATGGTGCGGTTGGTGCAAGTGAGACGTAATCAAGGGAGGAGGGACCGACACAGAAGCATGCATAAGTCATATGTGAGTGTAAAACTTGGTATGCGTAGGGTTAACGGGTTTTCTCGATTGTACTAATGGATAGTATCTATTAGGGTTTGATGTGGGCTGATTGTTCCATCTACATGAGTGAATGGGGTTGGATGCATGTTGCAAAGGATGCAAGGCAAACCAACCACTCATTCTTTAGAGTTTGAGTGAGAAGCTTCCTTGGAGGGGAGACTTTTAGGTGAGTGCTATTAGGAAAGAGAGCTCTGTTCTCTATGGTCAGTGGTTGTAAAATCTTATGAGATCATGCAGAGGTCGATTTTATTTTGCCTTACTATTAATGTTTGGGTTTTATTTTGAGTAATTGCATTTGTCCAAGTTGCTTTTTGTTGCTCGCAGTATGATCGGCTTTAGGGCCGCACCGGCAAGGGGCGATCTGACCAGCCTTTAGCTAGCTGTCGGATCGGCGGTGGTGCAGCGGTCATATCGGCATGGGAGTCGTGCTATGACCGGCCGATGCAGTAATACCGATCCATAGTTGGCGGTAGCTATTTTGCTAAGAAGATATTTTGGAGGTTTTGGTTTGTGACCTTGTGCGGTATTATTGACATTGTTGTTGTGGTACGACTGGAGGTGTGCGGTACTACTGGCCTTGCAATAGCGGTCCTATCGGGGCGTGTTGGGCGATTAGACTGACATGGGTGATGTAACACCTCTGCTTAAACAAAGCCCACAATGTCACTAATAACTACTATTGCTACCAATTTTAACAAATAAACATGTATTACCAATCACTAGAATTCAACAACAAATATTTAACATAATAATAAACATAAATCGTTGGCTAGTGTTCATGAAGGATTATGACCTAACCATTCATTACTATCCCAACAAGGCTAATGTTGCAAGTTTGCTAGTGCATTTTTTAAAATAATCATTTTTTATTCGGTATCACAAAATTATACCTGTGAATTTTTTTTACAGTTTTGACTGTATCTCGCCGCATGGCTGGGCGACTTAGGCTAATCGCCCAACTGTTGGGCAACACGTGTCCAAGTCATCCAACCGTTGAGCAACACATGTCCAAGTCGCCCAACCGTTGGGTGACACGTCCATGTCGTCCAACGGTTGGATGACAAGTCCATATCGCCCAATGGTTGGGCGACTTGGACCATAGTCGCCGAACTGTTGGGCAAATTTGTCCCTATTGTCCAATAGTTGGGCGACTAGGGGGTATATACTGAAGCTATATGGCCGGGCAGCACGCCCGTGCCTCATTCGCTCGAGAGAAAAAGAAAGGAAGGGGGAGAAGGGGAGAAGAGAAAGAGAGCAGAGGAGGAAAAGAGAGCAGAGGAGGGAGAGGAGGAGAGAAGAGGGGGAAGAGGAGGGGAGGAGGAGAGGGAAGAGGGGAGGAGGAGAGGAGAGGGAGGGGAAGAGAGGAGGGACATGTGCATCGACAACAGTGAGTTTTCTGTATTTTTTGTACAATTATTTTTGAAACATGATAGAATAACAATTAAAATTATTAAATTTGTAGTTTAGAAACTAACGGTAATTTGGTTGTTAATAATTGTATTGCCATTTAGATTGCTCTGTTGTGCATTTTAAGGCCCAGTTAATTTTGTTAGTCACTTATAAATTGTAAAAACTCTGTAATAAGTATTGTTAATTATTAGAATAACTAATAGGCATCGAAAGATTTAAAATTGTTCGTGATGATTAGAATAGTACGTAATGATTTAAGATTACGTGTAGCGATTAAAATTGTATGTGACGATTTAAATAGCATTTTAGTTGTAAAAATGCACAAATGACTAAAATAAAATTCAGGGATCCTGCAGGGATGCCTCAGTATAATTCATTTAATTATTATACTTAAGATTTACTTTCTGTTATATCTATAAGTGATTGTGTCGTAATTGCTAGCTTAAAATCGATTTTTAGATATGGGTCGCGACTTGGTGGTTCGGACTGGGCTTTCGACTTGTTGGACCAGCGTGTCAACACACAGCACCATGTGAGCTGTCGTGTCCCGTATCTCGAGGACAGGGACGAGGAGACCGAGTTAGGGGTGGTCCGTACATGGACACCTCGACGGGTTGAGACTAGACCCATGTTGGAGAGACAGGTTTGTGTACAAAGTATGGCACGTCTTTTTATGATATTTTCACTATGTACTTACTTTTTCATGCTTTACAGGGTGAGCGATACCGACCTTCAACCCCTCGCGCGAATGGTGGAGGCCACTGATGAGGACGATGCTCCAGTGGAGGAGGCCAGGGAGGTCCAGGCCCGCCCAGAGTGGTCACGACGGTTCCCGTTTGACTGGTCATTGCTGACAGCTCTGTTGTACCAGTGGCAGCTTGAAATGCACACATTCCACCTCCCATTCAGGGAGATAGCCCCCACTCTGCAGGACGTCGCGATGCTGCTTGGCCTGCCTATCGTGGGAGAGGCTACCTCCCCGGAGGATGTGCCTGGCAATTGGCGTGATGACCTGCTGCACAAGTTTGATGGGATTCTCCAGCCGAGGCCACGGCAGCGTACCAGGCCTTCCCGGTGCGATAGAAGCATGGCTCGCCTATGCGGTAGCTTTCCCTGTTCTGGGTATGTATTCTATTAATTTTCCCTATTTAGCAATGCACTATCCTTGCCATATGACAGGCTTATGAATTTTTTGTTTATGCAAAGGTTGAGCAGATGGACTCAGACGCCAATGAGTACCAGGTGTCATGGCACCTAGAGGCGTACTTGTTGTTGCTATTCACCTGGGTACTGTTTACCAGCAGCCACGATGACTCCGTCAACGCCCGCCTCATGCGGTACGCGAGGCCATCGCCGACAGGGACCAAGTGCACGTCAGTTGCGGATCAACCATACTTGCCACGACCTACCGCGGCATGTGTGACACTTGCCGTAGGACAAGAATGACCCTTGTCCTCACAGGTTGTCCCTCCTGCTACAGCGTGGTCATTTGAGCGCCTCCCCTCGGACGGCTGATGCTGCTGGAGAGCAGTTCATACTGCGCGGATATGTACCATGGGGTACCGTGGACCGGTCTACCGCAGATTCCCTTGGTTCTGTAGACAGATACATGCTCTTATGAGTCTTTACTATACGTACATTACATGTCATCCCCTGTAACCACTATTATGGCTCACAGGCACAGTTTGCACACCTGTAGGCCACCTGTGTGTACGCCCACTTCGTCGAGCACCTCGACTGCCTTACCATTGACGACGTGCGCTGGGAGCTGTATTCTGCCAGGAGATGGTAGACCGCACCCCCTCTAGGCCCTCGTTGCCATGCTTGCGTGACCAGGCGTACTGGCTCACGTAGAAGAAGCTCGTCTTCAGCATGTTTGTTGAGGACTACACGGCGCACATGGTGATGCGCCAGTTCAGCCTCCGCCAAGCTGTTCCTATCCCTATCGGGCGTTGGGTGTCTGACTTGGTCCACGCATGAGTTACACACAACACATGTCCCTAAATTTTTTCGCAGTTCTATTACGATGACTTCTAATTGCAGTTGTATGTTTTACAAGCACAATAGGAGGGGTGATAGTGAGACGACCTAGGCCATGAAGATGGCACCATGGGTGGACGAGTGGGCAGAGGTACTCCAGGACTTCGTGCAGGAGGCCACCACGTATGATCCCAGCACATACATGGAGTACATACACTGGTACACTCCGTAGACATGCACCAGACTGGTGCGTGTCATCGACCATCCCCCCGCTCAGTACACACACTGACAGATGTGTACCTCGTGCACTTAGCGCAGAACTTCACCCTCGCAGTAGGTACTCTCATGTTTCAAAGTTTCTGAGTATAGTTACCACAATTACTACTTAGATGCTTTCATGTACTTCTTGTAGACGGACATCACCGCCGAGATTGTGATGGACACCAGGTCAATCGTGGATAAAATCGCCCATGATTTGGAGGTGATGCGCGATGAGTTGGTGGGCATTGTCGATTGGGTCTATGAGAGGGCGAAGCATGCCCTCGACCTCTCATCATCCAAGACGCTCCCGGATGTGGCCACATCGACGCATACGCCGAGGCCGCCACATCCTGCAGCTTAGGTAGGAGGCTCCGGAGGGCCACGTGCACGGGCCTCGCCGGCGCCTGACCAGGCTGAAGGGTTGGCGCGACCACGTGCCTACCCCCGGGCACCGACATCACCGCTGCCGGGCCAGGCCGGACGATCACGATGGGCGCACCTGTACACACCAAACACCGTCATCGTCTATGGACCCCTACCTGGCATCGGCAGGACAGCACACGTTGTTCAGCCAGGGCAGGCACGACATATCTAGCAGATAAATCACCATTGGTGGCCCATAGGGATGGACGTGCTGGAGGAAGTCGAGCCAGTCGGGGTCGACCTTATCAAGTAGTGTGTGGGACAGTGGCAGCGGCAGGAGGAACGGCGCACGAGGGTACCGCCTAGCTAGCTCAGTCATTGGGTCTAGATCCATGGCCCTTGTCGCCGTCGGCTGTCGGATCCACTGGTCAGATCTTGCCTAGGCCTAGGCCTGGGCCTCGGCTGGGGAGCAGCCAGAGGCACTTTGGGCATTGCCACCAGAGCTGGCGACGGGCTCCCCGTACTTGATGAATACGGGATCGGCAACCACCTTCAGACCACCCCTGTGGACCTGTAGTTGCCCCAGCTGCTAAATCCAGATCCATGGCCCTTGTTCTGCCTCAGCGAAGCTGCTCCGTCTGCAGAGGCAGTGAGAACTGTTAGGAAACCTGGACTCTATCCAGAGTCCTGATCTAATTGGGCACCCCACCGTAAACTATAAATGGGGCCCTAGACCCCCCCTCATTATGTACCACGATGCAATCTAAAGCAATAAAGAAAGATCAGGAGTTCTCTCTACCTCTCTGTGTTCAATCTATTATTCTGTGATTCTGTGATTGATTCGTTCTTGTTCTAAGCGGAGGAATCGCCGGATCGGTCTCGGCGTCGGTTCCTCAACACGTTATCAGCACGACTTCGCTCTGGTGAACGAGGTAATCATCGAAGCACAAATTGAATTTTCTAGATCGCTTTTGAATCTGTATTTTCTTTTCGCGTTCTAGATTGAATCTCTACGGTGCAAATCCGCCCTAATCTACCGCGAGCAGACTTGAAGTCGCCGGCACAATGCCGATCGGTAGATTGTGAAACGGGGTAGATGTTGATTGCACTGTAGAACGATGCAAATCTGCCCCAATCTACCGCGAGCAGATCTGAAATCGCCGGCACAATGTCGATCGGTAGATTGAGATAAGGGGTAGATGTTGATTGCATCATATATTGGAAACGAAAAATATATGTATATGCATCTATTCTTCCTGTTCTGTTTATGCATGACATCACACAAAAGAAAAAGGGGCACTGTCGCTGCGCCAGAATGCGCACATCGCTGACTGCCAACTAGCAGCCGACCATAGAGCCTGAGGAGCCGCCGCACAGCATGTGCATCACTGGCCGTCGGTTGCTAGCCGGCGCCGTCGGCCTGCATCACCCATGGAGGAAGCCGCCCGCATGCGATTTGTCGCCGTCGGCCTGGAGACCGGCCGCCTCCTCCTGTCCTTGGCGTCGAGGCCACCGTTGTTGTCGCGCCCGCACGCGCACGCTGCGACCGAAGTCACACGGCAGCCGCCCGAGCAGATCGCCGCCTCGGATGGCCCCGGCCCGCACGCCACCACTGTCTCGAACGGCCTACGGCCTGCACCCGCAGACAGCGCCGCCTCGGTCCCCGCGCAGGACGGCCGGCCGAACCGCCGCCGCTGGTCGGCTCCGCCGTCGCCGCCCGGCAGCGCCACCGCAATCGCATCCTCGCCGCCCGAACGGCACCGCCGCAGCTGCCTCGGCCGCCGCCTCCCGCCGAAACCGGACGCTGCGCCTTGGCCCGGCGGTGGCGAGGCCGCGCGCCGCGACGCTGCGCGCCGCCGCCGCCATGCCGCCATACCACCGACCGGCCGGCCTCGCCGAACTCGCGCCGACGCGCCGACACTTGTAGCCACTCCGTGGTTTGCCGCCGATTCCGCCACGACGGCCGAGGCAGCCGGGCTCGCCGCCGCCCCGCCGTCCCGCCCGAAGTCGGCGGCTCGGGCCGTGCGCCGAAAGGCCGCTGGCCGCCTCGCGCCGCCACACGGCGCCCGGCCGCCTCGCCCGCCTCGCGCCACCATGCGCGGCCTCGCCGTGTGCTGGCGCCGCCTCTTGCCGCCTCCTGTCCCGCGCGCGTGTGCGTGCCTTGCAGCCGCCGCCGCCAAGCAAGGAACGGGCATGGGGAACCCTACCCGAGCCATGAGGTCACCCGGCCAGTTGGGCCGAACGGACGTGGTGGGCCGGCCAGGGGGCAGACATGGGCCGCACTGAAGGGGATAGATGGCCCACACGGGGAAAGGCCAAGTAGAACGAAAGCAGATGGGCTGGGGTGGGCCGGAAATAAAAGCCCGGCCAGGGGAGAGGGTGGCCATTTTGCAAAAAGGGCCCAAAAATGCTAGAAATTACAGAGGAGCCCTCAGGTTTTACTTTTGTATCTTGAATTTGCATAAAAGGCCTCGGTAGTTCCGAAAATTACCAGTAGGTCCTCAACTTTACGAGTGGGTCTAGAATTTTGCAGAAAACCCCTCTGTAAATCAGAAAATTGCGCAATTTTTTTCTCTGAACTGAAAATTTGCGTAGAAACCCCCCGGAATTGCAGAATTTGCTGAAATTTCATATTCTTGCATAAAAGGGCCCCGGGAATCCGAATTTTGAATTATTTTTAGCATTTGAAGCTTATTTATTTATGCCATTATTATTCTCTGTATTTTCTGCATTTATTTACTGTTTTGGTTAATTGTAATTACTGAAAATTGCTTTTAATCACTGAATTAGCAGTAAAATTATAGAAAATGCATAGAAAATTCTGAAACATTACGAGAATATTTTGTACCATTTATTTACCCGCAGTGAATTATTCCGTGCATATCTACCAGCAGTAGACTTATACACATTTAGATGACTAGCATCACGAACTGGGAGTTCGAGGAGCTGGCCCAGCATGGCCAAAACTATCTGATGTTGGCATCCGATGTCGAGATTGTGCTTGGAGCCAGGAAGCTCCGCGCAGCTATTGGATTGGCGGACCGTATGACGCCCAACCTCTGTCTCGCTCTTAAGAATGAGTACATAACGGAGAATAGCGCGCTAGCACTCTGGACCGCACTCCAGAAGCGGTTTGAGAGGCTAAAGTACACCATTCTTTCTCAAGCAGAGCAAGAGTGGATCAGACTGAGATTTGTCAACTTTAAGACGGTCGAGGAATACAATTCTGCCTTGCACAGGATTTGTACCCGAAAACTGAAAATTTAGAAAATCCTTCCACCCCAATGTAGTATAATCCGCTCGCAATTATCGTCAAGATGGCTATGAGGAATATGCCGAATTGATTGATATAATGCAAATTGCGGAGGCTCAGGACAAAATTCTCTGCAAGAACTAAGTCACTCAGCCATCTGGTAGCTCCACTAGCCGTGAAGCCAACGCCGGGAGCAACAAGGTGCGAAATCCCTTGATAGAGAAAAGGGGAAGGGAGGGTAAGACCGCAGCCCAGAAAGGCAAATCAGATGCTCCACGTGAGAATAAGGCTAGCAAGCCAAAACGGGATGGCAAAGGGCAGCATGAAGCCCACTTTGCATCGGTTGAGGGTGAGAGTTCCGAGCAGCTGCCCGCGCTGATGGAGGTTTAGACCATCCAGGCAGCAGCACCCCCTCTCGACCTAGAAGCAGCCAATGCCATGATTTCTCTTGAAGAGAATGTCAACCCGAAAAAAAATAGCAGAAGAAGTCTAGTGCACTGAATGCATTTCGACTTTAATTGTCATTTATTTTGTGTGGAAGAATATGTTAGAATTTGCATGGATGGTACTTAAGAATTGTTATTTTCTCATGATGGTTGGATGATATTTGAAGAATGCATTCATTTATTCAGTTTATGATGGCATGATATGTTCTGATATTGGAGTGTTTTATCTATGTGTTGATTGCCTTCTCATACATGTTAATAAATACCCTATATTAGAACACGTGTAGCGTCCTATGAAGGAAGTGTGCTTAGCTAGCAGCGGCACAATGCATACCATCTTAAGAGAGACTAAGTTTTTTTTCAGTCGATTCGTAAGAGCACTGGCAGCCTTACGACAATCGCCGGAAGCGATACATGTATAATTGGTTCAGGAAGAGCCACAATGGGCACAACTTTGGTCATTGAAGAATCCTTATTGTACCCTAGAATCGACTAGAACTCTCCTAAGTTTTAAGGATATTTGCGCCAATAGTTTCCACGTTGAGACTAAAAGAAGAGTACGGTAAGGAATACCTGCTCATTAAGAAGCGCAAAGAGAACAGAAAATTGTATTAGAAAACTTCCTTCACTAGAAACTGGGCTATATTATACCAACATTAAAGCGCCTGCAGCGTACACTGTTCTGAAGACAGTGTTTAGAAGCTCTGAACTCTTCTGTCTCTAGCATGACAGATTAGGCCACCCAAATCTTAGGATGATGAGAAACATAATAAATAACTCACATGGGCATAATATTAATGTGAAGAATTTCCCGAATCATGAAGATTTTGTGTGCCCTGCATGTGCCACCGGGAAACTAATAACTAGACCCTCCACTCTGAAAGTGAAGGATGAAGTCCCTGCATTCCTGGAACGCATCCAGGGAGACATTTGTGGTCCTGTTCAACCCGTCTCAAGGCCATTTAGGTATTTCTTGGTTCTCATTGACGCTTCATCAAAGTGGTCGTATGTGGGTTTATTGTCCACAAGAAACCACGCCATTGCAAAATTGATCTTGCAGATCATCCGCATCAGAAATGTGTTCCCTGATCATCGCATCAAGTCCATCAGAATGGACAACGCCGGAGAATTTACTTCAAAGGCATTTGATGATTATTGCATGGCAATGGAAATTGCGATTGAGCATTGATCGCATGTCCATACCTGAATGGTTTGGCAGAGGCTTTAATCAAGAAAATTAAATTTATTGCCCGACCTTTTGAAGAATTGTAATTTGCCACCACATGTTGGGACACGCGATCCTACATGCAATGAATCTCATCAATTTTAGACCATTGGCCTACAACATCCATTCACCTATGCAACTAGCGCTAGGGTCACCACGAAAATTTTCCAACATTAGGGAGAAAATCAACCCTTGATGAATAATGTCGGAAATTACGTGGCAAACCATGGGAATCTATGCGAGATAACCCGCGCACTAGTGAAACAATAGAAGTCCAGAAGACAATTGATTTGCAAGCATTAGCAAATCATTGCTCGATCACTTTAGTGATTCAAGAGCGTGACTAAGTCGCATGTGCTCGCACGCACTTGCACCGAGAGGGTTGAAATACCAAAGAAAGCAAAGGTATCCTAATCTCGTCCAGAGGCCTCAAAAAAAAAAAGAGGACGAGAACTCTGGTTCCTCGAATCCTTAGTAACCGGGGACGCCTGGCGAAAAAGGATAAGCGGGATTTATCACAGCCGATCATTGAAGTCCCCCAGAATGAGAAGGGGAGCCAGTTGAGACCTGGCACAAGTATGACACCTTCCGAAAAGGGCATACCGGATCTGAATATCCCCATTGGCATGGATGTGTGCGCACACATCGGAGCCGAAAAACTAAAGGGACTTGCCACCGCAATTGAAAGAAGCGATGCGCAAGGTGAAGCTCCAGAAGAAGCAACTCATGAAGAAATAGCTATAAATTATGTGCACACGGGAGAGTCCCTGAATAGGACAACAGCTAATATCGATATCTACTTCGCAAAGAAAATTGCCACCATCATCGATCTTGATCCCGAGCACGCATCGCTCATTGAATGTAAGAAAAGATCAGATTGGGAAGATTGGAAGAAGGCAATAGCAACTGAATTGCTATCTCTGAATAAAAGAGAGGTGTTTGGGCCAGATATCGCACACCTCCCCACATACACCCGTTGGGCACAAGTGGGTATTTGTTCGAAAGAGAAATGAAAGAAATGAAGTAGTGAGATACAAAGCAAGGTGGTAGCTCAAGGTTTCACTCAACGTCCCGGAGTTGATTATGAAGAAACCTACTCCCAGTCATGAGTGGAATTACCTTTAGATACTTGATCTCAATGGCGGTGAACTTGAATTTAGAAATGAAATTGATGGATGTTGTGATTTGCATACCTTCTGTAACTTGGATTCGAGATTTACATGAAAGTCCTGAAGGAATTCCTCTCCAACCAAGACAGAGCAAATAGAAATCATGCAGTGTGAAACTCGAGAAAGTCATTGTATGGATGAAACAATCTGAAGAATGTGGTATAATCGCTGAGCGACTTTCTGCAAGAAAGGCTACGAACAATGAAGACTGTCCTTGTGTATTTATACGGCGATCCTGAATGGATTCAGATAATCTCTCGTATGTAGATGATCTGAATATCATCGGGACACAGAAGACATAAAAGAAGCAAGCTCCTACTTGGAGTCAGAATTTGAAATGAAAGATTTGGGCAAGACCAAGTTTTGCTTAGGCTTGCAGCTTGAGCATGTCCCTGAAGGAGTCTTGGTACATCAGTCGACCTACACCCAGAAGGTGCTCGAAAGGTTTGGCTTTGAGAAGGTATTTCCCTCGAAAGTACCGATGATCGGTAGGTCTTTACAGCAAGAAAAAGATCCTTTCCGACCAAGGGAAGAGGGGAAGGAAGTCTTGGGACCGGAATTCCCATACTTGAGTGCAGAAGGAGCACTCATGTATTTAGCAAACTGCACTAGACCGGACATTGCATTTGCCGTAAACACATTAGCAAGGATGCAGGTCAGAGCCCACCAAAAGGCATTGGCGGGGCATAAAGGACATTTTCCGATACCTCCAAGGTAGCAAGGACCTCGGATTGTTTACGTGAAAGAATCAAGATTTGAACTTGATTGGCTATGCAAATCTTTGGGTATCTGTCGGACCGCATACCGCTAAGTCACAAAGCAGGCTATGTATTCTGTGTGGTGGAACCGCAATTTCATGGAAATCGTCTAAGCAAAGCACGGTAGCTACTTGACGAACCACTCGAAATTATAGCATCAGATGAAGCCGCACGAGTGCGCTGGCTCCGCCGAATGGTTCACCACATCCAGCAGTCATGTGGGATGAACATTGTGCAAACCCCACAATTATCTATGAAGATAATGCCGCTTGCGTTGCACAAGTGCAAGCGGCTATGTGAAGAGTCATCTCACAAAGCATATCAACCCCAAGTTCTTCTATGCACACGAATTGCAAGCGATGGGCGAGATTAAAGTCTGCATACTAAGTCATGTGAAAATCTCGCAGATTTATTCACTAAGTCACTCCCGTATCTAGCTTTGAAAGGTGCGTGCGTGGAATTGGAATGATGAGACTTAGAGAAGTGCAGAATTCAGGGGGAGAATTCTCACAAGCCCGCTAATAAATCTTGATCATGAAGATTAAGTACCCAAAAATAAAGTCTTGCAGACCAAATGAATTTGGGTGAATTGTACTCTTTTTCCCTTGACGAGTTTTCCATGAAGTTTCTCGACCAAGGTTTTTAACGAGGCAATTCGTGCATCGCAGCATCACATGTATCATGTACTCTTTCTCCAAATTTTTCCCACTGGGTTTTTATGGAGTTTTGATGAGGCATGAGCATGTTAGGTGAGTGCCCAAGGGGGAGTGTTAGGAAACCTGGACTCTATCCAGAGTCCTGATCTAATTGGGCACCCCACCGTAGACTATAAATGGGGCCCTAGACCCCCCTCATTATGTACCCCGATGCAATCTAAAGCAATAAAGAAAGATCAGGAGTTCTCTCTACCTCTCTGTGTTCAATCTATTATTCTGTGATTCTGTGATTGATTCGTTCTTGTTCTAAGCAGAGGAATCGCTCGGACTGGTCTCCAGCGTCGGTTCCTCAACAAGAACCAACAAACACCCACACACACGAGCTGAAAGTATACACTTTGGGAGATATTTGCGCAGCAACAACCAGCTGCTTTTCTGGTTCTCATTCAACTTAAACAAACATTGAGTAACAAACATGCATGGCCATCAGGCCGCAACGCCCGCGCCGTGCAGAACGTGCCGCGCGCCACGGGAGGAGCAAGTCCGGTTCTCACGTGGACAGTTACACATGCTTAAACTAGTTTACTTCCGACGTGCCCAGAGTTTGAAAGTTGGGCTCGACTGACTCTAAAGAAAAACGGTGCAGAAAGGAAAAACAAACGGCACATGAACAATGCCTGGATTATTTGACAATTTCCCCCTAATTCTGGCGTTGTTCATTTGAGCTTAATGACGCCGATTCGCTCCCGCAGCTCCTGGAACTTAGTCCTTCCAAGCGCTTTGTCAAGACATCTGCTAGCTGATCTTGCGTACTTACGAACTCCAGGCTGATCTCCTCGCTGTCAACACACCCTCTAATGTAATGAAACTTTGTATCGATGTGCTTACTCCTATCATGCATCACGGGATTTTTGCTGAGGGCAATGGCAGACATATTATCCATCTTCAGTTGCGGTGAAGACGCCTGAACCCCTAGAATGTCACTGAGCAGTCGCCGGAGCCATACTTGACATGCTACCGCAGCTCCCGTGATGTACTTCGCTTCACAAGATGATAATGCAACCACTCGCTGTTTCTGTGACTGCCATGTCACAAGATTTCCTCCAAGGAAGAAAACAATGCCCGTCATGCTCTTGCGGTCATCCACATCACCCTTCATATCGCTGTCGCTATAGCCAACTAACCTGAGTTCGGCGTCACCTCTGGAGTATGCCAGCCCGTAGCCAACCATGCCTGCGACATATCGGAGGAAATGCTTCATTGCAGTCATGTGCTCCTGCTTTGGTTCTTCCATGAAACGGCTCAAGTATCCCATGGCAAAAGTGAGATCTGGCCAGGTGTGCAACAGATACCGCAGACTACCAATGAGACTGCGGAACACCGTTGCGTCAACTCCCGGCTAGGCACTTTGCTTTGACAGCTTCAGCCGTGTCTCCATCGGCGTCGTGCAGACGTTGCAGCTACCCATTCCTGCTTTGTCAAGCAGCTTCAAGGCATAAGCACTCTGGCACAACTCAATGCCTCGTCGCCCCTGTCTCACCTCGATACCAAGGTAGTAGGACAGAATCCCCAGGTTGCTCATCCGGAAGAGTGTCTTCATCTCCAGCTTGAAAGCATCTATCTCGTTGGCAGACTCCCCCCATAATCACCAGATCATCGACATAGACTCCTACCACCAGTCGTGTGATCGACTCCGTGCGTGTACAAGCCGTGCTCGCACTCGCTCCTGATGAACCCAAGTTCATTCAAGGTCGCGTCGAGTTTGGCGTTCCACGCCCGCGGAGCCTATCGTAACCCGTAGAGGGCCTTGTGAAGCTTGAGTACCATCTGCTCATGACCGGCAGTAGTGAAGCCTGGAGGTTGCGCGACGTAGACCTCCTCTTCCAGTTCGCCGTTGAGAAAAGCGGACTTGACGTCCATGTGGTGCACAGACCAACCACGGCTTGCTGCCACGACCAGTACCACACGTACTGATTCCATCCTCGCGACTGGCCTAAACACTTCTTCGTAGTCGATTCCTAGCCGTTGTACATATCCCTTGGCGACGAGTCTAGCCTTGTGCTTCGCGACATCGCCATGCTCGTCAAGTTGAGCTTGAAAACCCACTTCAAGCTGATGGCGCGATGTCCTGGTGGAAGATTCACCAAGGACTATGTCTTGTTCTCTTCAATAGAAGCCATCTCCTCTAACATTGCCATTCGCCACTCCTTGGTCTGCTTTGCTTCCTCAACAATCACCAGTTCGTCCCCAATTGCCACCAGAAGCTCCTCGACCAGCTCCCGCTCAGCCAGACCCGGAGGTGACACCGTGCCGAGGACATTGTCCACGGTGCGGAACCGGAGTGGCGCATCGTCGTGGTCGACGTCCAGATCAGGTTCGCCCGAAGGTGGCGTTGCGAACTCAGTCATTGTCTTACCCGGTGCTGGCGGTGTGCGGGACTCAGACCCGTACGTGGGCATCATCGCGCTGGCAGGTGTTGTTGGTGGTGATGTCGGTGAAGCTGATGAAGCTACCGTTGCTGGGATGTTGGTGCTGCTATGCCCCCTGGAAAACGTGACATACTCGACGCAAAATGGCTCAATGTCATCGTCTGGCCCAGCTCCCTTGTTAGCGCCCCAGTCCCAGGGCGATCCTCCTCGAACACAGCATCCCGTGAGATATGAACCCGCTTTGTAGCCAGATTGTAGAACCGGTAGGCCTTCGATCCTTGCTCGTAGCCAACGAACACCATGGGTGTGCTCCGGTCGTCGAGTTTGGCGAGATGTTTGCTGGCTTTCTTCACATGCGCCACACAACCAAATGTGCGGAGAAAGTGTACAGGAGGCTTGTGACCATACCATACCTCATATGGTGTCTTCCCTTCAACACTTTGAGTGGGAGCCCTGTTCAAAATGAACACTACTGTCATCACCGTCTCCCCCCAGAACCAGCCCGGTAACAACATCGCCTTCATCATGCTCCTGGCCATCCCCATCACGGTCTGATTACGCCTCTCCACCACACCATTCTGTTGGGGGCGTATACGGTGCCGTGAGGTGCCTTTGGATGCCTTGCTTGGCACAGTAGTTGCTGAACTCCCGCGCCGTGAACTCACCACCACGATCGGTACACAATGTCTCGAGCTTTCGTCCTGCCTGTGCCTCAGCGCCGGCCTGCAAATGCATGATGTTGCAGCCGCTTGATCCTTGGACTCCAGTAAGATAAGCCACATAAAACGTCTCAGGTCGTCGACGAGTAGGAGGAACAACTTGTTGCCACTCGGTGTCGATGGAGTCACGGGACCGCAGATGTCACCATGCACAAGCTCCAACTTGTGCTCCACTCGGTACTTTGCCTCGCTCGGGAACGCCAGGCGCTGCTGCTTCCCGGCAAGACAACTGTCACAAACTTGGTCAACGTGCTCGATTTTCGGCAGTCCTCGCACCATTTGTCCCTGTGCCAGCCTCTGAAGTCCTCTGAAGTTGAGGTGGCCATACCTCACATGCCAACGCCATGCCGCGTCCGTGCCCTGCGTCGCCAGGCACACCGGTCTCCCGATGTCCAACGTCAGGACGTAGAGGCGACTGGCCGAACGCCGCACCTTGGCTAGCAGCTGCTTGTCCGGGTCCCAAATCCTTAGCACGCCTTCCTCGATCGAGATCTTGTAGCCATCTTCGTCGAGTTGCCCCAAGCTCACTATATTTGCGGTGAGCTTCGGGATATGGTATACCCCAGTGAGCGCCCGGTGCTCCCCATTCTTGCACGTGAAGAGCACCGTCCCGCAGCCCTCGATCTCGGCCACCGACTCGTCCCCGAAACGGACAGAGCCTCGGATGCCGGTGTGGAGCTTGGTGAAGGCCAAGCGCTCACCAGTCATATGATTGGTGGCGCCCGTATCGAGTATCCAGCGCGCATGGTTACCCTCCTTGTTGTCGCCAAGCTGGACGAAGAACCTATCTTCCTCCAGGTGGAGTGTCAAGGAACTTGCTGGCGGCGCCGGATCTGCGGGTGGTGGCGCGAGATCCGCCGACGGATGGAGATTTGTGGGTGGTGGCGTCAAGTGAATCGCCGGCGGCTTTGGATCTTCAGACAGTGCTGTCGAAATGGGGAAAGCAGCATTTACTGTTGCCTCGGCCAGTAGTAAAGTTGTCTCCTTCTCCTCCTCTACCTGGGCCGTATGGGCCTGCTCGTCCCTCCTTTTCTTGCGGCATTCACGAGCCCAGTGGCCCGTCTTCCCGCAATACCGGCACTGGTCACCGACGATGGAACTCCCACTAGCGCTGCTACCCCCGCCTGACTTCGGCGGCCTGAAACCACTTCTGCCTCCGCCATCTCTGCCACGTCCACGGCCGCGACTTCTCTTCTGGCTTGACGTGGCTCCCTTCCCGCGCTCATAAGAACCTTCTCCGGTGAGTTGCAGCCGCGATGTTACTCGCACGATCAACTCTTCCTCCGTGAGATTCAGCCTTGCCATGGATGTGCTGCTGGCGCCGCCGAGAATGTGACGCTTCTCCGCCGCCTTGAGTCATCCGATCAGCTCCTCGACGGAGAGCTCGCTCAGATCGAGGAGTGTCTCGATTGACAGTGCAATCTGCTCGAACCTTGGTGGAAGCGCCTGGAGGAACTTCCAGACAATCTCTTCCTCTGAACAACCTTCACCTAAAACCGTGAGCTGATGCGCGATCCCGTTGATGCGGATGTCGAAGTCTTCCACGGTTTCTCCGTCGCGGAATTTGAGTCCATCAAACTCACGACGGAGAGTGTTCGCCCTGGCTTTTCGCACACGCTCCACGCCGACGTGCATAGTCATGATCGAATCCCACGTGGCCTTGGCAGTGGCCTTGCTCACGACAGTCCCGATCATCTTCATTGGGATAGCCTTCGCGATCACTTCGAGAGCCATCCGATCTTCGACGAAGTCAGTGGTGCCAACACTCACCGCCACCCACAAGCCCCTTGCCTACAGCATGGCGCGCATGAGCGCCGCCCAGTCGAAGTAATTCGTCTTCGTCAGGGTTGGGAATGAGTCGCTGCTGCTAATCTCCTTGGTAACCCGGTGGATTACCAGGGCGCGCTCAGTACTGCTTCCGCCGCTACCGCTCCCTGAAGGCAGTGTGGTCTCCCCCCGAAACCTCCGTGGTGGCGAGGATGATTGACGGCGCGTCATGGAGATCTGCTCGATTCAGACGAACACGTCCCGGGTGCGGCAGGCTCTGATACACAGCGAAGCTGCTCCGTCTGCAGAGGCAGTGAGAACCAACAAACACCCACACACACAAGCTGAAAGTATACACTCTGGGAGATATTTGCGCAGCAACAACCAGCTGCTTTTCTGGTTCTCATTCAACTTAAACAAACAACGAGTAACAAACATGCATGGCCATCAGGCCGCAACGCCCGCGTCGTGCAGAACGTGCCGCGCGCCACGGGCGGAGCAAGTCCTGTTCTCACGTGGACAGTTACACACGCTTAAACCAGTTTACTTCTGACGCGCCCAGAGTTTGAAAGTTGGGCTCGACTGACTCTAAAGAAAAACGGTGCAGAAAGAAAAAACAAACGGCACATGAACAATGCCTGGATTATTTGACAGCCCTTGCCATCATCGGCCGCCAGATCTACAACAAGCAAAGACGTGCAGGACCAGGGCGACGGCTGAGCGGCTCCGTGTGAGGGCCCGACGGCGGCGAGGAGGTGCTAGGGGGGCGGGAGGAGAAGAGAGTATGCGGGGCAGCGGCGGAAAGGCAGAAGCGGGAGATGGGATCGCGAGAGAGGAGCCGAGCGGGGAGTCGCGAGGAAGCGAGGGGGAGGTGGCGGGAGCGACGCCAGCTCCGAAGACAACAAGATCGAAAGGGAGGAGGGCAAGGGTGAGAGAGAGGGAATACCGGCAGTCATAGGAATTCTGTAATCCGCTTCCTAGCTCAGAATGAGCAACCTCGTGAAAATATGTCCAGAATGCTCAAAAGGAAATACAGTAACAAACAAAAACGTGTTAGCAACTCAGTTCAGGCCTATATACGCAGATCCTTAAGAAGCACAAAACATAATGTTTACCATAAAAATGTAATATCGACTATTATTGTGACAGTCACTGCATACTTTGCTTATGAATTAAACATACCTCAAGGCAGAATGCATCCTGTCCAGTTTAGTGAATGTACTCTGTCGCAACAGAGAAACCATTGGCCAAGGTCCCAAGGCACATCACCCTAATGATTGATCTTGTGTCCTAGTGCCAAATGAGATACTAAAAGTTGCAAAAGAACGGAAATTAATTTTTTTATACGTTTTTATGCAAAATTTATAAACTTAAGAAACAAAGAGATTATAGAAAATTGAACAAATCCAAAATATAAATAAGTATCATCAAGATTTCTAAATTACAGATTTTTGGGCAAATTTGAACGTGTGAAATATACAAAATAATAATAAAATGCAGACACGAAAGGCCAAGACATAACAAAAATATGAAAATTAGTGACATGGATATTATCTAAAAATATATGATAAAAGAAAGAAAATAGGTGGTAGTAATAAAGTATATAAATTCTCCCAATTTTGTTTACAAATTAAATATCCATAACATATTTCAAATAAATTAAATCATGAAAGTACTATGTCTTTTGTTTATTGTTATAAATGGAATTTTGTTGTTTTGGGAATTTCATTTTATGAAATCCGTTAGATAAAGTTTTTCTTTAGCAACTTCTACGTTTTCTGACACTTTTATATTTTACCTTTTAAATGTGATCTTTATGGTCCTATGCGATTCTATATCTGTTTTCTAATTTTATATATTTCTTTATTCTATATTTGTTTTATAATTTTATATACTTCTTAAAAATTACTTAAACTAATTTCTTAAAGTGTATACAGCTACGATTAATTGGTTAACAAAAATGCTTTTTATACCCTGGTATGTACCCCTCATAAATGTATTGTACGTCATCTACAAACTCATATTCAATTCACTTCTTCGCATCCACCTTCTGCCCTCTGTTTATCAAACTACCTATTTTCTTTTCTGCTGTTGAAATTTTCTAAGACGAAGTATGTCTTGGAGGAAAAAGCAATGTATAAATGTTAATGGAACACTCAAGGACATTTGCTTGCTCGGAATGAACAGCCTCGGGAAAACATGTCAAGAATGCTCAAAAGAAAATACAGTGACAAACAAAATTGTGTTAACAACTCCATTCAAGCCTATATATATGTTGTTCAGCGATAGATCCCTATGAAGCACAAAAAATAATGTTTATCATCAAACAAAATGTAATATCAATAAGGAATACAATCGTAATAGTCACTGCGCGCATATACTTTGCTTATGATTTAGACATACTTCAATGCTGAATCATGCATGTCATTTTATGCCAAATGCACCAAATGCGTTCTGTTCAGTTTAGTGAATATACTAAATCTCAGAAAACAAAAAAATGGTTTCATGAATATACTCGCAACAAAGATGTCATGGGCCAAGTCACATCACCCTAATCAGCTACTAAAAGTTGCAAGGAATGGAAACTAAAGTTTCTTATGTATAGAAATTTACAAAATATAAGACACAAGAAGTTATAGAAAACAAAACAAAACAAAACCAAAACTCCAAAAGATAAATAGGTATCATCAAACTTTCTAAAATTACAATTTTTGGGGAAATTTAAATGAGATAAATATTAAGAAATGATAAGAAAATGCAAACAATAAAGGCTAAAACATAACAAAAATATGAAAATAAGAAGTTTATGACATAGATATAATGTCTAAAAATATACGATAAATGGGGGAAATCGTGGTAGTAATATAAAAATATACATTCTCCCTATTTTGCTTAAATTTAAAATGTCATAAAATCTTTCAAATAAATTCTATATTATAGAATTTAATTCTAACTATTTTAGGAAAACTTAATTTGACAGGGGTTATTTTTTTTACTTATGAAATGTCTTTGTCCGGTTCCTTTTTTGGCTTGAAAATTTTGATTGCAGAATAGTGAACCAGAATAAAAGGATTTGACCAATATCATGCTAATCATCTTACACGTCAAGACAGTAATGACTAACTCAGAAATAAAAATTTATAATACACACATTGATTTAAAATACTAAGCTGTACTATAGACATCTAGAGAAGAAAAGAAAATTCAAAATAAAGTCGAGGGAGAAAACTAGCCAGAAAATATATAACTAAAACTAGCCAGAAAATATATAACTGCATGCATTATCTTAGGTTGCCTTGGAGGTAATATTAGTCAGAAATTCAAAGTCGGTAAATCGTGACAATGACAAAAAGATTACATTCCAAATCACAACCAGAAATTATGTTTTTTAAACAATAATCACCAACCAGAATTACATTGACACATTTATTATTGCCAAAACAAAGACTACACAAAGACTTAGATAAATGGTCCAGTAAGCTACATAGTTCTATGGGACTTGCACAAAGATCACTGAAATCACTAGAGGCCACAAGCGCCTTTTCTACCATTTTTTCAACCACAAGACCCTGGTGTCAGCAGCTTACAGACCTTAGGCAACTCAATATCTTCAATTCTTATGACATTGACATTTATGGACAAACGAGCTACTCCAAGGCCAAAGAATGTCAATCCTATATGTACAATTGTTCAGCAAGCAGATCAAGGTTCCAAGGCATATCCACTTTGCGGAGTATATTCTATAATAGTTTTCTTGAATTCAGATATGGTATGAGAATGATGAGGTCATGGAGTAGGGGATCCGGGTCACTGTGGCAGGTTGCTGCTGGAGCTTGTGGATGTCCTTGACGATGTCGAACACCGCTTCTGGCTGCGCTAGATTCAGCGCATTGCGGGAGTATCTCTTGAGCTCGTTCATGTCTGTGCTAAACCATCGGACAACTTGTCTTGCAGCTTCCCTTGGGTCCTTGGAGAACACACCGGCACCGTTGTCCACGACGTAAGGCACATTCCCGACTTCCTGCATGATAACAGAAGGGGGCAGGCATTCAATTCCATTTACCAATGAACAAGTCACTCTTGGAGTAATGCGATGATATGGTGAGAAACATTTTCGGTAAGATCTCTGATACAGTCAATGACAATAGCAACAAACAGTCACTGTCAGATGGCCTACGGAATACCATAACCAATACCAGTAATTAGTTGAGCTAGTATCAAAATTTAGGAGTGACTAATTCAAGTAAATCTTTCAATTGGGTCTTACAATCAGAAAAATCAAGTTTGTTACTCAGAACAGTCTAGAATAGCAGCAAAAGCACAAACCTGTCCGGGGATGAAATCATTAAGGATAATAGGAAGTCCCCTTATCAGGGCCTCTGCAATTGTACCAGGACCAGCCTGTAAACGCCAGAAAAATATCACTCAGTAAAACAGTAACACTTCCAGTAATCAACAGTCAAATCCAAATAGCACAAGAACAGTAGACACAAAGAAACCTTTGTGATGATGCAATCGCAAGCGCCCATCCATTTCTCCATCTGTTTCTCGAACCCTCTAATCTGAAGACGAAAAAAGCTCGAAAGGTCAGTCACAGCCAAACAGTAGATGCAGAGGCGTCCATCTGAAATGCGCATCTAACTAGGCATCACCCTCTAGATTCCCGCATATTCATGGTACCTTGACAGGGATCTTCCAGCCTAGGGACTGGAGGGTGGACCGCAGCACCTGATTCCTGCCGCATATGACCACAATCTGCCCAACCGGCCAGCGTCTCCGGTAACAGTAAAGCTCTTCGCCGAGTGCCCTCGCTGTCTCCTCCACTGGACCCATCCCCTCGCCACCCCCCATCAGTAGAACAGCAGGCAGTTCGGGGTCCATGTCCAGTTCTTCCCTGAGTTCATCCTGTCAACCAAGCAGAGTTAGGCTTGCTGGCCATGCATTGCAAGAATGTGAAGCTCAAGATACCAGATTTGTGCCAAGCGGACCTTGTCGAGCACGGCGCGGCAGAAGGACGGCCTGATCGGCAATCCGTAGACACGGATTTGGGACGGCTCGAGCCCCCGGAGCAGCGCCCTTTTGGCCACCTCGGTCGAGGGGCAGTAGCACCTTGTCACGCCATGGTGGAACCTGTTAAGACAAGACTCCCCCAATCAGTCGAGGCCACACAAGAACATCCCAATTTGCGCCATGCCGAGCGGTAAAACTCCGGTTAATTACCATGTCGGGTGGCAGGTGCTGAGGTCGGTGATGACGGTGTAGAAGGGAACCTTGGGGTGCAGGCTCTGCCACTTGAGCACCCACAGCGGGATGTGCTGCATGAGCGGGTGCACGCTGATGATAATGTCGGGTTTGTACTTCATGATCCCGGCCACAACCTCACTGAAATTAAGCACTTGCATCGATCAGATAACTCAGCCGGGTTGATTCTTGTAGACCAAACAAACCAACAACAACAAGCGCAATCTGATCGCGCATTGTTGCTGTCGAACTGACACCGGGCAGTCGAGTGTGGTGGAGTTCGTACTTGGCGTAGAAGTAGGCGAGGGCGGCGAGGTACATGCCGTGCACCCAGCGCGGGGAGGTGCCGTGGAAGGCCACCTTCCAGAGCCGGACATGGCGGATCATGAACTTGTACGACCGCTCCATGTCGTTCAGCGGCCAGCCGCCGTACTCCTTGCCCAAATCCCTCACGAACACCTGCGCGAATCAGCAGCAAGTGAAATTTTGCCTACAAAAAAAAACTCGCTTCTTTTTTTTTTTTTGCATAAACGGGCATTGGACGGACCTGGTAGGCGTCGCCGAACTCGAGGTGGAAGGCGTCGCGGAGAGCCTCGGCGGAGGCGCGGTGGCCGCCGCCGGTGTCGCTCATGAGGATGAGCACGTTCTTCGCCGCCTTCTTGCCGCCGCCCCCGCCGGAGATACCGGAGGAGACGCTCTCGGTGGCTTCGAAGAGCGCGGCGGCGAGGCCGCCTCCCGCCGCGCCGTCGTAGAAGGCGCAGCGGAGGGGCTGGTAGAGCTGGCGGCCGCCGCCGAGCACGCCGCCCAGCACGGCGTCGCGTATGGAGCGCCGGGGAGTGGCGACCGAGATTACCATGGCGCTGGGGGTCTATGAGCTCGTCGTGGACCGCGCCCACGAAGCTTTGCGGTCGAGGAAGGAGAGAGAGAGAGGGGCAGAGGCGAGAAGGTGGCGAGGAAGCCAGGGGAGGAGCTCTTTATCAGTGCCCAGCTTTGGTATTATTTCACCTTGCCCCTTGACTTTGTCGAATTTATTTTAATTGGACCCTTCAGGAATCAACCATGTAATATTCCTTTTGCAATATAGAATATCGACTATATACCACTTAATAGTATCCAATTCTATGATTTATCACTAAATAATACTCTCTCTATTATATACTATTGAAATACAAATTTATTCTATGATTTACCACTATCGTTAGTGGAACCCGTTATCTTCTCAAAAAAAGACCAAAGTGCCCCTACTAAAAGGCCAAAGACCAGATTTATTTAAAATAGCAAACAACCTATAAAAATTACAAACATTCATAGAGGTGTTGTTTAATATGTCACTGAGCTAGGAAAAAATATTTCAAGGCATTGTTGAAATAAAAATTTTAGATTTTTAATTTAAATGCTAATAAAATCTACTATTTATAAACAGAGACTAAATGGCGTACAAACATTCTGGAAAAATTATCACATGATCCTAATATGTCACATAGTTCTAGAAAATTATGATTTTATTTTTTTTCTACAGTGAATTTGTCTCGGTTTACAAAATAACTCAAATAGACTGATTTTAGAGTTGAATTTCAAACATAGATCAAATGGAAGGAACAGTTCATGAAATTTTATATTTGAGTTGTACACTACCCCAATGATCCATCAAACAAATTTTAGTATTTTTTATTAGGCCAATTTTTCCTATATTTAATTTTTATCAAAGGGACTGATTTGGAACTAAGGGCAATATCGTCTTTTTCCAAGGCCAATTGAAGGCTAACTGTTAGCAATGGCATATAATTGAATAATTTTGTAATTCAATGGTATATAATAAAGAGAGTATTATTCAGTGACAAATCATAGAACCTCATGCTATTCAGTGGCATATAATCGATTTTCTCTTTGCAATATATTTTTCAGACAAGTAATTTGAATTTTCAAGTGAGTAGCAAACCTTAACATAAAACCGGCACATGTACGAACAATTTTTAATATTTAACCACTTTTTAATATCTTTTATTCATAACTTGTGGCCAACTTATTTTCAAATCTGACTATTTTGGTCACATCATCGTCCGTGATATGGCAAACAATACTATCATGCTAGAGGGTAAGTCCAGCGTCAAGCCAAACTATGACTATTTTAGCCATACCACTATCACTGGTATGGTTAAACAATACTTTCATACTAGTTATTATGGCGTGCATGTACATACACCAACGCAAATTAATAGCAACCCATGACTGAATCAACGAAAAATAGCTTATACATGAGCATACATCACAATATTTGATGCGACAGGATATTGATAGCTAAGTAACAACATGACAATGAATTTCTGTGTACTTTCTACGGAGTACGCTGGAAGGTTTGCTTTAGGGCTTTTTAGCTATCTCTAGTGTTCAGTTGTTTATTTTTGGTTAAAATTACACTGTAATAACTATTCATATGTGCATAAACAATGCAAAAGCAAAAGCAAAAACAAAAAGTAAACAAATTGAAATTAAGAAACCAACGCAACGCATTCATTCAAACTTCTGGCTTTCAAAAGGCAGAAATCGAAGCCAGAATGAATGGGGCCTTAACTTGATGTTGCTTGTAAGAAAGTAGAACTTCCTTTTACCTTTGATAATTAAGATCAAAATGTGTTGATCTAAATTCGCGTGTGCTACTTGTACTGTGCACTACTCTTTTATTCCTAACGTTCACAAAAAATACGTTGTTTTGAGGTACATATAGTCAAGCTTTTAAAACTTGAACTATTGATATTTTTTTAAAATATTTAGATTTGACACATAAAAATTATATATACAGATTCACCTCAAAAAATACTTTTATAGTATCATAATTTTATTAATTTTATAAATATATTATAATAGAAATTTATGTTAAAATGCTTTTATAGTATCATAATTTTATTATTTTTATAAACATATTACAATAGAAATTTATGTTCTAAGTTACTTCTTTAGAACCGCATCGATGTATAAAATACTTCTTTAGAACCGCATCGATGTATAAAACAATATGTTTTTTTAACCCAAGGAGCGCCTGTTTATTGTTTATTCTTCAAACTTGGGTAAACAGCGTGAACAATTGAGGGCTTGCCTGACATTACGCGAACGTGCAGGTGCGTTTGCGAGTTGCGACGAAGTTGATTGAGTACCTTGGCGACGAAGTACAAGCGGACAAGGCAAGTCGGCGGGGGGCAGCGCAAAAGCCCCGCGCGGCTCGCCTGAACCCACCCGGTGCACGTGGCGGGGTGCTAGTGGCGGGATGAAGTGTTCCGTGGGGCGGCGTGTGGGTGCTGGAGCGGGCGGAGGGGATCATTCCGTGAGAGATGCTGGAATTATGCTATGCGAAGCTTAGCGCGGCCGCCTTCTGCTCACCGCTCCGCTTTGGAGCTCTGATTCACCGCCACTTGGTTGGACTGAAAATCTATAGTTTATAATTAAAATTATACTATAATAGCTAGATTTTATTGTAACTGAAGGTAATTTATTTAGTGTAATTAAATCTAAAAATAGAAAAAATATGCTAGCTCAACACGGACAACACAAATGAATACAGAAAAAAAAAAGAACCAGCAAAAAAGCTTAAGAAAAAATCAAAAGTTTAGAAAAAGACAAAATTTATAAATAATAAAAAATAAGCTGAAGTTAAAAGCTAAATTGAAATGAGCTGGACCTAGACAAATGAATTTCACGTTAAAAAAATCCAATGCTCTAAACGCAGACAAACTGTTGCTTTACTAGACCTCGTTGTTTGTGCTTGTAATACTGTGGGAAAGTATTTTGAAAGTGACAAGTATTTAAGGAGGGAGTGCAAAGGAAGAGAAAAGATATAAACATAAAATGTCATGTCACTAAGGTGGTGATCGGTTGGGCTGTGGTTTATAGTTTATTTCACTGTAGCTGGTTGAAATTATACTATAGCTGAAAGTGACTTATTTGGTATAATTAAATTTAAAAATAGAAAAAAAAATGGGTTTGCTCATCACGTGTAATGCAAACGAATACAGGGAAAAAAGAACCGGTAAAAAACTCAAAAAATCCAAAAAAAATCAGAAAAAGACGAAATTTAGGAATAGTGAAAAATAAGCCAGAAGCCGAACCGATCGGAGCCCTAAAAGCTCATGGCTTATAGCTGAAAACACTGTAGCTGGCTGAAAAAAATACTGTAGCTGACAGAGACTTATTTAGCATAATTAAATTTTTAAAAATTTAAAAATATAAAAAAATATGTTAGCCCAATATGTATAATACAAACGAATACGGAAAAAAAAGAACCGGCAAAAAAGCTCAACAAAAAGCCAAAATTTAAAAAAGATAAAATTTATAAATAGTGAAAAATAAACCAAAAATCAGAAACTCAAACCGAACGGATCAGGGCCTGCCTGTAACTTTGAAAAGCACCGATGTTTGAATGATACACCAGAATTTAGGACACGTCACACAGGAGGAAAGGGAATAGACTTCATGATCGTTCCGTTCTTTTTTTACTTAACGTTTTCTATTTTTACAGTTTTTGAGATATCATTTTAATTAATATTTTTTATAACTTTACATTAATATATACTAATAAAATCATAATATTATGAAAGTATATTTAGCAGTAAATCTAATAATATAATTTTCATATAGCTAATCTAAATAGATTTAAACATATTAGTAATCAAACTTTAAAAAATTTGATGGCATGAATTCTAGAAAGTCAAGTAAAAAAGATCGAAAGAAGTATCTATTTTCTTCCTATCAATAAAGTAAGAGATGCTAATCACGCTTGCTTCACCTTTTGGCTTTTTTAATTTCTTTTTTTATATTTTGGCTTTTTTCTTTTATTTCTTTGTATTATTCATAATGATGTAATGTTTCATTTTATTTTTAAAATTTTTAATATAATTATTTAGAAAAAACTAACAACTATTATTGTACATTTTTAGTCGTTATAGTGCAAAAAAAATTAGAAGCCATGGCTTATAAGCCAGTTAGAATAGGACCTAAATTCGTCACATTACTACCACATCACACAAGTGCTAAGAACGTAACTATTTTCTACAGGTCCTGTAGGAATGCTGGAACTGCATTCTTCCAAGTTAAAGTTATTAAGTTCCTAACGGGTCTACATTCCTATGGAATTCCCGACGCCTCGTTAGGAAGTTTCACATGGGATTTGAATAATCGGAAATTTCTTTATTTTCCCTCCATTCTGTGGCCCTCGCTGTGATCCGTTTTCTGTGGTGTGACGATCCTAAGATAAGCCATCCATTTCACATTTGGCTTGGTTTGTGTTGTATCACACATTAGCTCGGTGTGAACGCAACATATGATGGGATGGAAAAGATGAGTAAAAATGCACAGGAAGGTTGGCCGTTTGATGCGCATCGATCGATGGAAGATTCCCTCACGGGGAATGGGAGATTCCCACCGCCTGAGAAATGCGAATCCTCCCCGGCGTCCTGCCTTGTGGGGATAATGAAAGCGAAATCCTTTCTCTTGCTTTTTTTTTCGAAACCGAAATACTTTCTCTTGCTAATTGGTATTGCTTGGTACTCCCATATTGAAGAGAAATGTTACTCCCTCTACGAGAAATGCCAATCCTTCCGTTCGTTTTTACTTCGTATTTCAGAATTTAGGCAGTTATTTTTTCTATAATTCAACTACCAAAGTGTTTAAAATAATCAAATATTTTAGTTAGTGCACACGCAAACACATCTTAATCCGACCTTCATAATTCTAGACATGTACTTAGATGACGCACTTGTGTGAATGTGAGTGTGGTGTAGATGCGTGGTGGTATATGTGTGTGTCTACCTTGTAATAAAAATTAAGTTTAGAGCGGATATTATTTTTAAAATATTATTAATAGAATGGTTATAACAATTGTTCAAAACTATCTAGACTCCCTATGCTATAGTTATATAAGAATATTTCTAGTTAAAAATATTTTCATAATATTATAACAATTTATTAATTTATATTACTATGAAGTTATGAAAGTCTCTTTTGGAGACCTGAAATAAACAAAATCGAATAAAAAACAAATAACAAATAAAATCAAATAAAAGATAGATTGACAAGAAATACCAAGAGAGAAAAAACCACTGTAATCAAAGTCAATATTGGAAGTACACATGCTACAAATATAATGCAAGAAAGTTGCATCCCCATACAGCCATAAGCATTAAACGCCACGAGATTTGAAAGAACAAAATTTACACCCAATTTTACAAGCAAGCAAACATTCTATTTAACACAAAAATAATATTAGGTAAGAAAAAGTTTCATATTCTCGCAAAAATATTAAAAGATCATATGACCTAAATAAATTGAAGGAATAACACAAAACAAATGAATTTATGTATTTTGCGCACTCACATTCTATAAAAAGAATATGGAATTTGGAAACACACCCAACGGACGACCTGTATACAAATCACAACACAAAAGTATCATATTAGCACATTGTCAGAGTTTTGCTGTTGTTGACGTTATTGATGTGAGAGAAAGACAGTGTCTCATGCAAGAAATAGCTGTTTTGAGATGACCAAGACACATAGAAATGGATTGACAATGAATAGCTGCTTTGAGATGACCAAGACACACAGAAATGGATTGACACTGCACTGGGGCGATGGGATGTCTATTCAACGTGTTTCCCTCACACCACATGGATCCTCTGTGGTTGGCTGATCAGTTTTGCAATGAATCCATCGAGTACCAACCACCCCTGCTTCACTATCGTCCCAACTCGCCGTCTTCCTCCTTGCTCTACACAGATCGAACACACCAATCCAGCCGCCACGTCTCTTGTGTGCCATGCGAATTCTGGATATATTTGGACCCCTAAACATCCCAAATTCCACTTTTGGCCCCCAAATCAAAAAAATTCCGTTTCTGGACCCCTCCCGACCGCGCGTTCGCGAGCTGGTGCCACGTGTCCCGGACGCGCGGTCGGGCGGCGCGATCGCGTGATCCGGCGGGGTCGCGCGCGGCGGCGCGATCGCGCGCGCGCCGAGGGCGGCGGCGATCGCGCGGCGGCGAAACGCAGCGGTCGGGAGGGGTCCAGAAATGGAATTTTTTTGGTTTGAGGCCAAAAACGGAATTTAGGGTGTTTAGAGGTCCACATGTGTCCAGAATTTGTGCCATGCCACCATGTTGCCCACGCTCCAGTCTTGCTGCGTAGCCACACCGCCTGCGCGCCGTGCCGCCTACGCTCTGGTCATGCCACATCGCCCTACGCCACTGCGTCGCCCGCGCTCTAGCTGCTTGCCGCGTTGACTGCCACGTTAGATCTGCGCCCTCCAGCTGCTGTTGCCTCCTGTCATCGACTGAATTTGGATCGATAGCAAGGGAGAGGGAGAGGAGATCATTGGGATGGGTGAGCGAGGAGAGGGGCAGACAGAGAAACTTAGGAGAAGTGTATATTTATTAATTAGGCTCACCATTAGATACTGTGTATGAAAAAAGTGATGTCTATCGCTATTTCTACATGACATAGAGAGTATAAAAACAAAGAAGACACTTGTATTGGAAATGTCCTTAAAAACCATTAAGGTTTTGAACCGGTTCATTTGAATCATTACCATCGTTAAGAATTTAATGATGAACCTTTTTATATTCACGCGCCGTATAAAAAACAAAATATATCAGCTTAATAGTTCTCGATGATAAGGCAAATGAAGGAGATTACATTTAAGATATGCTTGTCGTTGCTGAAAGTGACTGGCATAAAACAAGGGATGACATCAGTGGTCACTGGTCGCACAGTGCGATGAATAAGATTTTTTTAAAAAATATTTGCATTGGACTTTCGGGGGGAACATGCGTGTGTCTATTGAATTATACTTTTGAAGAAGTTAAAAATTAATATAAATATTTAGAAACAAATATAAATATATAGCCTTTTGAAGCGGCTTCTCTAATTCTTTTCCCCCATCTCGCTCGAGAATAAGACAAAGGTCATGAGCACATCACACGCCCTACTCCTCTCGCTCCCATCTCATACACATATCTCTCCCTCACTTTTCCATCGCTCAACCCGCCTTCTAAAATGCACCACTTTCAGGAACTACTATTCATTTTTAGGTAAAAACTATCAGTTGCAACCAATACGTACACCCGATGACATATTTATGTCTATTTCGGTTAAACGTCCAAATATTCTATATACAGAGTATCAATTAGAAATATCAAGAATTTATAGGTAAATTCCTCTAAAAAAGGAACTTCTAGGTAAATTGGGAAAGTACCTGTGTTCTGCTTGTTAACCAAAGTAACTAAGCTTTCCTTTCAGACTTTAAAAATGGTGAGTGATGCATCATTTGCTATTGAAATATCAAAGATAAATACTTCCCTTCTTACAGTCGGGGGAATGCCCCGCACCCCGCTCGGCCACGTCGCCCCGCCCGTGCGTCCGCCTGGCGCGTGGCGCGGGGATTCCCGTACGGCCGGGGAGGGAGATTCCTCCTGTTTTTCGAAAATTACGTAAAGGTCCTTTTTCTTCGCGAACAGGTCTTGTTTCCTCGCGAAAAGGTCCCTGGCGGTTTTTTTGCGGGGAATTTTTCTGAAAACCCCCCTCCAATTTGCAGGATGGCGCCCCGCGGTTTTCTAAATTGCGTACGGGTCCTCATTTCATTACATACGGGTCCTCAATTTTTACGAAAAAGCTCTTTAACTTTTTCGAAAATATGCATGTGCCCTCGATTTTTTTTATACTCCCCTTCTTACAGCCGGGGGAATGCCCCGCACCCCGCTCGGCCACGTCGCCCCGCCCGCGCGTTCGCACGGCGCGTGGCGTGGGATTCCCGTACGGCCGGGGAGGGAGATTCCTCCTGTTTTCTGAAAATTACGTAAAAGTCCTTTTTCTTCGCGAACAGGTCTCTTTTCCTCGCGAAAAGGTCCCTGGCGGTTTTTTGCGGGGAATTTTTCTGAAAAACCCCCTCCAATTTGCAGGATGGCGCCCCGCGGTTTTCTAAATTGCGTACGGGTCCTCATTTCATTACATACGGGTCCTCAATTTTTACGAAAAAAAGCTCTTTAACTTTTTCGAAAATACGCATGTGCCCTCGATTTTTTTAAAAAAAACTCCTCACAAATTATCGCCTCTTTTACTTCGGTGCACACGGTGGCTGGCGCGACGTGTCGCCGCGCCTATGCTGCTAGTATAAAATACTAGAGGATAAAATTGGCGTGAAACCAACCAGCCCAGTTAAACAAATCACACTCTATTTTACATCGCATGGACCTGGTTATCCAAACGGGAAGATGGGAATATTTGTGGTATATTACCCTTTTTTATCCAGGGTGAGCCGCTATACATATCTGACATAACCTAGTTTTCAAGTCCAGATTTAGTCGGTTCTAACAGTAACCGCCCGGTATAAATGGGCTATTTTGCCACAACATTATTTATGCAGAAATAAAGCGTGCGTAAAAGATGTGTGCGACACTGGTATACATGGAATCATCTGGCTTGTATGCTTGGGAGAAGAAGTAATGTGCCATGGAAGGGAATAGTTAGTCACAATTAAGAAATGGTGAGGGCTACATGATGGGGAAGCCTTTGTTGGTGGCAATAGAGCAAGGTGGGGGAATGTATACATCGTCCTCATTTTTTAGCGTATGATTTATAGCTTATAATTTTTTTGAGCAAGAATTCTTTGGTTCACAATCATGAGATCTTGATGAATGACGACATGAACACCAATATCTAAAAGAAAACACCATATTCAAAAACATTAGTACATTTAATCACAAACTGGTTTGTAAAGACAACATAAACATGTACTAATGGAGGTGAGGTGCCCGATCTTTTAATGAGATTGATAACTATCGATTTTGGTGATGGTGACTCTTGCGATCCAACTATGGCCGTACGACGACGCTTGCGCCTTAGCAATCGTTGAACCAACTTCGAGATGTTATTGACCTAACTGGAAGCACGATCAATATGAACATGAAGTTTAATCCCTATGAGCAATCAAAGAACTAGCAAGAATAAGATGTAGGCAATCTAATATTGCAAATAAGATTGAAGTGTAGATGGTATTGAAAAACAAATGTGAGATCCCGAAAGCTGTCTTGATAGGTGGCCGTTCGGCGCAATTGAAGAACAGAAGTTTGCACAATGCTAAACCAAAATTCAATGAAATTCAAGTTCTAGTAAAGAGAGGCGGCGACTCCTATATGGGGAGATGACCAAGGGTGGCGGCTAGGGAAGTGGACGCACGCCCCTAGGGTTACAAGGCCCATGAGCCGAAGTGAAGGTAGCGCAGCACCCCTTTGACTCAAGCTTAGAAATAGATGCAGACTGTTTTGATGATTGTGGCCAGCTCGGATGGAATTTGAAGATGATGTTAGATCCATTGAAAGTAGACTTGATAAGCTTTCCATGAAGTCCAAAAACGTCCCAAACGGAGTCCGTATGAAGAAGTTTCGTATTCTTAAACTTAATATTATCGCGGTAGGCCGAATCCAAATCCAGGACGAGCCCAACTCGAACTCTTGCTCGACTCAGACCTAAAGTGACGTGGTGACCTCCATTATACCTTCCATGCATATCCATGACTCCACATGCCTCTCCCTCGTCCTTTCCCATGTTTCTAAACACAATTAAATCACTTGCATTAGGTAGTGGTATATTTTCAGTAATATATAAGTTTAGGAACGAATTCACCTAGTAATTAAGTTGGCGAGCACAAGCTCGAGTAAGAGGTCCTTATAACACTTGCTGTGGATGAGTTGTGTGTGTAGGCACGGTTGTATTCATGGGAGTGATGTCCTCATCATCCCCCCTTCTTATATTTGAGTCGTCCACGACTCAAGCTCATCTTCTTCTCGCAAGTATGGCTTCAAATCTGCAATGTGGGACTAACCCCAATATCTGTAGGCAGTTCAAGCTTGTATGTGTTATCATTAATCTTTTCTAACGCTTTGAAAGGACCATCAGCTCTTGGCATCAATTTTGACTTTCTCAATTCAGAGAACCTATCTTTTCTCAAGTGCAACCAAACAAGATCTCCAGGTACAAAAGTTAAATATTTTCTCCCCTGACTACCAACAATTTTATACTTCACATTCATACACTCTATATTCTCCTTAGTTGTCTCATGCATTTTTAAAATCAATTCAGCACGTTGTTTAGTATCAAAGTTCAATTTCTTCAAAGATGGAATAAGTATTAAATTGATAGGAGCATGAGACATAAAACCATAAACAACTTCAAAAGGGCATATAGTAGAATGAAACGAACGATTGTAAGCAAACTCAATATGAGGCAAGCATTCTTCCCATATTTTTAAATTCTTTTTCAACACAGCCCTAAGCATTGTAGATAAAGTTCTATTCACAACTTCAGTTTGTCCATCAGTTTGAGAATGACAAATAGTAGAAAATAACAACTTAGTCCCTAATTTAGCCCATAAAGTTCTTCAAAAGTGGCTAAGGAATTTAGCATCATGATCTAAAACTGTAGTATTAGGCACACCATACAAGTGAATAATTTCATAGAAGAATAAATTAGCAATATTGGTAGCATCATTGCTCTTATGACATGGTATAAAGAGGGCCATCTTAGAAAATCTATCAACAATCATGAATATACTGTCCCACCCCTTCTTTGTTCTAGGCAATTCTAAAACAAAGTCCATCGAAATATCTTCGTAGGAATGCTAGGAACAGGAATAGGCATGTATAAACCATGAGGATTAAGTTGTGACTTAACTCTTTAACATGTAGTGAAGTGAGCAACGTAGCGCTCGACATCCCACCTCATCTTTGGCCAAAAGAAATGATCAGCAAGTATATCCTCTATTTTCTTCACGCCAAAGTGTCCCATCAGCCTGCCTCCATGCACTTCCTGTAACAACAACAAACGAACGGAGCTAGCTGGAATGCATAGCTTGTTAGTTCTAAACACAAACCCATCATTAATGACAAATTTGTTCCACATTTTCCCTTCTTTATAATTCAACAATATATCCGTAAAATCAGCATCGTGCACTATTACTCTTTAATAGTCTCTAATCCAAAAATTTTGAAGTCAAGTTGTGAAAGTATGGTATATCTCCTAGGCAGAGCATCAGTAATAATATTCTCCTTTCCCTTCTTGTGTTTCATGACATAAGGAAAAGACTCAATAAATTTAACCTACTTTGCATGTCTGCGGTTCAGTTAACCTTGACTACAAATATGCTTTAAAGATTCATGATTAGAATATATAACAAATTCTTTATGCCATAAATAATGTTGCCAAGTTTTTAAAGTTTAAAAGAGTACATATAACTCCTTATCATAAGTAGGTAGTTCAAACTAGGCCCACTCAATTTCTCACTGAAGTATGCTATAGGTTTACCTTCTTGTAAAAACACGCCACTTAAACCAATTCCGCTGACATCACATTCCAGTTCAAAAGTGTAACAACCCAGGTTTTTATAAAAATAAAAATAATAAATAATTTAAAATAAAAATAAGTGTTTTGGATGCCTGAGTTTTAAATTTGATTTGCCCTGATTTGCTGCTTTTAAAAATGTTGGATTTGAAAAGTAACTTAAGTAAAAACATAAAAATATTATTAAATAAAATGATATTTTGATTTTCTATAAAAATCCTATTTAAAATTAATTTTTTGGATTTATTTTGCTTTTATCTGGTTTTTCTGGAGTTTAAAATGTAATTTTAAAATTAAAAAGTACTTTCATTATAAAAATCTAATAACAAATTAAGTTAGAAATATTTTTTAATTCCAAAATAGTTCCAAGAATTTTTGTGAATTTGTCTGGAATTTTTGGAATTTATTTGGTATTTTTTGAGCCTTCTTGTGGTTTTTGGCTTTTCTTAAAAACAAAAGTAAATAAAAATCCCCGCGTCCTCTTGGGCCGACGCATGGCCAGCCCAGACTGTGCCACAATGTCTCGCAGCTTATCCCCGCCGTCCACACCTCTTTTCTCCTTCTCTACTCTCCCGGCCGCCTGATATCCTCCCTGGCTACATGGCTGCAATCGCTGCCGCCCGCTCCCTCCTCTTCTCTCCCTCTGGGCCTAGGCCCTGCCTGTCAGCCTCGCCCCCTTCTTCCTCAACTCCTTCTTCCTCCCCGCGCCTCCTTCTTCCCTGGCCATGCCGCCGCTGGGCCATTGCGCAGGTCCGCCCTTTTCGGCCACCTCCCTTTCCTGCACGTACACCGCCCCCACCTCTTTCTTCGTGCGCCACACTCCTCGCACCCACCTCCCCCATTCCCGCACCTCCTCTCCACAATGGCCACTGCTGCCACCATTTTCGCATGGTAGTTAGCTCGCCAGCGCCGCCCCCTCCCCTATAAATACCCCACTCAGCACCCTTCCCCTCACACCACCACCTTCCTGCCTCTTCTCCTTTCCTCGCGCCCAATTCTCCCCACGCCACGCTCCTCTTCTCTTCGAGCTCCCCTGCCAACTCCGGCGAGCTCCCCTCGTCGCTTCAGCAGCCCTCGAGCTTCACTGACCCCGTCCTCGTCATAGGTTGAAAGTGAGCGTGGCATAGGCCATGAGAAGTCTCACTCGGCTCAAGAGGGGTCCTGGTCTGGTAGATTCCTTACTGGGGTGAAATCTTAGTGTTGGTTTGACCAGGTTGAAGACTTTGCATTGTAAAGGCCTTGTCATGATCTCTCCGCCTGCACACCCAAGGAAGTGTGTTAATCACGTGGTAATATGAGATGATCATGTCTTGCGGGTAAAACTGTACAACCTCTACATAGTGTATAATCTATCCTGGATAGCTGTGCCCATGGTCATGGCATGCTGAGTAAAGTTTTCACGGATTAGACTTTGGTTTTCAAAATGGTTTATAAAAAGCTTATGGATGGATGGAATCTATGAGAGATTAAAAGCGTATGGATGGATGGAATCCATATGAGATCTTTTGGAAAAGATGGTCCGGGTGGGATGCCCGTGGTTAGATTGGTGTCAGGTCAGTGCCTGCTCCAATGATAATATTTTCCTTAAATTATTGTTTTTTACTTACGGTATTAAATTCAGCAATTCTTAATCTATTTACTGTATTTCTTTAAATGTTGTTTTGCGCACAAATAACCCTATATGCTTTCCTTTGTTACCTTTATCATTATATTGTATTTCTCTGTGTGACTTGCGGAGTACAGGTTTGTACTCACCTTACTATCTCCACACAGAGAAAGACGACTTCAACTACAGTGAAGACCTGGATGAGTAGGCCGCATCATACTGTCGTTTGCCTATGGGCAGGCTTGTTGAGCTTCTTCGTTTCGGTGTTTTTCTTCTGATGCTTATGTTTAAATTTGGCCTATTAGCCGTGGATGTAAACTTTGGCAATCATGCCCATATTTAGTTAATAAATGTTATTATGGTTGATATTTATCTTTGTTGTCCACTGTTTGTACTAGATGATCCTGGACTAGTGTGATTACATAGAGGATCTAGGAGCCATTGCTCCGAGGTCCGACAAGAAGTCTTATTAAAATTAGGGAGTTGGAGTAGTGATGCATGTGTTAACTTATTTTCAACGTGGTGAAGAATTTCTTCTGTGCGGTGTTCCAAACAAATGGCACGCCTTTCTTGGTGAGCTTATTCAATGGTGCAACGATGGTGCCGAAATTATTCATGAAGCGACGATAGAATCCAGCAAGTCCTAAAAACACCACACCCATGTGACAGAGTTAGGAGTTGGCCAACTCTGTATTGCTTCAACCTTCGCTTGATCGACTTCAACTCCCTGTAGAGTAACAACACAGCCAAGAAACACAACTCAATCGGTGCAAAAAGGTGCACTTCTCAAGATTTCTAAATAAACGCGCACCACGTAAAGTATGAAAAACAACACGTAAATGGTCAAGATGTTCCTCTAATGATTTGCTATATATCAGTATATCATCAAAATAAACCACCACAAATCTACCAATGAAAGCACGCAAAACTTCGTTCATTAATATCATGAAGGTGCTAGGTGCATTAGTTAAACCAAAATGTATTACTAACCGCTCATATAACTTGAACTTATTTTTAAATGATGTTTTCCATTCATCACCTAATTCATGCGAATTTGATAATATCCACTACATAAATCAACCTTGGAGAAGACAATAGAGCTACTCAATTCATCAAGCATACCATCTAACCTAGGAATAAGATGATGATACCTAATGGTAATATTATTAATTGCTCTACAATCCATATATATACGCCATGATCCATATTTCTTAGGCACTAAAATATCCAGAACATCATAAGGACTAAGAAATTCGTGCACATACCCTTTATCAAACAATTCTTAAACTTGGAGCTGAATTTCTTTAGTTTCTTCTAGATTGGTCCTGTATGGTGTGTGGTTGGGTAGTGATGCACTGGAAATTAAATCAATTTGATGCTCAATCCCTCGAAGCGGTGGCAACACCAGTGGTATGTCCTTCAGAAAGACGTCTTTGTACTCCTGCAAGATGTTAGTGACAGCATGAGGCAAATAACAAGGTATATTCTCAAATAAAAACAAAGCTTCTTTGCAAATTAATGCATAACAAACAGAATTACTAGCATCCAATTCAGTCATATCAAATTTGGTAGCAAGAAAACTAGCACCTTTGAATTTAATTTCTTTATTCTTCACATGAGTAGATTTAGGTTCTTTCTTCTTATGCTGCTCAAGTTCTTTTGCTACAATCTGATTTTCGCTCATAGCATTCTCTAGACTTTTCTCTCTACCATCTCTAGCAAGTTCATCTTTAATAATTTGTTCAAGAGTAATAGGATGCAGCACAATTTTCTTGTGTTTGAACATGAGAGAGTACTGATAATTTCTACCATGATGCACATAATCAGTATCATATTGCCAAGGTCTCCCTAATAATAATGAACAAGCTTGCATAGAAAAAAATGTCACAATCAACATAGTCATGGTATGAACCCATAGAAAAGTTTACTCTCACCATTCGTGTTACCTTCAACTTACCACTGTTATTGAACCATTGAATATGGTACGTGTGGGGATGAGGGTTGGTCGGCAAAGCAAGCTTCTCCACCATATCCAAACTTGCCAAATTGTTGCAACTCCCACCATCAACATGAGAGACCATGTGGTTGTGACCCCATGTGTGTGATGAGTAATTGACATCTGTTTTAGAAGAGTCGAGTTTGGTTTGTGTGGTTCGGACCATGTCGTTGCGCGGTGCAATCGGTTTCGGTCGGACCTTGTCGAACTAAGTCGAACGTGCTTAAGTCGTTTATTTTTCGTTTCGATCAGTTCGGGCTTTGAGCAGTTCTTCTGATATTATTGTATGGTTACAATATTTCGAGCGGTGCTATGTGATTTGTTTCTTGTCTGTGATGGCTGTAGGACGTCGAGGTGAAGTCGTGGCGAGGCACGGGATGACCGGACTAGGCTCGGGCGGTGCCGAGGTCAGAACGGTCGAGGTGTGCTGAAGACGGCGAGGACTCGAGGTGGCTGCGTGGCTTGGAAGGCAAGGAATGAGGAAGCTTCCTGGAAGGTGTGCGAGGGGCGTTTTGGTGAATACGCAAAGCTGCACTAAAGGAAGAGGATTGTGGATAAAGCGTCATGAGTTGTTGGAGGCTTAATGGGTAAAGCATGTTGTGAACCCATTATGGAGGCTATAAATAGAGAGGTGCTCTCTAGTGCTAAAATTGAGAGAGTGGGTGTAAGAGTTAGGGTTTTATTTGGTTCTCTCCATGTATGAAAAATAAGAAAGAGAGAAGGTGTGAGTTTCTCTCTATGCTCTCCGGGCGTATGGGGATGTATGGTTGATTGAGGGAATGTAAACTCTATCTTGTTTAATCATTCATATCACCTTGTCGATCTTAAGAAGGATTTTGGTTGAGATGTTCTGTCATACCTAGATTTTACAATCCGGAATCCACTGTGTTTAACTACACTATTCCCTGGATCAGTAGATAGTGCACACAGTTACAGTTCTGAATATCAAAGTACATATCATGCAAAAATGTAAATATAATAGTAGACTTACTCATGGGCCGATTAGGCCGAAATCAATAAATTGCAGCAGCGGAAGAACGAAGCACACAGGTGGGACCTTCAGGACATGCCCACAGGCAGCCAACTGGAGGTTCGCGACCTAGCACTCGACATCTTCATCTTCTCTGTCGGCTTGTCCACTCTTGTTGCTGAGGCGAGGTGATTTGATTCACGATTCTGAATTTTGTCGCAAAAGCGAGCGTGAGCACTCCGACCCCGTGCTCAGCGAGCCAACACACAGAATGCAATATTTAACATGTATGGCTAACCAAAGGATGGCTTAGGTTTTTTTTTTGCGAAGAGTGCTTTTGAATACAATTATAAAAAAAATCCTTAAGACCTAGCAATTTGAACACAAGTATATGTTATGAGCGAATGCGATATTAATAGTGATTCAGATTCCATCCACCTTTACATGGCATCTGCACCATATAGCAATTCTTCAGCGTTATAGCCGCTTAACTTACCACTGGCACGACACCCAGGACAATTCCAAACCAGGGCAGTCCTTCGCCCTTCACTTTTCCATTCCCATCCACAAAACATTTTGAAATAGAACTATATCTGGTTAAGTTCCCATGTCCGCCCATGACCGTGGGCACGACTATTCGAATAGTTTTGACTCTGCAGAGTTTGTACACTTTCACCACAAGAGACAATAAACTCATTGTCCCACACGATTCCTTAGAAGTGTGGTTGAGCAGACCATCACAGTGACTTTTCAAAGTACCTCGCCCCTTCCATCATTTCACCCTATGGGTCGCTCCCACTTGCGGTGGGTCCCATACGTTGTGCGGGATGTCCTCCTTCGAAGCGTCTAGCACTGGCTCCCACCCCGCTAGCCCGCCACGCAGAACTTCACCCTACCCGGGTGTCCCATTCAAGCCGTCACACGGACTGCCGCTTGCACTATCCCACACCTCCTCCTGGAAGGATGACTTTCAGGGTCCGCAATTCTACTAAGCCAAGTTGTAATTTACAGACTTGTGGTTGTACTGTTTTACACGGGTTGACATGACAAGATTCAGTCCTTAGTGGTATCTGGGCGGTTCTACCACAAACCACACTCGTGCACCATCGCACCATATCCCGAACCATCCGCCGAGATATTTAAGCATGTTGGGGTTTTGGAAACATAAAATAATCATATCCAACATTTATCGGTCATTACCACCATGACGCCAACCAATTTTCTCGAGATTAAAAGTGATGCTTGGCGCTCGCGCCCATGAGTATCTAATCAATACTACGCATGGCATATAATTACGGACTTATTTTTGAAAGGTTACTATTATAATTTGTGCTAGGGCGACAATGTTCACATGTTCAAATATTTCAAAGGAGGGGTAATATTAACCAAGTACACAATGGGATATAACTAGAATCTTAAATTAACATGTATTTGCATATAACATAACATCATGCAATTTGATAATTTAAACAAAAGTAATTTGCAGAAAACGTAGGTTCAACATGATCAAAGTATTGACTCGCCTGGCGCGGTTTACCGCGATCTTGAGTTCACACAATGCTTCCTCTCGGGCTTCTGGTCTTTATCTTCGCTTCGTTCTTGATCACGCCTGATCCTTTGATTCTTCAGGACTCCACTATCTAGCTACACGCTAAATGACCGAATACAAATAAAGGCAAATAACTCAAAAGATCCAAATAAATCCAAATACTTTAAATGCCCGATTTAATTTAAATTATGCATTTATTATGGTTTGAGAATAGGAGGATGATTCGGCTTAGTGTGTTGCAAACACAGCGGTAGCTGGATCTGAGTGAGAGAACGAGTTATCTGAATGGCTTTACCGTGAGGGAAAATTTTTGGATAATAAGGGATCATAAGTGAGGAAGTATCTACAGGGATTATTTACTTTGGAAAAGAAGTGGCCAAACATAGACGAGGTTCGATCTTTTTATTAATAACCTCTTTTATTATTTTTGTATTTATCAAGGAAGTTCCATGAGTTAGGGTAGACCTATGTATCGAAGTATGAGTCTGGCTGGGTATGTATTCCTTGCAACTTAGGTTATGATAAAGGCAACCTGGGCTAATGGATGAGATCTGTACTTATTCTATAAATCTTTTAGTCAAAAATATTATAACACTTGGGTATCTTTATTAAGTTTTTAGAATAATCTCTGATATAGGCTTTTACTTATTAATTAGATTAAGATAAATAGCAAGGGCTCATTATTTATTCTTATATGGTAAGTAATTAGAATTTAAATCTCTAATAATCCCATTATCATATTTTATGTATCTTCATTCATAGCTAAGCTAAGTTTATGTTGAATTAGGATCCACTCATATGGGTCCTAACTTGTTATATATACAATTATGCTTGATACTATTATGCACTAAAGCTAGTGTCAAGATTTAATTAGTGGTACCATTATCATTTTATTTGCACCTTTGTTATTATTAATCTTAGCTTTATTATTTTTTTTAATTTTTATTTATCTAGCAAAGCTTGGCATACAAGGTAATATTTCATTATTTCTATTTGCTAAAATATATCACTGAGGTTTGGTTAAGGTGGCATGACAAATATTGGGCATATATGTTTACATGCTAATTAAGGGCTAGCTTTATTAAATATATACATTTATCCCAAGGCTGCTTCTCCTAATTAACGCCTTAATATGTAACTAGATTTGCAATTCAAACATTAAAGTTACACTAATTATTTATCATGACAACTAATCCGAATTTAAATCATACATACCGGGTAATAACTAATCCATGATTAGACATTTATTAAGCTCATGTATATTCTAATAAATTTTGTACCTTTTATGGATGTATTTTTAATTAGAATTTATTAACTTTGGGTTTTTAAGCTAAACCATGTTTTGGTGGTGGCATTTTAATGTTAGGTCATAAATTATAATTAGGGGGAGATCTTTAATTTAAAACTTTGCTTTTATTAGGTAAGCGTATTACTCATTTTTCTTAATCTTAATCCCGAACGCATTTTTGGTTTAGGATTTTTATTAACTTGGACTATACGCTAAACCACATTTCATTATTGCCTTTAATTGTTAATTAGATCCCAATTAAAAATTTAAACCACATTAGTTGCTCATGCTATAAATACTCATTATAAATTGTTGAGTAACCTTATTTTACATCCTAACTAAATTTATTATATTCCCTAGGTTATTTCCCAATTTTTCCTTAGTCTTTACTAACTATCATGAGGTTCAAAACATGCAATAAAACAAAATGTAGAATGGGTTGGTCGGTGGGATCGATCCCGGGACCTCACAGTAGTGGTAGGCAACAGGCGCTAGTGACCAAGTGGGCTGCGGTCATTTAGTGATATGCGGGTGGAATTAAATTAGAAGGAGTGCGAGCTTGCTGTGGCCAAGTAGAGGAAGAACAGAGGAGGCATCGGGCGGAGCTCGGCCAACGGCGTCGCCGGCGGGTGACGGCCGGGGAGGCGCCGGAGACCGCTGAAATGGAACCTACCGAGGCGGGGATGCCACTGGGGGCGACGGCCCTGGCTATGAGGCTCGGTGGCGAGCCTGCGGCGGTGGAGAGCGGACGGCCGAGAGGGTGGAAAGGGGACGGCCGAGCCGGAGGGAATAGAAGAGAAGCTGAGGCGTGTGCGAGCAACAGAGGAGGCGGGGGAAGCTTACCGAGGGCTTGGCCGAGTCGGGGAGCCACCGAGGCGAGCCGGCACCGGGAGCTCGCGGTGGCGCAGAGGGGTCCGGCGGTGGTGGCGAGCTGTGGCGGTGGAGGACGTCGGCCACCCATGGGAGGGGCTTCAGGGCGTCGAGTTGTACCTCCCATAGCGAGGAATCGGGGGAAGAACCACCCGAGGTGGGGCTAGCGGCAGTCATGGCGACGGCGGTCGGTTTCGGGGAAGAACTACCGGCGCACACTCCCTGGTGAATGAACGTTCAATTAAAGCGACGGGAAAGTAGAGGGGAAGTGTAGATGCAATATGACGCGCTTGATTTTTGGAGGGGCTCGCCGGAGAGCGGAACACAGCGAGGAGGCGGCACGGCGGCTTGCGCACGGGCGGAAGAGAAATAGGGGAGGGGAAAGTGGGGAGGAGGGAAACGGCGCGGGCGAGCTCCTTATAGTCACTCGGCAATGCGGGGAAACCAGGGGCGATGGGGGAGAAACCGTGGGCGAGGCGGGCTCGCATGGCTGCCACGCGGAGGAAGGAAACTGAGCGCACGGTAGAGAGGAGAAGAAGAGAGCGTGGGCGCTCGCTGCGGCTGCAGGGGAGGGGTTGGCGATGCGACGGGGGTGCTGTGCTGATGCCGGAGGGCGACGGGAGCAGGCGCCGCTGACACAAGGAGGACGACGGGCGCACACTCGGTCAGAAAAGCAGGAGGGAGGAGAAAAAGAAAGAAGAGAGAGGGCGCAGGAGCCGGGGCCCATTCGGCAGTGAAGGAAATGAGAGAGGAAAAGGAACATGCTAGCATTCCAAATTTTTAATACTGTTGGTGTCCAAAACCCAATTTGTTAAATTGCAACTCTAATGTTAACACTAATATTTATTTGCATAGTTTATGCGTGTGTATATATGTATATAATTTCAGTTATTTGTTATCTTGCTGGCTCATTTAAATTTTGCACATTTTTATTTCCTATTGCTAAACTCTTTCTTGCACAATTTGTATATATATATATATATATATATATATATATATATATATATATATATATATATATATATATATATATATATATATATATATATATACATGTACATGTGTTTGTATTTTATTCATTCACTTTTATTGCTATTTGTGCCATTATTTTCAAAATGAGATTTTATATTCTTAACTTAGATTTCTCTCTTCTTATACTGGATCATCTTTTCAGATTCGTATTTTAAATTCTTATTCTCTATTATTTAAATATGTTTGCTTCTTCTTGATCCTTTTAACTTTTGGAACCTTCACCAAATTTCTCAGAAAAACATCATAAACTCCAAATTCAAATAAAAATATTGCAAAAACAATTCAAAAGCTCCACATTTTCAAATTTCAAATTTTCGGGATGTTACATGTTCTGATCTTTTAGAGTTGTGCTTCCTTGTGTTTGCCTCTGTTCATCTTTTTGTTCTTGAGAGATTGATCTCTATTTGTGCTTGTGATATTTGCTGCTCTCTATAGTTCTTGTTGGTACTTTTTGTTCTCAAGGATCACATGCTATTTAGGCCAGCAAGGAGATGCAATTTACTCATTACTTCTTTAAGTAGTTGAGTTCGGCCAGCAGTCTCTTCTGTGATTTTCCTTGCCATCAATCAAGTGAGCCCAGCTGCAGCAGCATGATATTCTTTCCTTAAGTTCTTTCGGCCATCATGTTGTTTGTTTTCGGCAATCAAGTGATCATCGCTTGATTCCTTCTTGGAGTGAGTTAGTCTCTCAGTTTTCAGATCAAGAACTGCAGTCTATATATATATATATATATATATATATATATATATATATATATATATATATATATATATATATATATATATATATATATATATATATATATATATATATATATATATATATATATATATATATATATATATATATATGTTGCAGTCGGCAGGCTGTCTCTTCCCTTTTGGATTTGATCTTCTTTTCTTTTGCTTTCAGTTTTTGCTGTGTGGTCTTTTTTCGTTTTGTCTCTATGCCTTGCCGTAGCTCTCTCTCTGGACTGCACTTGTCTTGTTAGTCATTGGCAGCAGACTCTTGTTCTCCTTTTGCAGATTTCGGTTCAGCTTTACTTTCAGCAGCAATTGCTGTTTTTTTTTGTGTTTTCAGCTTGTCGGTAGCTGCTCCTTTTTCAGCTTTTTGTGCTCAGTTTTCAGCAGCCATTTTGGCTCAATTTCAGCAGCAAAAATAGTCCGTTTTGTGCATTTGTAGCAGCAGTTTTTGCAGCAAAGGGAGTCTCTTTTGGGCTATTTTCAGCTTCATTTTCAGCAGCAAAGAGTCCGTTTCCTTGGTTTGATGGTGAAGTGTATTTTCTGAAAATATTGCCGGTCTAAGCCTTGCATCTTTTGTGAGTATCTTTGGTCATCGGCAAAATTATTTTCAGCTTCCATCAAGCGAATGTCTTCCGTCTTCATAGCTTTCATAGCTATCGGAGAAGAAAGAGGTGCGAATACTCAGGGCGATTTTTAAAAGCAACATTCACCCCCCTCTGTTGCCGATATCGATCCTTCACAACAATTATGCGAATCGAGCGTTCCTTGACAACGCCCTTGTTTTGGAACAAATTATGACGCTAATTTTGCTCGGTACAAGAAACTTGAGTACTTAGTATGCGTTGCACTATAATGCTCAAACATTTGTCGGTATCTTCGGCGCCAACATGTTCCTCCTCATGATCAGATTCATCATTATGTCCTGCAGGGTCGGTTGCAAGCATAGTATATATTTCATCATCAAAATCACTAGCAAAGGAATACGTACCATCATTGCGTATAATCAGTATATGCTTGTTTGAACAGTCCCGCATCATGTGTCCATAGTCTTTGAAACGATGGCATTGAACGTCCCTAGTTCGTCCTGTCAAAGCAACTGAAGAGGAGGTTTTTGCAAAAGCTTGTGGTGCTTATTTGGCTACTTCAGAACCTCGTGGTGCTGAATTTGACGTAGTAGGGCATTGCTTGTTGTTGGAGAATAATGGTGGTGGTGCCATAGTGAACGAGGCAGTATGGGTGCGTGGCATCCATGAGTTTGTGTGACCTGCAGAAGAGTTAGATCGTGTCCTCGTCTAGTGTCCCTGCAATTCACGTTTAGCTTTGCAAGCAAGATGAAACAATCTAGTAATAGAGTTGTAATCTTTATAATCAAGGATGTCTTGAATTTCTCAATTCAACTTCCCAAAAACCGAGCCATTGATGCCTCCTCATTCTCAACAAAACCACAACGCAACATATTGATTTGTAATTCTTGAGGGAGTCTTCCACAGACTTTGCACCTTGTCATAAGTATTGCAGTTTATTTAACAAATCACAAGCATAATATGATGGAACAAATTGATGCCGCATAAGCAATTTTAAAGCCTCCCAAGTGTTAGGTAGGTTATTGGGATGTTGATGGCAATGGTCTTTTCACCAAACAGAAGTAAAGTTGGTAAATTCACTATTAGCAGCCCCTAACTAGTCTAACTCAGGAAAGTCATGGCAAACAAATTTTTGATCAACAGCTAGTTCCCAATTAAGATAACCATCAAGATCATATTTACCATTAAAAGAGGGCACAATGAATTTAAACTTAGCAAAAGAATCATCATGGTCACGTACCTCACGTCGTGAGGGGTTTTGTCGCATATCTTGCCGGTTAAAACGCAACTGTCAATGAGCTCGATCGTTGTCGTGGTTACCCATGTCATTGGCTCCGGCATCAGCCACATAGTCAAATTCATCTTGTCCCTCTACCGGCGTAGCAGGGGAAACAGCAGAGGATGCTTGGGCAATCTCCTCAAGGTGCGCCATAATGCCTGCCAAAGAAGTGTTAGTGATGCCTTGCGCTCTCTCCATCGCGGCGAGCATGGCGTTTGTCTCAATCTGGGCACCCTCAAGTTGAGCAAGTCGCTCATTCGTGATATTGGCATCCTCCTCAAGACCTTCCGTACGAAGGTTCATGAGGCGCCGAAAATGTTGTACGATTGTCTTCGTATGAGGAGTATGAGATGTATCCTCATCCGAAAGCTTTGCAGAACCTGCCATTGTTAGCAAATCACAAGAATATGTCCCTAACAACTATGAAGATGTGGCTGTTCAAAAGTTGCTCACACTCAAGCCTTCTATCAAATTCTTACCAATTCTTACTAAGCACACAGGGGTGATTGGCAACCCGCGGTGCCAATATATCTCTGAAGATTGGATGGAGCAATTGCCAGGTGAAGCACAGCCTGCACAGTGTATAAAAGGTGTAGCTAGGAAGACTCAAGTGTGGTAGTAAGGAATAGCAATAATCAAATCAGGGAAAGCACACTGAAAAATCATTCAACGCTAGTTAGTTTTGGTCCTAGGCTTGACCGTACTAGAGATGCGAGCCTAGAATACAAATGAAATCATGGCATGGAAGAACTAGAGAATGTCGCACACGTAGTTTGGAAGCTCAAAAAAGGATGCTAACTTCACAGGGAACCTTAGAATTACTTGTAAAAGGGCTCTATCACTTTTGAGCGAATTCCAAGAAACTTGAATTTTTTCGGGCTTGCTTTGAGGCCCTAAATTATGTTTTTGGGGTCGAAGTTTCCACACATCTGCCCAGGGGTGTACTCATAGATAAAATCTTCGGATTGCCTGGACTTCTCTTTTTCTAGTGTATCTTCTCGTTTCCTTTACAGCGGATCAAGAATCACCCCAATCAGAGGTCGTATGCAAAAGTTGTCTCTTTTTTTTGAGAACACCGCGATGTTTTGGCTGTTTCTAGTCGAGTCTGACCACAGGCCGCACTGGTCTGACCGGGAGCGGTCATTTTGTCCGCTCGGATCCTTGTGGTCTGACTGCTCACCGAGAGAAGTGCAGAATAGCACTGCACATGATCCAAGAAAAGAGTCAACTCTCAAATCATTAATCCAAATGCAATAAAACTTGGCACGAGCCTTCCATAGGATGTCAGGAACTATGTCAATCATAAATCATGAAGATCGATGCCAAAGTTTCAAACTTTATACAAAACAAGAAAGGTTAATCAAAACCAAATAAAAAGAGAAACTTTAATCTACTCATGCTCGTGAGTCCTTGATGGTCTACATAACCTTAGATGGGTTCTCACATGTCATAGCAAACAAGATTATAGCAAGAATTCAATCCAAAAACGCCCATAAGAGCAAAATCCTAGAAACACCCCTCTGGAAAACAGGGCAAATTCAAGAACTCTCCCTATCAAGTGCCTAGATAGATGGGATCTGATCTCCAAGAGATATCTCTACTTTTTACAAATCTTTGACACTAACAAAGATCAAAAAGAGAGAAATCCAAACAAGAAAGCCAAGCAAGTCAAAAGCATAATAAAGGATCCATGGCATAATTCACTTGGAAAAACTTTCAAAAAGAATATTTTACAATCACTTTCTTAGGATGGCAAAGCTCTAACCTAGAGCATGCACACAAAAGATTCCAACACAAGAAAACCCTAACCCTTGACTTAGTAGAGACTTACCTGCAAATTTTTGTGTGTACGAGATTAGAATAACTTCAAAATAACTGACATAATTTTGTATTTTTCCTGATCAGAAAAATACAAGAAAAAGAAAGGAGGTAGAAAAATTTTTGGATTTATGGTTAAAGAAGAAAAAGAAGAAAACAGGGGTTCTGTTGAATTTCAAGTATTCAGTTTCACCAATAAGATACGGAGACTTGCTTCACATTTGGAATTACACAAAAAAGATTTTTCATCGGAAAGAGGTCTACGAAGACTTTTGGGAAAACGTCAACGTTTGCTAGCTTCTCTCAACTCAACACAAGGCTCATATAGTGAAGGTTCTCACCTCACACCTAACCCTAACCTGCATATCCTTAGTGGATCATGCCACTTACATATGAAAAACCTAGTAACCTACACACAAACGGGTTTTTATTCATACAAACTTACACGCTTTTCAAACATAACGTCTATGGCTCTAATAGCCTAATAAGATGTTTTATCCTCAAAGACGTGCCCTAAACTACTTAGGCCAATGCCGTGGTTTTACAAACTGTTACTTCACCCAGTATTAGATAATTTTTTTCAATTGCCACCCATCGGGTCTTCATGATGATGCGATGCCTATGACTTGTTGCCAAGATCGTATGCGTGCTCCAAGGGCATCACCACTTGAAACGTCTAAGTTCCATGGCACACCACATCACTCCATAGCAAAGTTTGTGATGCCCAATTACTTACTGCCAAAATCATATAAGATCATTTGTCTGCTTTGAGAACCGTCATCATTTGAAATGCACAAGTCCAATTGGCACATCACATGCACACAATTGTCTCCTCACGATGTTTGTCTTTCTCTTATGCTTCTTTGCTTAAGATGATACTCCACCCGAACTTATGCAACATGCTATGGCCAGGACCCCTTCCGTAGCCTCGATCTAACCGCTGGCCAAAACAATCATCAAACACTTACACATTTGTAAGTTCAAACTCCATTAAACTGGTTTTGGTGATAATGACAACTATAATTGTGAGACTAACCTTGTTTGATTATGATATTATCTAGTCTCATTTAGATGCAAAGGTGAAAATCATAAGAGGTATGCATTCTATATCACATTCTTATTTTTTATTGCATTCCTCAGATTCAAAATATAGATTAAACTTCACCAAATAGTCAAATATAAATATTTACATATGTCCCTATTATACATTCTTGCATGCACACATTTAGGGGAATTCACTCTATGTTTTGAGATTTTATTAGTAGTGATCCATGCTCATCTTTCTACATATTAAGGATCTTTACTTTAAAACAAATTTCTTGAGTATATATAGCTTGTGTAGTTCATATATATTCATAATCAGGTTGTCATCTAGTTCCTCCATTATGTGTTAATAGTTGGATGATTAATGTCAACCGGATGAATAAGCTTTACTTTGAAAGTTTATCTTAGAGTATATAATTGTTGTGTACATGTTGTATACTCAAAAATCAATCTTTATCTCATTATTTCTTGAGATTGTCATAAATTACCAAAAGGGAAGATTGTGGAATCTAGCCTCTCCATTATGAGTTAATGTTGAATTTTGGTAATTGATGAAAATAGATTTGTTGACTAATATTTTCTATGAGTTAGATGAATAGGTTTGGTTCCAAACAAGAGGATGATTTGGGATGACTTCATGTGTTGAAAATCATCAAGTCAAGTGAAGGATGCATCATGAGTTGATGCATGTCCAAGAGAAGATGACCATGCGTTGATCATCAAGTCAAGTAAAGACTCATCATGTGTTGATGGAGTTCAAGTGACAAAGACCTGGACTTGAAGTGAAGGTGTGTGTCATCATGCTCCAAGAAGATGCTAGGGCAAAGGTATGACTAGCTAGGGCTAAGGATTTGTTCGTAGTATTTTACTAGTATTGGTGTTTAATTGGAAGACCGGATTACTAGTATAGGTTATCGTACTATTAAGAAGGGTCTTATCTAGTAGCTTGAATCGCATCATATATTGATAGCTCAACCTCACTTGCTCTAGCTCTCCTTGGCATGAGACCTATATTTGCCGATGTGTTTTGCAAATAGTTGTGGCTTATGTGTTGAATCTTTGTAACATGGAACTATGCATTGCAAATGTATTTTGCAAGTGTTTGAAATCCATATTTCCATTCCTTGTGATATGAGGCTTATATTTGCAAATATGTTTGCAAATAGTTGAAGCTCATATATAATTCTTGTGTCATAATTTTGAAAGTGTGCAAATATATTTTGCAACCTGTTGGGAATCATGTTATTTGATCCTTATGTGCAAGATATTATTGTTTGTAAAATCTGTTGAAGTATTTATACTTCTTAGGGAAATTGGAACTGCCACAGTGTTGTATGCGGTACTACTGCTGACCAGAATTACTGATGTTGTAATCACGGAACTACCGTGTACGTTTGAAGTCGAAGACCTTCGTGGTCGAGAGCCGACGTGGTTGAACCGACTTGGTCAAGACTAGTGTGGTCAAAGATCAAGTGGTCGAGAATCAGAGTGATCAAGGACCAGAGTAGCCGAATCGACTTGGTCGAACCAACGTGGTTGGAACCAATGTGATCTAGATCTGTGTGGTCGAAATCGACATAGTCGAACCATCTTGATTAATACAACATAGTCAAAAATTGACGTGGTGGTCGGAGATCTGTGTGATTAAAAGTTGACGTGGTCAAAGATCAACCTGGGTGTCGAAGATCAACGTGGTCAAAAACTGACGTAATCGGCCTGTGTGGTCAAATATCGACGTGGTCGAAGACCTACATGGTTGTGTGGTTGAAGATAGACATGGTCGAAGAGCGATGCGCACGAAGATCGACCACTAGACATGGTCGGAGACCAGCGTGGTCGTAGACCTTCGTGGTCAAAAACCTTTGTGGTCGTAGACTAGCATGGTTGTGGGCCAGCGTGATTGGAGACCAACGTCGTCAAAGACCTGCATGATGACAAGCGGAAGTACCGGCTCTGGGTGACCGGTACTACCGGTCGAGTGGAACTACTATCTTGTATAGCGGTACATTTTTCTAGTGAGACACGTGCGTGGGAGTCTTCTCTCCCTAAGTAAATTGGTGGTTTCGCATGGTCGAGTGGTACTACCACAGAGCAGAAGTACCGGTAATTTGCTTGCGGAACTTTCGATTTTAACTGAAACAGCTAGTTTTCTACCGTTACAATGGGAGCGAAAGTACCGATGTTTTGCCTGCGGTACTTCCGAAAATCCTGTTTTATTAGGAGTTTAGTTCCAATGGCTAGTATTTGTGGTATGGGCTATAAATACTTCCTTGGCCGGTTGGGACACAGACTTTTGGCACTTTATTTCATTCTCTTGAGCTAATATGAGGTCCTCCTCTTAATTGGCATGCATTGCACCTTGTGAGCAAGGAGCAAAGCTCTAGATTGTATGTGTTGCATCTAGAGGTTGATTGTGTATCCACTTGATCGGTGTGCATTTGTTGCACATGGTGAGAGTCAAGTAAGGGGCTTGACTTATTACTTTTAGAGTTTGCCGACTCCTAGACGGCGTTGGAGGTATCGTGCACGGTGATCTTTTCAAAGAAGGTTGTGAGAAGACCCAGCAAAGTTGTGAAGATTGTCGCTCACTTACTCGGAGCAGGAAAAGCTACCACTAGTGGATTAAGGTGTTTCGGCTTAATTCATGGAGCCAGTTCAATTTATTTGGGCTAACCTCAATGTGGACTAGGGGAGACCAGCAAGTCTCTAAACACCATGTCAAAAAATAACCGTGTCAATTGTTGTTTGTTTCCTTGCGCTTAATTTATATTCAATCAATTTACATTCATAGAATTAAATTGATTGCTTGTCTACCTATGATTGCAACCTTGATATACATACTTGTTGTTGCAGTGAACCTAGTCGATTTAGGCAAGATTTGTGCTATACCAATTTGAGTTAAACTTCCACATGTTATACTTGGTTCTAGCCAAATAGCTTAAATAGAATTAAAGAAGAGAATTTAGAAATGACTATTCACCCCCTCTGGTCTGCCTCCTCAATCTTACAACATCAAAGAATAAGCAATCGATCTGAGCACAAATAATATGCATTTGACTCTCATTAGCAAATCAACATACGCATGGACATACCTATTACACACTTGCATGGACTCCCTATGCCTAACACTTGCATGGACTCCACCATGACTGACTCACAAAACCAACTCAACTTCAACATAGTGGCTAGTTTGATTGCGGCCATAATGCAGTCAAACCGCCCTACAGACGCCGGTCAAACCGCCACCTCTTGACCAGTTAGACCGTACCTATATTGCTGGTTGGACTGCCAACTTGGTTGGTTACACTGCCGCCGGTCAAACCGCAGCCTTAGGCCGGTCTAAACGCAACACACAGCAATCAGACCATCTCCTTAGGCTGACCTGACAGGTGCTACGCTGATAGCAACACCAAAGTCCAAAAGGCACAAATTAAACTTAAACTTCCACACAAAAGTATAAGTACAATTAAATAATCATCACACAAGGCTGCCACTATATGATCTTACATATTGGCTACCGGTGCTTCCTCGCTCTATGGAGATTCGGTGGTTTGTGGACCAACACGTTATGCAAAGACAATGTCCTTGTTGTGTCAATAAGTTTGTAGGTAGGAAAAATCTGCGCACACGAACATTTCGAGACCAGTGCGAAAGTAGGTTCTTATGTGCCGCGCGGCCGCTAAACATCCAAGCTTCTTTCGTCTCTCCCCTCTTCTAATCAATTAAGCCCAAACCAAACCCAGGCCGAATTACTCTATGTGTAGTCCTGCCAATTCCCATCCTTCGGCCTGGGTTCATTTCGGCTTTTGAACTCATTGCTTAGAGTTTATGCTGTAATAATTAGTTTTTAAATAGTATTTTTAAAAAATAGGATTAACAGAAAGATTATAGTAAAAAATATAATGAGTTCAACTATACTGGCAAAAATCGCATACGACTATTTTCCTTTGCGTACCGCCTCTTGTGAATAACCAGAATTTAAAAATTTAAGCCATAAATCACAGCCAAAAAAAGCCATTCCCTTCCAAACGAACTTCCCCCTTAGGGCCTGTTTGGCAACGGCTGCGGCTTATGGTTTTTGGCTGAAAATTTTGAATTTTGGCTGTTTACGGTACAGATTACGGAGAGATAGATACCCACTTGCGATTTTGGCTGGTACAGATGTTTGGCTTTTAACGTGTAGATCGTTTAATTTGTAGACCCCGTCTTGAGAAAATACTCCGTTTGAAAGTTAGGTACTATAGCAAAAGTCAAAAGCCGCCAACTTCAAAGGAAAAGAACAGGCCTTTAAGTCACCTCCTCCTCATAATTTTATCCCGAAACGTGAATATTTAATTAACGTATTTCTGTCTCCGTGAACATTAACATGTAAGATATGTTTCTTCTAGCTGAAAACATTACAAGAACTAATGCAGCCTTTAATGTTCTCTTCTACAGTTTTTGTTATAGGCTCTCTAAACAAAGAAGTATAGAAGAAATTCTGTTGGAGGAGAACAACAGTCTTCTTTTGAGAATAACTTCAAGCTTTAAATTTCAGTAATATCTATGGTTTATCTTATTTTAGCTGATGGATTCATCTCACCGTAGCTTATGAAATGTAAATCAAATCTATTTACTTTCTACAGGTCTAATCTCTTCGGTAGTTCTATACAGAACCACAATAGATGCCTTGGTATACACTTGAGGGGTAGCTGCATATGCATCACACTCGATTTTATTTGAGTACAGTACATCTATGTAACAAACCTAGTACAACCAAATATTTACATGAGTAACGGCTTTTGTAGAGGCTTGGAGTAACAACCCAACAATTTTCAAAATTTTGAATTTAAGTGAATTTTTCTTGAATTTGAATTCTTCGCCAAATCCGAAAACTGCAGCAAAATCTCCTCCTACCCTTTCGAGAAATCCACTTTCCAAGCGCACTCCTACTCTCACGTTCACATTCGCCAGCGCTGCCTCGCTCGCCCGTCGTCAACGGTAAAGAAACTTTAGTCATGTATCCCACAAACTCGTAAGACACCGTTGTACGAGTTTGGGAGATTTAGTCATGACATCTAAATCAGAGGCACCATCCCCTCAAAAAAATTATTTGGTTCACAATCCCGAGATCTTGATCAATGACAACATGAACACATATATCTAAAAGAAAACACCATATTCAGAAAAAAACACCATATTCAGAAAACAGTAGTACATTTAATCACAAACCGGTTTAGCAACACAATATAAACATGTACACTAGGAGAAGCCAATACTAACGGCCAAACCACGAGATGTGGCCATGTTTGCAACGAAACTCCAACTTAAAGTAAACGGCACAATGAAAATATGTGAATTCTATCAGAAGTTACCATCCTTTATAGTTCATATACTAAATTAAGAACACACATTGCCAAACTAGTGATTTTACCAAGTGATCATTCCTGCAAATATGGCAAGAGAAACAAAAGACTATAAATTAATCATTTTTTTCTCCCAGCTATGTGGGTGAACATGTTGCTCCAGAGCACACATGCAGTATGACAATGCCTGCATATTCATTAGAAGCTTCTCAATGAATCTAGCCTTCTTAAACACAAAGCTTTCACACTCTAGTACTAGCTCAGCTAGCCACAAGCTTGAAATGTGTGTTTGTTAACGCACAAGATGAAACAACAAGCCCTCTTCAAATCACACGCAGCTCACATTTCGCAGAAGCCACTGTGGCATGTCCTTCCAGCTAAAACTATACAACACCAAGAGTACCAAGGCAGATAATCCCAGGATAATGAGAACGGAAAAATTGGTATCAAGCTAGCGATAAATTAACAGGGTTACACCAACTGCATGTCAGGGACTGCTACAAGAAATTATAGAAAGATGGCACTAGCCACCAAAGTGAGGGCCAGGACAACGCCATCAAGAACAATGTTTTCCTGCACTTGAGCGCCAGTAACCCAAGTCAAGCACCACAGAGAGTAGCAGCAGCAGAGCACCATCAGGTCGATGAAATGGCATACAAAATCATGGCTGCTTGAATTTGTATCTTAGATTTCCATAACTGGTTAACTGGCATTTGATTCACATAAAAAAAAGGTCAGCCTTACCGCAGACTATTATTCACGGTTGACATGTCATCTGCAACTAGTTTCACATGAATAATAGCAAGAATGCAGAGCTAGTTTGTTAGTCAGGGATGTAACTTCTGTTGCAATGCTACCTAAGTTAGTATTGCGAGATGTAAGTTATCAGATACCACAATTCAGCATAATATACAATGAAATCACATACCACAAAACCAAATTGCAGTTGCAAGAATCCATACTTGTTTTGCTTAACCAAAGTATTATTGCCACACAAGTTTCTTATCGATCATGGTTTAATCATACCAAGGACATGCCACGATCACAAACCTAGTCACGGAAGCAGCTTCCCGGCCATGAAGCTAGCAAACTTATTGCTCCGGGAGTACTCGTACGGCACGCCGGCCATCGTGAGAAGCCACTCCAGGACCTCCTTGGCCCGGTCGGGCTCCGCCGTCTCGCACTCCAGCTCGTAGTTCGTGCCGAAGTCGAACTTCGTCTCGTCGAGCTCCACCACAAGCCCGAGCCCCTCGCCCTCCTCAAGCTCGTACACGCCGCGGGTGTTCCGGAACCCGCCGAGGCAGACGAACGGCAAGGCTTCCCCGCCGACGCCGTACTCGTCGGCGACGAGGCGGATGATCGAGGAGTTGACCCCGCCGAGGCGGGCGGGGTCGTCGGCGCAGGCGAGGGCAAGGGCGGGATCGAGGGGCTCCTCGATCTCTTCGACGCGGCTGACGCCGGCGTCAATGCGCGGGCGGCGCTTGAGCGCGAGGACGGCGTGGGTGGGTGCGCGGTCGTCGGGGCCGTAGAGGCGGACGCGGAGGGCGGCAGTGGCGGCGGCAAGGGGACGCGCGGCGGCGTCAAAGAAGAGGTTGCGCTGGGCGTCGGTGCGGAGGAGGTGGGGCGCGAGGAAGGAGGAGAGGCGGCCGTGGGCGGCGGCGTCGGGGATGCGGATCTTGATCTCAACTTCCATGGCGGTCGGGGTAGGGATGGGGGGAGGGGGGGTGGCTAGGGTTTGGGGTTCGGGGTGGGTAGGCCGATGCGGTGGTGCTTGGAGGGCGCGGCGTCGGGCGGCGGGTGGAGGAGGTGGAGGAGGGGGTTAGAGGGCTGCGGGATCGGCGCCGGAGTGGAGGCGGCGGTGGGGGTGGTGGCTGCTGCTGCAGCGGCGGCGGCGGACCGGAGGTGGTCTTCGAGCTCCTCGCGGTCAGAGGTGCGGAGCTCGATGCGGGTGGGCTTGCGGCGCAGCATCGATTGGGTGGGGGTGAGGAGTGACTAGGGGATTGGGTGGACTTTATTGTGGTTTCGAAAAGAGTAAAGTTCATTACTCCTTAACTTGGGACTTTTGTATGTCATCCCGGTCCTTAAACTTTCAAAGTGTGGCAATTTCTTTTGAAAGTCTATGGACCGGGATGACACAGCATAAAAAGTTCACTGCTACAACTATATACGATATTGCCACACTTTAAAAGTTCAAGGACCGGAATGACATACTTTAAAAGTCTATGGACCGGGATGACACAGCATAAAAAGTTTAAGGACCGGTAATGGACTTTACTCTTTCGAAAATGGTAAAGAGGGAATTTAGACCCTGTTTGGCACAGCTTTATCAACAGCTTCACAAGCTGTCCAAATTTTTTGTCTATTTTAGCCTTTTTTTTAAAAAAATTTTCACATTTAGACCCCTGGTGGTTTTAATTCGTTTTGGACCCGGTGGTGAGCCGTGACCCACGCGCCGAGGTAACACGCCTCGGCGCCGTGGTCCACGGCCCGAGGTCCCGGCCCGCACCTCCCCTAGCGGCATGCGTGGCGCCGACGTGGCAAGAGGTCGCGCCGCGGATCGGAGCCCGAGCTCGCGCCGTGGGTCATGGCGCCGAGCCGTGAAAATTTAGATTAGCCACCATGGCCAAGTGTCCAAATTTTTGTCTATTTTAGCCTTTTTTAAAAAAATTTCACATTTAGACCCTCGTGGTTTTAATTCGTTTTGGACCTGTGGTCGAGCCGTGACCCACGCGCCGAGGTAACACGCTCGCGCCGTGGTCCACGCCCGAGGTCCCGGCCCGCACCACTAGCGGCATGCGTGGCGCCGACGTGGCAAGAGGTCGGCGCGGATCGTGGCTCGGCTCGCGCCGTGGGTCATGGCTCGAGCTCGAGTCGTGGGTCATGGCGCCAGTCGTGAAAATTTAGATTAGCCACCATGGCGGTGGCGCCTCACTCAGCGCCTTGAAAATAATCCGTAACTTTTGGAAACATATATAAAATTGATGAATTGTGTGAAACACAATTTTCTACTACATTTTTTGATGATGTTGTGTGTGTTCGATCTGAAAATTTCAGGTGCTAGTATGGTAATAATGTTTGTAACTTTTTTCCTAAGCAGGGAACTCTGATGGTCAAATACTAATTGTTAGAGAAGGGGATAATGGTGTTTATTTATGGAATTCAAAAGAGCTAAAATGGGGCAAGGTAAGAACCCCATTATATTGCCCATAAGTAATTATGTTGCTACCTCAAATCACATGGTATAATCTGCAAAGTTGAGGATATAGTTTAATGTCTTGTTGTTTTTTTGCAGACATTTATGTGCTTGAAAATGTGAAATTTCCATGTAATGATTTACAATTTTGAACTAAGTAGTCATGATTTCCCTGTTCTTTTCTATATGCAGACTAATCCATTATGCAGACATTCTTTGGAGCAAGCATGGGTGGGCAACATTATGCACTCTATTAAATTATAGTTTTGTGAAGCACCGATACGCATACAGTCAAGTGCAATCGATACTGACTAGGCAAACACAATACAACACATAATAATAGAATTACATAGACCGTAGATAGCGTGGGTCTATTACATTTTGTCTCTTGGGTGTAGCGTGGTTGTCTCCCTTTCTATTGCGCCCGAGGATGGCTCATTGCATCATTCTTCCTGTCACTCTTGGTTTTGAGAGCGCCTCACGAGCTTGAAGCTCTTCCTCCCGACGCTTGATGGTCGCTTCACGCAGACTTAATCGCTCCCGCCTCCTTTGCGGCTCATCCTCCTTGCCCTTGACGGATTTGGTCCACTCACGCGGCGCTCTTGCTCAAGCCGCACCGCTGCTCCACCTCGCGAGCTCGAGTCATCTTGACAAAGGATTGTCCTTTGTTTTCCACCTCCTTCGCCGGTTATCGGCCATGCCGCGACACCCGATCCACCCATTCGATGAACGTGCAAGCCTATGTGTGGCGTGGTAGATGTCATGGATCAAGTTGAAAAACGATAACGAGAAACAAATGATTTAGTTGTCGTCGTTACCACGAAATCGTCATCAAGGTCTGGACACTTGAAGAACCTACGGCCGTATTTGGCTCGTTGTACTCGATCCGTCCAGACTCCCAACATCGTCCTAAAGCCGCAATGGCACTTGGCGCTCATGCCACTCGGCACTCCAAATGGGTCGGACCTCCAGAAGACATTGTTGTGTAGTAGTATTGTGATGGCTTGAGGAGGAGATGTGGTATGGAAGACATAAGAGGCCATTATGTAGGCAGGTTATCTGGTGCAGTGGGCATAGTCCATGGAGAGGATCTTTTCGCTTTTCCTGGATTCCAGTGTAGCAATAAATGGCCCTATGTAGGCTTTTCAGAGTCTCAGTCTCGTAATAAATTCATAGATCGTAGCCTTTTCGAGGCGGTAATAATAATTCTGTGAAGGCTAAAGGCCTACGCCCTATATGTGTACTTGGCATTACTTTGTTGAAGCGACTAAGCCTGAAAAGCCTAGAAAGTTAATTGTTGCGCCATTTTCTTGTAATAAATTCATAGTTTGTAGCCTGTTGATCGTTTGCGTGAAAGCAGTTTGTAGGCTTTTCAGATTCGGTGTAGCAATAAATGTTCCTACGTAGGGTTTTGAGCTCTGTAGTCTCGTAATAAATGCATAGTTCGTAGCCATTGCGATCGTTTGCAGGAAACATAAATTCATTGCAGGAATTATAGAACCACAAAGTCTGGACTACGGAATCGAACACAAATATCACATGAATATGACATATACACATGTAAACAACAAGTAGCTCATTACAACGTGCCTCATAGCTCATTACAACATATATACAACGACTTTTAAGCCCAACCACAAGCCTACACATATGTATCACTGCCTCCTAGCCTTACCCTTACCCTTACCAAGGGCGTCGGTGCCTGGAGTGTAACGGCTAGGATCGCGGCGGCGTCTGCGTGGTGGAGGCTGTGAAGGCTGAGTCGAAGGAGCGTCTACGAGCTGAGACGGGCCTATCTCCTCGTAAGTCTGCTCCACCTCGTCCTCGTCGTCGTCCTCACCGCCCTGGGATGGGAAAGTCGTGCTCCTCGTGGGGGACGAGCTCTGTCCCGTGTACGACCCTCACAGCGTCGGGTCTGCAAGTCGTGTCGAAGGCACGTCTACATCCCTCGACGTGCCTGTGCTGCAACCACAACGACTAGCCGCACGACGTAGCCGACCTGCTAGCCTCTGTCATCCAACATTTTGTTAACCAACAAGATACGAAGATATTAGGTACTAATTTTGTGAGTGGCTTTGTCAAAGCTTACCTCTAGGAAGGTACGCATCCTGACGTCATCGCCGACTGTCCTGGACATACGCTCTATGTCCTGTACGGACTGCTTCAGGGTTTTGCCCTGCAAACAAGCAAAAGAATGGATAATTTGCTGTATGTAGTGGTATTTATGTCTATTGAAAAATAAGCAATGAGATTGAACATTACCACACGGTCCAGGACTGGTGCTATCTCCACCTGCGTCCCAAGGCGAAGTCGATCGTCGTAGGGCGTGTCTTCGCTGCCGGAGGACGCAATGTCGGCGTAGTCATCCTGAGTCCATTGGCCCTTAATCTTGGACCGCGTCGCACGCTGGTACCAAACTTGGTACCGCCGGAAGGTCTCGTTGCTGTGGGCTCGTCGTTGTCGTCCACGTGGTCCTGAAAGTGTCCCCACTCCTCAACGTACACGGTGGTCTTTGCCGAAGTCGTGACCTTCTTCGTCACGACGATCAAATCGCATGTCACGTAAACCATTAGTTAGAATTAGTAGAAACTCCGTGCAATTGGAATCCAAGGTTAGAATTGAAATTGCATGGCACTTACTTGTGCAAGGCCACAGACGTGGAGAACGGCGCCATCGCCACAATGCCTCATACCAAATCGGCGTGTAACTCGATGTGGCAGGTGATACTCAACAGCATAGAAACAGATAAGGGGGTACCTCATCCTGTAGAGGGCCTCGTCTATGCTGCACAGTGCGCTGAACTGAATGGCCACCACCTCTTGCTCGGCGTACGGCTCCCACTTAACCTGCATAGCAACATTGTACTTGTAAGGTCATATACTAACAAATGAAAATCACGATACCAAATGGAATTAACTTACACTGGAGGCCGTGAGCGCATCTAGCTCGTTCGTGTGCTCTAAGTAGGCCCTCTTCGTCCTGGCGTAGGGAACCGAGACCTGGTCCCAAAGATATGCAAATGTCGGACGTCGACGAAGAGGAACCTCTGCGAACCATGGACGAGGCGGCAAAACCGTTGGACGACCAACTGGTAGACAAGACCACATCCACAGCTGGAGGAGGTAGAGGCAACCACCTACTGTCGAGTTCGCCGAACTCCGACGACACGCCTCGCAGAGGTGGCGGTAAAGGAACGCCAACACCCTGAAGCCACCTGCATCGCCCGCCGTGTCCCAGTCAGTGAGGCAGTGGATGTACATCCAGAACGCGCTGTCCCCCCGTTCCGTCGGGGAAGAGAACGCAACCAAACAAGTGCAGGATCCATACTCTGCAATTATATGTAGAATGAAATTAAATCAAACTATGTCAATTTTACAAAAAGCACGATAAGACGACGAGTTGGCTCCATATCCACCCCTACCGCAAAGTAGGCAATCGCCGCCGCCCGCACCCTCGTGACACACCGCAAAAGTCCGCCGAGCCATGTGATAGGCACTCCGTAAGAGCGATGGATCGCCTGAGGAAGCTCTCCCGAGGAAGGCCTCTACTCGGCTCTCCATCCAGCAGCACGCACGGTCCGATAATCGGACGGCCGTGAATGGCGACACCAAGTATCCTCCGAGTGTCCTCGGCGTAATAGTCATCTCCCAAAGGGAGGTGGAAGGCTGTGAGTCTCAGGCCCCACCTACATGATACAAAAAGAGGAATACATGTCGAGGCCGTGAGGCACACATAGCTGATACACAATGAACATGCAAGTGAAGAATACCTGTCAACCAGTGCAGTGATGGCCGAGGGGTTGAGGGTGGGCAACCCACGGCGAACTAGGTAAGAGATGGCGTCTAGGCCAGCCCTCTCCAGGAAGGGAGTGTACCTCTCGTCGTACCGCATGTCCTCGAACCCGTCATGGGTTCGAGGACGAAGGATGGGCAGCTCCTGTATAGAATAGAACAATTTTTTTAGTTAATGCATCAACATAAACTGAAATTACACAGGAAGTGATTAAGGCAGTACCCTCCCCTCCGCGGTGAGCCGTCCTCGGTGGTGCTCCTCGTAGTATGGGTCTAGCAGGTGGAATTGCGCCATCCTACAAAAAAATTTAATTTATCAGTCCAACATAGAAGTAAAGAAAAAACTGAACATGCATAAAATATGGAAATAATAAGAAATTAAACAACAAACATATCCAATTGCTTATGGGAAAACAACTAGACGAACTATGAGACATAACGAACAACAAGCACTCGCACCTGACTAAGTGGCCAATGGCATGTGCGTGAATTGTGGCCAAGTCTACCACATCTGCTACATTGGTTCTCGCTTCGGTCGAAGAAAGGGGTTGCTCTCCCTCGCCTCGTTCTTCCTGGAAGCTGATCCATAACCATCTTGTGTCTCGTCCTCTTCCTGGTTCCACGTTTGTTCCATCGGCTACCCGGATCTGCAATGTATTTGGGCCCGGTGTATGGTGGCCACTCTCCCTCATCCCGGTAAGGCTCGAAACGGGGAGACCACGTAAGCACAAGGTTGTCAACACTGAAGTCCCGAGGTATCCTGCTCTCATAGTCAAAGTTGTGATGCCTTGCTGCTGCCACATAATTAGAACATGGAAAGTGGTACTGCCTCGGTTTACCACATGTGCATGAGAAATCAATAAGGACAACCTTATGCCTCCTCGTCGGCCGGAGCTCTCCATCGGTCGTTGTACCACCCCTTTCTACAACCTCGTAAGTGCCCGTGGAGTTGTCAAAACAATGTACCTCATGTGCCTCACTCGCTTTGCCTTTTCTAGGTGGCGCCTGGTTTTGGCGCCCATCTCTCTTGTTTACTCAGAGCGCCATTGCATGTGCGTGTCTTTCGTTGAACCAGCAACAAGCTTGTAAAAGGTGAAGGATACTATAGCATTGACGGCATACCATGTATACCCCTAAGCAAATTATTGAAGGATTCGCCATATTACTTGTCCGAAACTCGTACCTCCACCACCATCGTCATGAGCCCTTGTCCATTTGTCGACATCTCTCATCAATCCCGACAACCACCGTCTACCTTCTGCGCTTGTTGCAGATTAAGTCGCTCCAACTTCTCCCGAAGAACTTGACCTCAAGCATTCGAGCGACCTCCTCGAGCAGATGAAAGTTATCCTTCGCACCATCCTTACGAGTAGATTCTCGCAAGATGCCGAGTGCACCAACGGTGATGCAAAGGTGGATACCCGGTATCCGCTCTGCACGGCAGCAAGTATGCCCCGGTGTCTATCGATATGACACCCACCTCCCTACCGGGCCGACCACGTGCCTCCGAACGAGCCGCAAGAACCATCCCCACCGTCTTTGTTCTCCTCTCAACCAAAGCAAACGCCAAAGGAACCAACGCGTTGTCCGCGTCACAGAAATGGCTATCGGCGTGCCCCGGTACTTGCCAAGAAGAAACGTACCGCCAATGGAGAAGACGGGACGACAATGCCGAAAGGCCTCGATGGGTCGAGCAAAGCACCGTAAAGCACGGAAGAATATCTCGCATCCCATCTTGAGTCCATTCGCTTGGTTTCGGACGTACTCATAATGCATGCTGGATTAACCGCTTTGATTGCATTGAAGAGTGCCGCAATCGCAAGTACCCATCTTCCCAGCCCCATATATCATCTTCCGGATGCGTTGCTTTGCCCTCCATGCTTTTCCATACCTTATCTCGTATCCAAATTTCTCCTTAACAATCCCAGCAAGTGTCTTCACCTTCATATTGGGTTCTCCTTTACTATGTGACACAGTGACTTGGTAATAATGGTAGAGGTCAATCGCCGATGCTTCTGCATTTCAGCTCGCTTCGGCACAAGTGTGTGGGCCAACGATTCTTGTGATCTTGAACTTTCCGTGTCCTTCTGCTTCCTAGCACAAACCCTCCATTCACATGTTTCCTTCGCACACAACTGTGTACCTCCGCTCCACATAAGAATGCCTCACCTTGAATGGCCTTTTATGAATCACTGAATACTCCTGCAGCCACCTTCTCAATGCAGACAAGTCCTCAAACATCATGCCCTTCTCAATTGTCATGCTTGACCCGGCCTCAGGAGCATCTAGCAGCTCGTCATCCCTTCCTTCGCATAAGCCTCATGAGAATGCCTAAGATCGCTGAATTCATGGCGATGGATCCCGCCAGGCAATAACGCCTGATCAGCTCAATATCACTTTCGGTCAGCTCTTCAAAAGGGCGGTCATCATCAGAATCAACGGCCCTTGCGATCTCGTAAGGCTCCAGATCATCCACAATTTGAACATCCACACTGTTGGAGTCCCTGCAGACTTCTTCAACGTTGCCAGATGGAGCAACGGGAGGAACACCCACATTATCAGGAATGTCTCCTGCATCATAAGCACGAAAACGATGGGATTGAGACAAAAGAAAGGAATGACGGGAAAAGGCTAAAGTGTGGCTCGACACTTACTGGGATGATCTTGAGGGGCCGCCACGACATCATCAGTCCGACATTCAACTCGAACTGGTTGAGAAATCTGAACCTCGTTCGGGGCAGATAGAGCATCGGACACCTCAGGCACTTCTTCCACATCCACCGCAAGATCCGGTAACGGAGGGTCAAAGGGTGCCTGATCACCTAGTTCTGGTGAATAACCATGAGGGGTGGGATCAATGGACACCTTCCGCACAACAAGGTCCAAACATTTTAACTCATTCCGCATAACCAATTTGACATATTTGTCCCACTCATCCTCACAACCAATTAAGATCAACCGCTTTGAGAATTGTGTCTTTCAACCAAGTGAAGTAACCCCTCAACTGTGATGCTCTCCTCGTTTCCATGACAATGTAGCTTCTCCCGGACCCTAGCAACCAACTCACTAAATGACGGCCGATCACTGAATATCAGAGGCACCCTTTGCATTTCAACAAATCGAACATTTCCATAATCATCACTTGTCACACTACCTCCATGATATATGGTGACTAGGTTGTCCATCTAGTTCATACAGAAAACCAAACTTAATACCTTGGAAATATGCGGATGGAAAGTTAAAAATAAAGCTAAAGCACAAACGATTTAAGTCCCACAACCACATATCATCTACCTAAAGCAGAAAGCTAAACCATGCTCTATAGGTTCGGTGTAGCCAGGCACTAACCGTCTATAGGGGTGTGGAACTCGGTCCATTTGCAAAACTTACAGACATTGATAGTGCAAAGTAGGCACCCAACAAAATAATCTTACATTATAATATGCAAACTACATTCTTACAAATACACGATCGTATGGTTGTATCAATTTGATGCATTAACGGCAATTCTGCATTCTACATGGTGTAATTAATTCACAAGCCTCCAAAGCAACTTCATCATCCGAATCTTTATTAGCTTGCAGGATCAATTCGATTACATTTTTCAAATGTGGCTGCGTTTTAGTTAGCCAATGTCGATCCAAAGATAAGACCATACAAGCATAAACAATCTGAATAATTGACCAAAAATCTACCAATGAAGATTAGTAAGTTCTGCAGATAAATAAGCAAAGGATGTTGTGTATTGTTCATAGATGGAATGGCATGCAACTGAGCTCAATGGGGTGATTTCACGGACTATTAAATTATACAATGACAAGATTCATGGCATAGAAGACCTTTCATAAGGAGCATCGAAGTCATTGCAAAATTGATTATATGTCTTATGAATTGCTTGGTGAGGACAACAAATGGAATCTAAATGTGCAGCAAAGAACATGATATTACTCGCAAAATTGATGGACGACTTCAATGAGCTGAACCAGGCCGAACAAACCTATCAAAGAAATGGGCGGCGGAGGCGGTGGGGCTTGGCGCGCAGGAGGGGAGGCGGCGGACGCGGTCGGCCGCGCGGGAGGCGACGGAGGCGCGGCACCAGGGGCGCGGCGGGAGGCAGGAGGCCGGACGCGGCGGACGGGACGGCCGCGCGGGAAGGCGACGGAGGCGCGGCACCAGGGGCGGCGGCGGCGAGGCGAGGCCGGGACGCGGCGGACGGAGGCGCGCTCCGGAGGCGACGGAGGCCGGAGGCGGCAGCTGGGAGGCAGCGCGAGGTGACGAGGCGGCGCGGCGACGCTAGGGTTTGCGGGTTTTGGACGAGCGCGTGAACCAGCGGCGCCAAGACCACACGGGAAAAGGGCGCGTGGGGCCCGGCCGCAGGTCGGCGCCATGACCCACGGCCCGAGCTCAGAGCCATGACCCACGGCGCGGGCTCGGAGCCACCACCACGGCGCCGACCTCTTGCCACGTCAGCGCCACGCATGCCGCCAGGCTGGTGCGGGCCCGGGCCCTCGGAGCCGTGGACCACGGCGCCGAGACGTGTTACCTCGGCGCCGTGGGTCACGGCTCCGACCCCCTGGGTCCAAAAACGGAATTAAAACCATCAGGGGTCTAAATGTGAAATTTTTTCAAAAAAAGGGCTAAAATAGAAAAAATTCGGACGAGCTGTTGTGAGCTGATTTTTGCCAAACACCCTTTGTACAAACAGCTTCATGGATGAAGCTTCTTAAATCTTACTCTCACAAGGGAATGGGGTGGGGTGAAGCTGAAAATAGTAGCTTTTCACAGCTCTCTCCCTCAGGCTCGCAGTTCTAGAAACCCACTGCCCTTGTAGTTGATGAAATTACATCACTTTGCCACCGGGTCCCCACGCTGCTTCTCTCTCCTCTCGCACTTCTCTACCGTTCGCACTTCTCTAATGATTTTAATTTTTATTTTAATTTTTAATTCATACTCATTCAAATATATTATTTTTAATTCATATGACCATATACAAACATACAACTCCAAATGTTAGAACAAGTCGATAGACAGGGCATCTTGGATAATTGCCCTCTTCACCATGCATGAAAGTGGTGAAGCTGTTTTGCCAAACAGTTTTCCAAAACAGTTTTAGCTTCACCGGTGAAGCTGCTCGTGAAGCTGAAACAAAAAAACAGCTTCACTAGTGAAGCTGAGCTGTGCCAAACGGGGCCTTATTGTTTTTGTCGAGAAACCTGGGCCTGGCCAGGTGTCCTAGCCTATTATAGGTAACCTACCGCAGACTATAAATAGAGAGCCATACCAACTTATTATATACACCTGATGCAATTGAAAGTAATAAAGAAAGACCAGGAGTTCTCTCTACCTCTCTGTGTTCAATCTATTATTCTGTTTTCTGTGATTGATTCGTTCTTGTTCTAAGCAGAGGAATTGCTCGGACTGATCGCCAGCGACGGTTTCTCAACACGTTATCAGCACGACTTCGCTCTGGTGAACGAAGGTAATCATCGAAGCACCTAATAGATTGAATTTTCTAGATCGCTTTGAATCTGTATTTTCTTTCATGTTCTAGATTGAATCTCTACGGTGTAAATCCGCCCTAATCTACTACGAGTAGACCTGAAGTCGCCGGCACAATGTCGATCGGTAGATTGCATCAAAGGGGAGATGTTGATTGCACTGTAAATTAGAAAAGAAAAAATGGTGCAAATCCGCCCTAATTTACCGCGAGCAGACCTGAAGTCGCCGGCGCAATGTCGATGGTAGATTGTGAAAAAGGGGTAGATGTTGATTGCACTGTAGATTAGAAATGAAAATTTTGCATGATTTTATTTGATTCTGCATGATCACTGTATGAGAAAAGAAATTGGCATTGTTTTCTCTGTTTAGCTTCAGCACGAAAAAAAATAAAAAAAGGGAGCGTCGGCCACCAGCCTGCAGCCGGCCACCAGACCACGCCGCTGGCCAGCAGCCTGATAAGGAGTCCGATGCGCCGTCGGCCAGCAGCCAGCGCCGCCGCCTGGAGCCACCCGGACACCCGGCCGATGTTTTCCCGCATGAAGCATCGCCGCCGCCACCACTTGGCCTTCGGCCGACCGCCCCAAAGCCGGCCATCTGCACCGGCTCCACCGCTCACGCATGCGTGCCCGCGCCTGCACACGCGCCTCCCCGTAGCCGATGCCACGACTTCCGCGTAGATGAGCACTGCCGGCTGCCGCACCTGAAGCCATCTTGCACCACCCGGCTCGAAGTCGGTTCACCCGCCGCGCCCGGCCGCCTTTCCCCGAGCCGCCCAGCCGTAGCCGCCGGTTCACCTCCCCATACGCCCCGGCCCAAAGCCGGTTCGTCCGCCGCAGTGTGCAGCTGGCCTGCAGCCACGCGTGCGACTCAGCAGCACGCACAAACCCCAACCGCTGCCGCCTCCCTCGTGCCGCCCCGCAAGGAGTTGCCGTGGCCGCACCCGCGCCGATACGTCGCCGCCCGAAGTCGACAGCCGCGCGCCTTTCCCGACCGTCGCCCGCTGTCGCGCATCATCGCCCGGCCACCGCCCTTTTACCGCCGCTGCCGGAGGTCCATCATCGCGCAAGGCAGGCCGCCTGCCACGCGCTTCGCCCGGTCCGCCCAAGAAACCCTACCCGCTCCCTCCGCATCGGTTTTGCGCCAGCTGGTTTGGGCCATTGTGGGCCAGATGAATGGGCCAAGCGGCCGAATGTGTTCTTGGGCGAAATAAGATGGGCCGGTTTTAGCTAGAGAAAACGGGCCGCATGGGCCGAATGGGAAAAGGAGGGGAGAAGGTCGGCGTTGAAAAAAAAGGGGGAAAGGGCCCAGCCGGTGGGGCGCTGGCTGTTTCACAAAAATGCCCCCGAAGTCATAAATATTACCAATGAGGCCTAAAATTTGCGTATAAGTCCCGAATTTTGCAGAACGGTCTCGGTAATTCCAAAAATTACCGATAGGTCCTCAAATTTACGTATGGGTCCAGAATTTTGCAGAAAACCCCTCGATAAATCAGAAAATTGCGCGAATTTTTCTCTGAACTGAAATTTTGCGAAGAAACCCCCTAGAAATTGCGGAATTCACTGAAATTTCATATTCTAGCATAAAATGGCCTCAGGAATCCGAATTTTGAATTAGTTTTAGCATTTGAAGCTTATTTATTTTTGCCATTATTATTCTCTGTATTTTCTGTATTTATTTACTGTTTTGGATAATTGTAATTGTTTAAATTGCTTTTAATCACTGAAATTAGCAGTAAAATTATAGAAAATACATAGAAAATTATGAAACATTGCAAGAACCTATTGTACCATTTATTTACTCGCAGTAAATTATTCCGTGCATATTTACCAGCAGTAAACTTATATACACATATAGATGGCTGGCATCACGAACCAGGAGTTCAAGGAGCTTGCCCAGCATGGTCAAAACTATCTAACGTAGGCATCCGATGTCGAGGTAGTGCTTGGTGCTAAGAAGCTCCGCACAACTGTTGAGATTGGCGGAGTGCATGACGCCCAATCCACGCTTGAAGGAATGATCAAGTACTTTATTTTCTTAGGCACCACTTCTGTCCCACTCCCAAGAATGAGTATATAGCGGAGAATAGCACGCTAGCACTCTGGACCGCACTCAAGAAGCGGTTTGAGAGGCTAGAGTACACCATCCATCTCAAGCAGAGCAAGAGTGGATCAGACTGAGGTTTGCCGATTTTAAGACGGTCGGGGAGTACAATTCTGCATTGCACAGGATTTGTACCAATCTTCAACTCTGTGGCAAGCAAATCACAGATTAGTAGAAGATGGAGAAAACTCTATCCACCTTCCACCCCAATGCAGTACAATCCACACATAATTATCGTCAAGACGGCTGTGTAGAGTATGCCAAATTGATTGATATGACACAGGTTGCGGAGGCTCAGGACAAAGTTCTCCGTAAGAACTACGTCACTCAGCCACATAAGAGCTCCGCTGGCCGTGAAGCCAACGCCGGGAGCCACAAGGTGTGAAAGCCCTTCATGAAGAAAAGGGGAAGGAAAGGTTAGGCCACAGCCCAGAAAGGTGAATCAGATGCTCCACGAGAGAATAAGGCTAGCAAGCTAAAGCGGGATGGCAAAGGGCAGCATGAAGCCCACTTTGCATCGGCTGAGGGGGAGAGTTCTGAGTAGCTGCCTGCACTGATGGAGGATGAAACCGTCATGATAGCAGCAACTCTTTTTGACCTAGAAGCAGCCGACGCCATGATTTCTCTTGAAGAGAATGCCAACCCCGAGAAAACAGTAGAAGAAGTCTGATGCACAGAATACATTTAGACTTTAAAATGTCATTTATTTTGTGTGAAAAGAACAAGTTAGAATTTGCATGGATGGTACTTTAGCATTTATTTTCTCGTGATTGTTGGATGATATTTGAAGAATTCATTCATTTATTTAGTTTATGATGGCATGATATGTTTTGATATTGGAGTATTTTATTTATGTGTTGAATGCCTTCTAATACATATTAATAAAATACCCTATATTAGAACGCGTGTAGCGACCTATGAAGGAAGTGTGCTTAGCTAGCAGCAGCACAACGCATATCATCTTAAGAGAGACTAAGTATTTTCAGTCAATTCGTAAGAGCACTGGTAGCCTTACGACAATCGCCAGAAGCGATGCATGTATAATTGGTTCACGAAGAGCCACAATAGGCACAACTTTGGTCATTGAAGAAACCTTATTGTACCCAGAATCAACTAGAACTCTCCTAAGTTTTAAGGATATTCGCGCCAATGGTTTCCACTTTGAGACTAAAGAAGAGTACGGTAAGGAATACCTACTCATTACGAAGCGTGAAGAGAATGGAAAAGTGTATTAGAAAAACTTCCTTCACTAGAAACTGGGCTATATTATACCAACATTAGGGCACCTGCGGCCTGCACTGTCCCGAAGACAGTATTTAGAAGCTCTGAACTCTTTTGTCTCTAGCATGATAGATTAAGCCACCCAGGTCTTAGGATGATAAGAAATATAATCAATAATTCCCAAGAGCATAATATTAATGTGAAGAATTTTCCGAATCATGAAGATTTTGTGTGCCCTGCATGTGCCACCGGGAAACTAATAACTAGACCCTCCACTCTGAAAGTGAAGGATGAAGTCCCTACATTCCTGGAACGCATCCAGGGAGACATTTGCGGTCCCATTCAGCCCATCTCAGGGCCATTTAAGTATTTTATGGTGCTCATTGATGCTTCCTCGAAGTTGTCATATGTGGGTTTTGTTGTCCACAAGGAATCACGCCTTTGCAAAATTGATCTCGCAGATCATTCGCATAAGAAATGTGTTCCCTGATCATCACATCTAGTCCATCAGAATGGACAACGCCGGAGAATTTACTTCAAAGACATTTGATGATTATTGCATGGCGATGGGAATTGCATTTGAGCATTCGGTACCGCATGTCCATACCCAGCATGGTTTGGCAGAGGCTTTAATAAAAAAGAATTAAAATTATTGCCTGACCCCTCTTGCATTATTGTAATTTGCCAGCTACATGTTGGGAACACGCAGTCCTACATACAGCAAATCTCATCAATTTTAGACCATCAGCCTACAACATCCATCCGCCTATGCAACTAGCGCAAGGGTCAACACCGAAAATTTTCCAACATTAGGGGGAGGAAATCAACCCCTTGATGAAGAATGTCGGGAAATTACGTGGCAAGCCATGGGAATTCATACACATGACCCGCGCAATAGTGAAGCAAATAGAAGTCCAGAAGACAAGAAAAATCCAGAAGACAATAGAAGTCCAAAAGACAAGAGAAGTCCAGAAGACAATTGATTTGCAAGCATTAGCAAATCAGCTGCCTGATCACTTTAGTGATTTGAATAGCGTGACTAAGTCGCATGTGCCTCACGCACTGCACTGGAGAGGGTTGAAATACCAAAGAAAGCAGAAGATATCCCTAATCTCGTCCAGAGGCCTCAGAAAAATAAAAAAGAGGACGAGAACTCTGGTTCCTCGAATCCTTAGTAACCGGGGACGCCTGGTGAAGAAGGATAAGAAGCACTTATCACATCCGATGACTGAAGTCCCCCAGAATGAAAAGGAGAGCCAATTGAGACCTGGCACAAGTATGACACCTTCAGAAAAGGGCATACCAGATCTGAATATTGAATATCCCCATCGGCATGGATATGTGCGCACACATCAGAACCGAAAAAACTAAAGGGACTTGCCACCGCAATTGAAAGAAGCGATGCGCAAGGTGAAGCTCTAGAAGAAGCAACGCTCCAGAAGAAGCAACTCATGAAGAAATAGCTATAAATTATGTGCACATGGGAGAGTCCCTGAATAGGACAACAGCCAATATCGATATCTACTTCGCAAAGAAAATTGCCACAATCATCAATCTTAATCCCGAGCCTGCATCGCTCTCTGAATGTAAGAAAAGATCAGATTGGGAAGATTGGAAGAAGACAATAGCAACTGAATTGCTATCTCTGAACAAAAGAGAGGTGTTTGGGCCCGTATGCCGCACGCCTCCCCATGTGCACCCCGTTAGGCACAAGTGAGTATTTGTTCAAAAGAGAAATGAAAGAAATGAAGTAGTGAGATACAAAGCAAGGCTAGTAGTCCAAGGTTTCACTCAACGTCCTAGAGTTGATTATGAAGAAACCTACTCCCCAGTCATGAGTGGAATTACCTTTAGATATTTGATCTCAATGGAAGTGAACTTGAACTTAGGAATGAAATTGATGGATGTTGTGACTGCATACCTTTACGGTAACTTGGATTCAGAGATCTATATAAAAGTCCCTGAAGGAATCCCTCTCCCGAACCAAGACAGAGCAAATAGAAATCTGTACAGTGTGAAACTCAGAAAGTCATTGTATGGACTGAAACAATCTGGAAGAATGTGGTATAATCGCTTGAGCGACTTTCTCTGCAAGAAATGCTACACGAACAATGAAGACTGTCCTTGTGTATTTATACGGCGATCCCAGAATAGATTCTGTATAATCTCTGTGTATGTAGATGATCTGAACATCATCGGGACGGTAGAAGATATCAAAGAAGCAAGCTCCTACTTGGAGTTAGAATTTGAAATGAAAGATTTGGGCAAGACCAAGTTCTGCTTAGGCCTGCAGCTTGAGCATGTCCCTGAAGGAATCTTGGTATATCAGTCGACCTACACCCAGAAGGTGCTTGAAAGGTTTGGCTTTGAGAAGGCATTCCCATCGAAATTACCGATGATCGAGAGGTCTTTACAGCAAGAAAAAGATCCTTTCCGACCTAGAGAAGAGGGGAGGAAGTGGGACCGAATTCCCATACTTGAGTGCGTGGGAGCACTCATATACTTAGTGCACTAGACCGACATTGCATTTGCCGTGAACCTATTAGCAAGGTACAGTGCAGAGCCCACCAAAAGGCATTGGCAGGGCATAAATGACATCTTCCGATACCTCCAAGGAAGCAAGGACCTTGGATTGTTTTACAGAAAGAATCAAGATCTGAACTTGATTGGCTATGCAGATGCTGGGTACCTGTCTGACCCACATACCGCAAAGTCACAAACAAGCTATGTATTCCTGTATGGTGGAACTACAATTTGCTGGAAATCTTCTAAGCAAAGCCTTGTAGCTACTTCGACGAATCACTCAGAAATTATAGCACTGTATGAAGCCGCATGAGAGTGCGCTTGGTTTCGCCGAATGGTTCACCACATCCAGCAGTCGTGTGGGATGAACATTGTGCAAACTCCCACAATTATCTACGAAGATAATGCAGCTTGCGTTGCACAAGTGCAAACGGGCTATGCGAAGAGTCATCTCACAAAGCATATCAACCCCACATTCTTCTATGCACATGAATTGCAAAAGATGGATGAGATTAAAGTACTGCATACTAAGTCTTGTGAAAATCTCACAGATTTGTTCGCTAAGTCATTCCCCGCGTCTAGCTTTGAAAGATGCGTGTGAGGGATTGGAATGATGAGATTTAGAGAAGTGCAGAATTCAGGGGGAGAATTCTCACAAGCCTGATAATAAATCTTGATTATGAAGATTAAGTACCCAACAGAATAAAGTCCTGAAGACCAAATGAAATTGGGTGGATTGTACTCTTTTTTTCCTTGACAAGTTTTCATGAAGTTTCTCGACCAAGGTTTTTAATGGGGCAATTTGTGCATCGCAGCATCACATGTATCATGTGTTCTTTCTCTAAATTTTTTCCACTGGGTTTTTATGGAGTTTTAGTGAGGCATGAACATGTTGGGTGAGTACCCAAGTGGAAGTGTTGAGAAACCTGGGCCCAAGCCAGGAGTCCTGGCCCATTATGGGCACCCCACCGTAGACTATAAATAGAGAGCCATACCAACTCATTATGTACACCTGATGCAGTTGAAAGAAATAAGGAAAGACCAAGAGTTCTCTCTACCTCTCTGTGTTCAATCTATTATTCTGTCTTCTGTGATTGATTCGTTCTTGTTCTAAGCAGAGGAATCGCTCGGACTGGTCGCCAGCGACGATTCCTCAACAGTTTTCAGCGTTGCAGTGACGCCACCTGTAATTTACCATCCATTTTATTCGCTTGTACTATACATAGGGGTGGAAACGGATCGGATACGGTCGAATAGTCTCAAATACGAATACGAATCCATATTTTTAAAATGAATACGGATACAAATTTGAATATTCTCAAATACGGATACGAATATTCTCGAATACGAATACAGATATTTTTGAATACAGATTTTTTCGTATACGAATAGCGGATAAAACGGATTCCTAGCGGTTTTGCCAATTTTTCACTCGTTACCGGTTTTGAACCGCCTAAATTCAAAGTTTGAATCACAAAATTTGTACAGATTTTTCATGGGTTTTAGAAACGAATCGAATACGAATCGAATAGTCTCGAATATGAATACGGATACGAATATTCTCGAATACGAATGCGAATACGAATACTCCCAAATACATATACAAATATTCTCAAATACGAATATGAATATTTTTCGAATACAGATTTTGATTACCACATTTGTGTTTCCTCGGATACGAATATCGGATAAAACGAATTATCCGTTATCGTTTTCCACCCCTAACTATACGACGAAGTCCACTTAACCGTTTAAACTACAAAACCAGGTATTTAACTTTCTGATTTGCAAAACTAGGTTTTTAACTTTCTGATTTTATAATATCAGATCACCTCATCCTCTACAGCTGTTTTCGATAGCAGTTTTGTCCACACAGTCTCCACATGGTTTTGCCCATATGACACCCATGGCACTGCTTCTCTTCCTCTTTTCTTTTGCCCTTTCCAAATAAGCACCACGTTCTTCTTTTGTTTCTACCTCCTCTCTCCCTAATCTAGCATGCCGTTATAGTGCCTTCTCCCCTAGCAACCCATCACAACTACATAGCCCACCAGAGCCACACCTAATAACGTCGTTATAGTGCCTTTTCCGCTGTTCCGGCTGCACGGCCAAGTGCGCTAATGGCCCCATCCACGTCTACGGTGGAAAATGCCTTGTTGGCGGCCCTCAACGCGTTTCAGCGGGAGCTAGTGGATCTTCGTGGGGCCGTGAGGGACATGCAAGAGGCTCGGAGCCAGCAGACCCCACAGGTGGTCGCGTCGGAGCCCATGCCGAAGAGGGTAGATAGCCGCGACGCGCCTACATCCAGCTGTGTCCCGCTGTGATGCGCGGACCCGGAGTCCCCACTCTCTGCAGCCTGCAGCAGGCGGCATGGCCGGAGGACTTCAAGTTCCCCAACACCATCGAGCTGTACAAGGGCTACACGGACCCTCGGGAGTTCGTGCGGGTGTACGAGACCGCCATCGAAACCGCCGGCGGAGACGATACTACGAAAGCGAAAGGACTCCCCCTCGCGTTGCAGGGAGTGGCGTTCTCTTGCTTTTTTACCATAGAGCCAAACTCCATCTGCGCATGGGAGCTGCAACGCCTCTACAACAACTTCTAAGGGAACTATGTCGAGCGGGTCGACGTAGATCAGCTCTTCGCGATCAAGCAAAAACCCTCGGAGAAGCTCCGGGACTACTTCAAGCGTTTTGCGAAGGTCCGTTGCCAGGTCAAGGATGTAAATGAGACAACTATCATCAATGCAGCAGTACAGGGTCTTCGCCCAGTGCCGCTGGACGAATACAATGCGCGAAAGCTAATCAAGACGGTGGCGAAGCTCTTCGATAAGATGGAGGAGTACGCTAGAGCGGAAGAAGACGCACGACGGCGATAGGGTAATGATTCCGACACCAATCAGGCGGAGGGCTCGCTGAAAAATGAAGATTCGCCAAGGAGGGCTCTTCGAAAGGTAAGCGCAAGCAGGAACTATCGATGGACGCCTCCGAACGCAAGGATACCCAGCACAAGGAGTCGTCGGGCGACAAGTCCAAACGCGGCCAGCAAAAGTCTCGGAGACCCCGTTATGTCTTCGACATCGAGGGCAGCTCCAAGGACAACGCCCCCGCTGGCCGCGGCGGTAGAGGACGCCGGGGTCGAGGGCGGGGGCATGGTCGAGGTCGTGATGATAAAGGCCGCGGAGAGTACGATGACCAGCACCACGGGCAGTGGTGCGACGTCCATGGTCATGGCAGCCACGACACGCGTGCGTGCACTACCATTGCGGCACTTCGACAAAGCGTCGCCAGGGACAGGAACCTCGAGATGTGTCCGCCCATCGTGGCCCACGTCCAGCAGCCCCTGGAAGTCCCCATACGGATCCAGGAAGGGACGCAGCCCCAGGAGGGCCCCCTACGGATTTAGGCTCATGTACAGCAACCACGGGAGGGCCTCCTGCAGTTACAAGCCCCAGAGGGAGCCCAGCGCAGGGTCATAAACGCCATCTCCGGAGGCTCCTCGCTGGAATTTGCCTCAGCGTGGCAGCGGAAGGCCTACGCGAGGAGGCTAGACCACGTGACGACATACCCGGCGCAGGCACCACCGGATTGGGCGCAGCACGAGATCACCTTCACGCCCGTCGATGCTCAGGGGTGGAGTTCCCTCATCAAGACCCCCTGGTCGTCCAGGTCGCCATCGCAGGATGCGACGTTAGACGCGTCCTGGTTGATGGCGGAAGCTCCGCGAACATCTTGTTTGATGAAGACGAGGTGCCCGATCTTTCGATGAGATTGGTAACTATCGATTTGGAGGAGAACGACTTTGACGATGCGGCTACTAACCGGTCACGACCAGAACGCCAAGCAATCGCTAAACCACACTCCAAGTCATTATCAACCGTGCCAAGAACGCGTTGACTGACCATTTAAGGTCTATTCCTGCATGCAACCAAGAACACGCAAGAACAAGATAACAAGCAATCTGAAATTACAAATATTTATATTAAGCTCAAAAGGTGGGATTCCGCAGAAGGTTCTTTACGGTTGGTCTAGCTGACACAAGCGAAGAACAAAAGTTTTCACCATGGAAAAACTAATCAAACGAAATCCAAGAAAACTAGAAGGGTGCAGGCTCCTTAAATAGGGGTGGGAAAGCCACACAAAACTAAGGAAAAAGGGGGTGGTACTATTCACAGCACTGTTCATGTGAATAGTAATGTGTGAACAGTATGGGCCTAGGTGGGGAGGCACCTCCTCTTTGGGCCCAAACATTACAAGGCCCAATTTGACCAAAATAGGTGACGCAGTGCCTTCTTTAAGTGATTGCGGCAAGCACAGGACAAATTTGGAGATGAGGCTAGATCCATTGGAAAGAGGATGAGAAAAGCTTTCCACCGAGTACTCGTGGACCTCAAACGGACTCTGTATGTGAAAGTTATGCACATTTGAAGTTGGGCCGTCAGGCCAAGTCCGAACTGATCTGGAGGCCGAATTGGATTCCAAAACATGTCCAAGTTGAACTCTTGCTTGAATTGGTGCAAAAGTGATGTGGTACTTTAGTTCAATCTTGATATTGGGAGCTATGGTCGTATGTGATGGTGGCGTGGTCACATCATTGTTCGCAGTGGCTTTCGACCAGATGGGGGTCCCCCGAAGCCGGTTGGGCCCCTCGGGAATCCCACTGCAGGGTTTCGGAGGTCAGCCCCTACGGGCGCTGGGCCAGATATGCCTGCTGGTCTCCTTTGGCCAGGACGACAACGTAAGGAGCGAAGACGTCACCTTCGATGTTGTCGACATCTTGTACCCCTACAATGCCATATTGAGATGACCAACCCTCAACTCCTTCGGAGCAGTGCCGCATCACGGCTTCCTATGCATGAAGCTCCCCGGACCGCAGGCCATCATCACCGTCCACGGCGACCAGGATATGGCCCGGCGCATAGAGCTCGGCATTAGAGGCCCACGCCATGAGGCTCAACGGAGCGCCTAGGCCGGGCACCAAAGCGCGAAGATCCTTGGCGGCCCCAGGAAGCACCTCGACAAGCCCCCACGTGGATTGTTCCAGCAGTAGAGGCTTCCACCGTGCCCGCCCCCAAGCGATAAGTGGTTAGTACCTTCGTCTTTTTGTAATCGCTCACCCGCGCAAACGGGAATTCAATAAAGTTCACTGTTTGCCCAACTCGTCTCGTTGTTTTCAAAAACGCGCGGAGGCTTGCCTTCGCATGTACTCTCTATGAGTATAAACAAAGACACGCGTTCACGCACACACTCTCCACGAACAAAAACGTGGGTATGAGTATAAACAAAGACACGCATTCGCGCGCGCACTCTTTGCGAACAAAAACATGGGTATGAGTATAAACAAAGACACGCGTTCGCCGCGCACTCTCCACGAACAAAAACGCGGGTATGAGTATAAACAAAGACACGCTGTTCGTGCGCGCACTCTCCGCGAACAAAAACACGGGTATGAGTATAAACAAAGACACGCATTCGCGCGCGATCTCTCCATGAACAGAAACACGGGTATGAGTATAAACAAAGACGTGCGGGGGGACACCTCCGCACGCACTCTGCGGAGTATAAATAAGATGTAGTGTCGAGGCCCGCCTCCGCACGCACTCTTAGGAGTATAAATAAGACGTAGCATCGAGGCTAGCCTCCGCACGCACTCTACGGACAATTGTTTTGTGGACTAACGGTTTCCATGAGTTGGATGCATAGGTTAGGTTCCAAAAATGAAGATGACTTGGGATGACTTTGTGTGTTGAAGATCATCAAGTTAAGATTGAGATGAATATGGCTTCATGTGTTCAAGGCCATCAAGAAGAAGGAGATGCATCATGAGTTGATGCATGATCATGTGTTGATCAAGTCGAGAGAAGACCATCATGTGTTGATGGAGTTGATGAAAAGGATGCGTCATGAGTTGATGCATATCGAGACGATGACTCAAGGCAAAGGTATGACTAGCTAGGGCTAAGGATGTGTTCCTAGTCTTTTACCGGTCTTGTTGTTTGGTTAGAAGACCGGATTGCTAGTTTAGGTTGCCGTACTATTAAGAGGGGTCATGTCTAGTAGTTTGAGTCTCATCATGTGTTGATGGCTCAACCTCACTTGCTCTAGCTCATCTTGGCATGAGGCTTGCATTTGCGAATGTGTTTTGCAAATGGTTGAAGCTCATGTGGTGAATCCTTGTAACATGTGACTATACTTTGTAAATGTGTTTTGCAAAAGGTTGAAGTCCATGTACCTATTCCTTGTGACATGATCTAAGTTTGCAAATGTGTTTTGCAAAAGTTAGAGATCATGCATTATCCCTTGGCATGGTCTAAAATTGTTTATTGTTATCTCCTTTGACATTAGACCATGGTAGTGACTCTTTGGATCTCTTTTGATTTCTGCATTGATGTAATGTGTTTGAGATCATGCAAATAGATGGGTTATGTAGCCCTCTGAATAAGCTTTCCATAGAGTCCAAGATCACTCAATTTCGACATCGGAGTCAAAAGTTATGACCGTTTTTCTGAGTGCTGTCTGTGATGAAAAACCGAGAGCGGTAGTACCGCATTTTATAACTGCGGTAGTACCGCAAATGACTAACTAACGACTATTTTTCTAGCCGTTATGATGGGGAGCGGTAGTACCACACCTATAACGGCGGTGGTACCGCAGAATCCTATTTTTGACTCCAACGGCTAGTTTCGAGGTGTGGGTTATAAATACTCCCTTGTGGCTGGTTGGGGTAAGATTTTTGGGACTCCATTTCACTCTTTTGAGCTAGTGTGAGGCTCTCCACTCAATTGTGCATGTGTTGTACTTTGTGAGAGAGGAGAGGTGATCTAGAGTGCATGTGTTGCATCTAGAGGAGGACTTTGTGTCCGGATTGAGCTTTTGCATTCGTTGCACGTGGTGAGAGTCAAGTGACGGACTTGACTTATTACTCTTGGAGTTTGCCGACTCCTAGACGGCGTTGGAGGCGTCGTGCCCGGTGATCTTCTCAAAGAAGCTTGTGAGAAGGCCCGGCATGTGTGAAGGTTGGAGCTCACCTACCCGGAGCGGGGAAGAGCTACCACTAGTGGATTTGAGGTGGAAGGCTTAATTCGTGGAGCCGGTCCAATTCGGTTGGGCTAACCTCAACGTGGACTAGGGGAGACCGGCAAGTCTCCGAACACCATGGTAAAAAGAGAACGTGCCATTTGTGGTTTGCTTTCTTGTGGTCTTTTTACATTCAAGCAATTTACTTACTTAGCATTATTTTTATTGCTTGTAAATCTAGAATTGCAAACATTGACCTAGGCTAGAATTGTTGGTGCACTTAGGCGAATTCATTTGACTTAGGCACTATTTGTACTAAACCAACTTAAATTTAGCTTCCGCATTGTATACTTGGTTTAGGCAAATAGAAAAGCTCTTTAATTGTTAACATTAATTTGAAGAAAATTTTTAGACCGCCTATTCACCCCCCTCTAGTCGGCCTCCTTGATCTTACAAGTGGTATCAGAGCTTGGTCTCTCATCTATTAGGCTTAACCGCCTAGAGAGTTAAAGGATGGCGACTAGTGGGATTGTGCACCTAGATGAACCACCTCTATTTGATGGCTTAAATTATGATAATTGGAAAATCCGTATGATTTGCTATTTTAAGGCCATGAGCCCAAAAATATGGCGGATTGTAGATGTGGGCTTTTCTCCTCCTAAGGATCCTCATGCTCCAACAATTGAGGATGAGAAATGCTCACATCTTGACGCTCAAGCAACTAACGCCTTATTTAGTACTTTGAGTGTAGAGGTGTTCAATGAAATATGCAATCTCAATAACGCTCATGACATGTGGACTAAAATTCAAGACAAATATGAAATATCCACATTAGGTGATGAAGATTGCATACAAGAGTGGACGTCGGGAGAAGAATGCTCAACTTCTATCTCCGACGATGAAGAGCCCACCATTCCCTCCACATCAACTCAATGCTTCATGCAAAAGGTAACTGTTGTGGGGGTGGCCCAACCCCCCGCGACTGGGCCATGCAACTAGTCCAATATGTAATAGGCCTAATAGTGTAGAGGAATATACCAGTGTAGATATACCAATGTACCCTCATCTTTTGTAAGTACTAAGGGGTAGAATGGGGATTTCCCATTCTACCCCACTCATATATATAAACCCCCAGGAGGGGCAAAGGAGGGACATCCTCTCATTATCACCAACTCTCCAGATCTAGCTCTCCTCTTCCTCTTCTACCAATCCCCCTCTCTTTCTGTCTAGTCTGTAGCTACGACAGATGGCGCCATCCGTGGGGACTGAGCAAGAAGTCGTGCAAGGAAGAGTCACCATCGCGAGGAAGGCCCGCTCCGTGGTCGGTGGGATGCGCCCCGCATACCGAGAACAAAAATACAGCCAAGGGTAAGGAAAGGCAGAGCACCTCTGGGTAATCCAACTCACTCATCAGTCGTTGTTGCATGAAAGTCTCCATGCGGATCTGATAGATCCATCAATCCACCATCCTGATTTTCACTAGTATTGCTGAGTACTGCTTGAGTAGCAAAGTGCAACATCGGGGTCTCCGTGCCAATCTCCACGTCGTAGCCGCCGAGCGCGGCCCCTCGCCGCCGAGCGATTCCGAGCCTCCGCTCCGCAGTGTTGAGCCTCCGCATCAAGCCACTCTGCACAACGGAGCAAGGGACATCCGTGCACGCATGAAACATCAATCCGCTGCTTGTCTGTATGCAAGAAAGAACAAATGTTTAGGCAAGGCATTCATATTCGCACGCGCCGCAGCGGTGTATTCGTTCTTACATCTCCGCACGACGCGGAGGTGCCGCCGAGGGCCTTCATCTCCGGCCGGGCCTCCACGCGCCTCGGCCGAAGTCTCCGCATCGTGCCTCCGGCCGCCGCCTCCGCGCGAGCCTCGCCCGCATGCAAGCACACATGTTTACAGTGTACGTATACGTACATGTGTACACACCATTATAGCACACCCCGAGTTGGGCCACATCAGATCGTCTCGCACGCCGGCGAGCCTGCACCCGCCCCGCTGCGAAGCCCGCCTCCACGCTGCACGTATCAAGTAAAAAACATCAGCTCGCGACGATGCACTACTTGATGCATGCAATCATTTACGCAACAAACGCGACTTTCACGAGGCATGCATTCGAATATTCATTCACACATGTGTATTTATCCATCTCGCGCATGTGTATACCCATTTCTCCATGCATGCAATGTTGTGGTTTCTTGACCAAACAGAGAGAGATGGTAGTGGAGAGGTGGGAGTGTTCTACCTCACCTCCCCTCATCCCGATATATATATTCACATGGAGTATGCTTTACAGCTATGCCCTTACATCCGTACATCCCCATTAGGGGCACTTATGTCATTACACATGTTACTCTGGTTCTTATAACCTCCTAACAGCTCGCTGGCTTAGGTGGGGCCACCCCTACAACAGAGCCTCTCATGGTGAAGGCTTCACAGGCCGGCCATGTCGCGAGTCCCTTGGCCCTCCAGTCCCTGCGCGCTCGTGGAATTTCTCCAAACGTGCGGTTGGGGAGCTCGAGGTGGGATGGAAGGTGATGTCGGCATGCAGTGAGCCGGCGCCTTATCGAAGCAAATGCGCGACGCGCCCGCCCCTACCCTTCGAACGGATGGCGCGAGGTCGGGCGCCTAGTCGGCGTAGACGCGACACGCACTCCGCCCCTACCCTTCGAACGGTGGCGCGAGGCCGGCGCCTAAGTCGGCCGAGGCGCGCACGCCCGCCCCTACCCTTCAACAGTGGCGCGAGGCCGGGCGCTAAGTCGGCCGAGGCGCGCGCCCGCCCCTACCCTTCGAGCAGTGGCAGCGAGGGTGGCGCCTAGTCGGCGTAGACGCGCGCGTGCTCGCCCCTACCCTTCGAACGAGTGGCGCGAGGCCGGGCGCCAGTCGGTAGACGCGCGCGCCCGCCCCTACCCTTTGAACGGTGGCGCGAGGTCGGGCGCTAAGTCGGCCGAGGCGCGCGCGCCCGCCCCTACCCTTCGAACAGTGGCGCGAGGCCGGTGCCTAGTCGGCAGACGCGCGCGCTCCGCCCCCTACCCTTCGAACGGTGGCGCGAGGCCGGGTGCCTAGTCGGCGAGACGCAGCGCGCTCGCCCCTACCTTTGAACGGGTGGCGCGAGGCTGGTGCCTAGTCGGCAGACGCGCGCGCGCTCCGCCCCTACCTTTGAACGGGTGGCGCGAGGTGGCGCTGCCAAAGCCGAGGCGCGCGCTCCGCCCCTACCCTTCGAGCAGTGGCGGCGAGGGTGGCGCCAGTCGCGCAGACGAGCGCGCGCTCTGTTCCCTACCTTTGAACGGGTGGCGCGAGGTGGTGCTAAGTCAGCCGAGGCACGCGCGCCCGCCCCTATCCTTCGAGCAGTGGTAGCGAGGCCGACGCCTAAGTCGGCCGAGGCGCGCGCGCCCGCCCCTACCTTCGAACGGGTGGCGCGAGGCCGGCGCCAGTCGGCGAGACGCGCACGCGCCCGCCCCTACCTTCGAATGGGTGGCGCGAGGCGGGCGCCTAGTTCGGCAGACACGCGCGCCGCCGGAGCCGAGGCGCAGGTTGAGTTTGTCCCTTTCGGTCCGGTAGGGCGCCTTTAATGGCGGCTGGGACCGTATCGACACCTAGCCTGCCAAAAGGCGGGTTGTTGCGTCATGCAGTGTCCTTTCATGTGGTTAGGGCACGCGGCGGCTTGTAACTGGTGCGCCGAGGTGGGTCAGGGGTTGCGTGACCGTGACCGCTTGCGTTGACGGTCCTTGGTTCTGCGGTCGCGTGTAGCGTGTATCACCACGACGCCTCATCTTCGGTTACGGGGAATCGTGCGGGGCGGACCTTTGCACCGCTGCGGTTGCATCCGGCACGCGGATCGTTGCGACGCTTCGGTAGCGGCGATACGGGTGAGGTGGCTCAAAATAGCCCCCCGTAACAGCGTCCCCGCACCTTTACGCCCTCTTTCCTGTCTACTCCGACCTCTACACTTTCGCGATATTTTGACCGCTCCAATTCCTCTGTGGGAAGCGATGGCCTCCGGCAGCGCGCGCCAGCTGGTGGCTCTGGCGTTCACCGGCGACCGTCGCCGCTGGTGGTGAAGTACTCGCTGAGCGAGCACGACCCGTCGGCGGCAGACAAGTGGTGGCTGGCGACGGAGAAGGAAGGCCCGTTCTCCAGCGAGTTGGGCTCTTCACTTGTGACCGAGAAGGCCATCCAGCGACTGCTACGCGAGGGGAAGCTTTCCGATCGCCAGGCGGTACGAGTGCCCGCCCCCGACGAGACCGAGCCGCACCCCAAGCCGTCCGAGGCGATCGTCTTTGTCGCCTTCTTGGATGCAGGGCTCCGCATCCCGGCGGCGGCTATTGTGGGCGACGTGTTACGAACCTTCGATCGAATCGGCGCACTGACCGAACGCCGGGCCCGACTTGCCGATCACGGTTGGGCTTTATGCTCGGAGCGTCTACGCCCAGCTCTTGTTTGTTTGCCTATCTCGCACGAGGCACCGTTCCAGCCCAAAGACCGGAAGGCGCAGACATCGTCGAACTTTGGCGATGTTAGCTTCATTCTTCGTTGTCCCGCACCAAGCTTTTCCCCACGAATTCGACTCGCGGGAAGTGGAGTCCCAATGGATGAAGCGGTGGTTCTACCACCGTAGAGAGCGGAGCGCCTCAAGCGTACGGCCGACCGATCACGCTCAAGACTTCGCCGGCGGACATCGATGACGCAGACAGCGATTGGCCCGTGACTCGTGGGCTTGGTGGCCCTTCAACATGCGTGACTCGCCAAGAGTTCGTGATGTACGCGCGCGCCGCTATGCAGCGGTTGGCGCTTGCCGCTGAGAGTCGCCGAGACGACAACGTTGAGCCGCTTGGCCTGCAGATCGCCGTGCCCCCAACGCTCGTAAGTGCCGACCGCCTCGCTCCTTTTGTTCGCGCGTAGCGTGTTATGAATTCACCCTCCTTTTTCTTGTGCTTTAATTTAGAGATTAGCCTGGATGACGCGGAGCGACTCGCGCGCGTGTTCCTCGGGCCGTACACCGGCAGGGAACACGAGCAGCGCTCGTCTGCAACTGCGGCGGTGGGGCTGGGGCGGATAAACCGTGTGTGCGAGGCCTTGGGCCTTGCCGTGCCGGACCGCCCTTGTCCGCCTTCGCAATCTCAGGACGCCGGTGCTGCGAAGACGGCGCGCCGCTCGCAAAAGGGGCCGAGGCGAGCGCTCGCCGTTCTTGGCATCGCATCGCGCCGCCGCCGCCATCGGGCGCGCCGACGCGAGTCGATTCAGCGAGATATGCCGACTCAGGCTTAGAGGCTGGGGACGCCGGGGGCGAAGCGTCTTCCAGGGGTGTCCCGGACGACGGGCTCACGACAGCCCGCTAGAGGGAGGAAGTCTCGTCGCCCCTTGTGTTCGTCGAGACGGGATCCGAGCCGGCCGACCATGCTGAAGTAGAGCCTCCGGTTGTGACGGCTACGACGTCGGAGGCGCAACCTTCGGTGACAACCGTCTCGATGCCGGAGGCGCAGCCTTTGGCCGTGGCCGCCGTGACGCCGGAGGGGCAACCTTCGGTCGTGGTCGCCATGGCGCCAGGGGTGCAGCCTCCGATTGTGGCGGCTACGACGTCGGAGGCACAACCTTCGGTGATGACCATCTTGATGCCGGAGGCGCAGCCTTTGGCCGTGGCCGCCGCGACGCCGGAGGCGCAGCCTCCGGCCTCCTCTTCGGGGCTTTTGCCCCCGGGTGTTGCAGCCGCGGGGTCTATTCCCGCAGCGGCTGCTGGGACGGGGGCGTTGCCCCCCATTCCGGCCAAACCGCCATGCCTGCGGTCGTGGCTCCACGAAACGTCGAGGGGGTTCACTGTGGTGATGGGCGTCGGGAGTTTGTCGGACTCCGACACCCATGCCGAGGTCCCTACGGCGCGTGTTCCTCCTACGCCTCGGACCACGCCGTCCACCTTGCCGGAGCGACCGCGGCGATGGCAAACGCGAAGCCTCTGCTCTTGCGGAACCATACCTCCGGAAGGGGCTTGCGCCACTTTCCCTTCCTGGGACTAGGGGGAAGGCTCCCAAACTCCGCCGGCTGCCACCGAGGGTAAATTGGCATGGGTTATCCTGGAACGTTTTTGTTGCTCCTTGTGGTGTGCTCACACGCACTTTTGCCTGCAGCGTTGCTTATCCCGGAGGAGGAGCCTTTGCCGGAACACGAGGGTTCCGGTGCTGTTGGCACGAGCGTTCCACGCTCCGGCCCCGCGGACTTCGTTCCCCCGCCGGAGACGCTGAGGGCATGGCATGGCATTGTGGATGACGCGGCTACCAGCGTCAGGTAGCAGGCGCTACCCACGTACGGGGTGGACCGTCTGAGGGACAGCTTCGAGGTGTCGGGGGTGCGGGTAAGTACGTAGTTTTTATAACACCCGGCCATGCTGCGCTTGCTGAATCGCTTTTTGCCCTGCTGCACTCGGTGCCGGGCAGCCCCGTAGACGGCTTATGTTCATGCACAAAGGGCGCTGGAAGATAGGCTGCAGGCCGCCGAGGAGCAATTGCACGAGGCTGCTGGGGTTCGGTCCGCCCAGGATGCCCGAATCCGCCAGCTTGAGGCGGAGTGCGCCGAGGCGAAGGCACACGCCGAGGGGGCTGCCGTGTCGGCGCGGGAGAAGGCCACCGAGGCGACGCGGATAAAGTTCGCGGCGGAGCGGGACGGCCTTCTGCAGCAAGTCGCCTTGCTGGAGAAGGAAAAGGGCGAGCTTGCCTCGACCCTAGCAGAGCGCAACCAGACGCTTGGCGAGGCTTCGGTCATTGCGTGGGACACCCTGCAAATGCTGGAAGTCCACCTCCAAAGACTTGTGGGTGCGGTGCCGGACCACGCCTTCGGCCTGAAGGAGTTGCTGCGGGCCCTTCGCTGGATCCATGATGCCGCCGACGTTGCGCGCTGGGCAGCGATTTAACTTTGGTGACCATCGTGCCTATGTGGCTGCGTGCACCGTGTGCGCCCTCCTTCGCACCGTGGTTGCATGCACATCGCCGGCCGAGAACCTCGGTGGAGATGACGGCGGGCCGAGTGATGTCCGGTGAAATCCGCGCCGCTCGCCACCCCGCCAAATTCTTCTACGAGCGGATCTGGGACTACGCCGGGATAGCCGCCACGCAGTCGAGCTTCGAAGTCCTTCATGGGGAGGAGCCTCGCCAATTTCTAGACGGAAGTCCGCGCGCGACGAGGGTGACGCCGAGGCCTCCGAGATGCCAAGGCTCACAGCGCGCGCCAACGTGGCTAGGTGTGGCGCGCGTTGTAACGCCCGCCCTTAATTGAATGAATAAAGTGCGTGCTTGCTTCACTAACCGACACTTGCCTTCATCCCGCAGCTTCCTTCGGGGCGCATCGCTCGCGTCGTCGCCTTGCGACCGCCGACGCCTTCGACGGCAAAGGGCCGAGGAGTCGTTGAACTTTGGGCAGCCGACCTTCTTCGAGCGAGGCCCCGGCTTTAGCGCTGTTAAGGACGAGCCCGCGGGATAGCGGCTTAGAACAGCAAGGATGTTGCCGGACCTTTGTACTTGTGTGGTTTTTCCGGTATGTAGATTTTCTGGCATTGTAGGATATGCGCTGTGTGTTGATGCCACTTCGGGTTCACCGGTATGCCACATGCTGCGCGGGGACGGGATCTCCGCGCTCGACGCGCACCGTTGGCGAAGTAGTGGCGCAAGGGTTCCCTAGAACGGCGCTATGCGGGCGATCCTGGCGCCACCTTTTACACCAGACGGGTGGGTGCGGAGGCACTCAACGCCGCTTTTATAGTCCGAGATCGGCGTGTGCGGAGGTGGACCTTGGCACTTCGCCTTTTTATAGTCCGTAGATCGGCGGGTGCGAGGCGACTCGACGCCGCTTTATAGTCCGTAGATCGGCGGGTGCGAGGCGACCTCGCACTTCGCTTTTTATAGTCCGTAGATCGGCGTGTGCGGAGGCGACTCGCACTTCGCTTTTTATAGTCCGTAGATCGGCAGTGCAGAGGCGACTCGACGCCGCTTTTTATAGTCCGTAGATCGGGCGGGTGCGAGGCGACTCGCACTTCCCTTTTTATAGTTCAGATCGGCGATGCGAGGCGACTCGACGCCGCTTTATAGTCCGTAGATCGGCGGGTGCGAGGCGACTCGCACTTCGCTTTTTATAGTCCGTAGACTGGCGTGTGCGGAGGCGGATCTCCGCACTTCGCCTTTTTATAGTCCGTAGACCGCACGCGAGGGTGGAAGTACGCGCACGCCCGCCTCTTGCTCCTCGCGGCGGGTACTCGCGGCGTGCTGTGTCTTCGGCAACGCGTGCTGCGCTCACCTCCCGCCGTACGCGAGGGTGAGCCTCGCTCTGCTGCAATTAATATTCGTGTCCTCCGCCCGCGTTGCGAAACGCGTGGGGGGCCTCCGTAGTTTTATTTATACTCCGCAGAGTGCGTGGGGTCAACATCCATGTCCTATTTATACTCCGCAGAGTATGCACAGGGACGAGGTCCCTGGCATGCGTGGAGTTTGCGTCTTGTTTAGACTCCGTAGAGTGCGCAGGGAGAACATCCGCGTCTTATTTATACTCCGCAGAGTGCGTGGGGTCAACATCCACATCTTATTTATACTCCGCAGAGTATGCACAGGGACGAGGTCCCTGGCATGCGCGGAGTTCGCGTCTTGTTTAGACTCCGTAGAGTGCGCAGGGAGAACGTCCGCGTTTTATTTATACTCAGAGTGCGTGCAGGGCGCCCTCACACGCCTTTTGTTTATACTCGTGCCCGCCACCCTTGGCTACGGCGAGTGCACACGTGAACGCGCGACTTCAATTTATACTCAGTCCCGCACTGCTACGACGAGTGCACACGCGAACGCAGCATCTTTGTTTATACTCGTGCCCGTCACCTTTGGCTACGGCGAGTGCACACGCGAACGCGCGACTTCGATTTATACTCACCCGCACTCGCTACGGCGAGTGCACACGCCGAACGCGCGCTTTGTTTATACTCCAGCCCGTCACCTTTGGCTACGGCGAGTGCACACGCGAACGTGCGACTTCGATTTATACTCAGTCCCGTACCCCTGGCTACGGCGAGTGCACTCACGAATGTGCATCTTTGTTTATACTGCTGGAACGCGCGCGCCGAAGGAGTTGAGGATTGGGCGCCCTAGTATGGCATTGTAGGGGTACGAAAGGTCGACCACGTCGAAGGTGGCATCTTCGGCCCGAACATTGTCATCTTGGCCGAATGAGACTTGAAGACCTATTTGGCCCAACGCCCGCAGGGGCTGTCCCCCGAAGCCCTGCAGTGGGATTCCTGAGGGCCCTAGGCGGCTTCGAGGGATCCCCATCTGGTCGAAGGCCACCGCAAACAATACATTCGCGGAGCTACCGCCGTCCACCAAGGCACGCCGCACGTCGCATCCCGCGATAGTGACCCGGATGACCAGGGGGTCCTGATGAGGGAAGTCCACGCCTTGGGCGTCGTCGAGTGTGAATGTAACTTCGTGCTGCGCCCAGTCCGGCGGTGCTTGCGCTTGGTATGCCGCCACGTGATGTAGTCTTCGCGCATAGGCCTTCGCGCCGTGGCCGAGGCGAATTCCAGCGCAGAGCCTCCGTGATATGACGCACGACCTGCGTGGGTTGCCTCGGGGCTCGCAGCGGCTGTGGAGGCCCTCCCGAGGCTGCCAGACGTGAGCTTGATCCGCAGGGGCCTTCCGGGCTGCATCCCTTGCGCTCGCACCGCATGGGGCCTCGTGACGGAATTAGACGGGCCACCGCAGCGACGCGCCTCCGGTTCCGTCCCTAGCGACGCCATGGCGAGCGCCGTGATGGAGACACACGAGCGTGTATCGTGGGTGCCTCGGCCGTGGACTTCGCACTACGTCCCCTCGTGCTGGTCGTCGAATTTCCACGACTTTATCATCGCGCCGCGCCACGCCGCATCCTCGCCTCGACGCCCGATCACACGACCAGCGAAAGCGCTCTTTGAAGCGCCGATGTCAAGGGCGACGAACCGCCTCGACGCGACCTCGGGCCGCGCTTAGGCCCATTGGACGGATCCTCAGCGGGCTTCCCGCATTTGAGCGCGGCTTTAGACGACTCCGCCATGCGCTTGCCCTCGAGGCCGCCCGTGACGGATCTTTGGTTTTTGCCGAGCCACCGACCGTTGGCGCCGGAGTCATCTCCCGCCGGCGAGCGCCTTCTTCCGCCTCGCGCATTCTCCATTTTGTCGAAGAGCTTGTCCACCGCCTTGATCGGCCAAGATTGTACTCGCCATCGGGCCCGGACGAAGGCCCCAGATGGCTGCATTAACGACGGTGGTTTCATTAACGCTTTCGCTTGGCATCGAATCTTGGCGGCGCTTGAAGTAGTCCCGAGCTTCTCCGAGGGCTTTTGCTTCATTGCGAAGAGTTGGTCGCGTCGACTCGCCGACATAGTTTCCGAAGTTGTTGTGAAGGCGGTCGCGAGCTGCTCCCACGCCAGATGGAGCCCGCTCTATGGTAAAAACCAAGAGAGTGCCACTCCTGCAGCGCGAGGGGAGTCCTTCGCCGTGGTGCCGCCTCGCCGCTCGCGCCTCGATCGCGTTTTGTACACGCCGCATCGAACTCGCGGGATCCGTGTCGCTTTGTACGTGTCGATGACGCTAGGGAACTTGAAGTCTTCGCCACGCCGCCGCCGAGCCCCGCCAAAGCGGGACTACGGATCACGCGCCGCAGCCGCACGCGGCTAGACGGGGCTTTCGCGCTGTCCGCCCTCTCCGCGCGTGGGCTCGGCGCGACATCGCACGGCCGCTGGCCCGAGCCTCTTGTATATCTCTGACGGCCCGCGAAGCGTCCCCTAGTTCCGTTGGAACGCGCTGAGGGCTGCTAGTAGGGCGCTTCCACCGCAGTCTTTGCCGCCGGGCCACCGAACACCCACGGACGGTCGGTGCAGGACCATCGCCACACAATCTCGGATCCGCCGGATGCCGTTGCGGCTACCGCCGCTCGATCCGTCTTTGCCGGTGAGGGTGGCGGGTGTCGTTGCGATGCAGCGCGCCGACGTGTTGATGTCGCAGCGACGCCGCGGGTCGGCCGCTTAGTGCCGCCGACGGGTTGATGTCGTGGTAGCGGCGCCGGCGGGTCGGTCGTTGTAGTGCCGTGACGGGTTGATGTCGTTGTAGCGGCGCGGTGGGTCGGTCGTTGTAGTGCCCGACGGGTTGATGTCGTTGTAGCGGCGTTGGCGGGTCGATCGTTGTAGCGCGAAAGCGCCGACGCCGCGACCATCGCGCTCTACGCCGCCGGCTCCTTCAGCCGCCGGCGCCGGCCTCGTATTCACGCGCCGCTCGACCCACCGTCTTCTTTCCTTCGCCGCCGATGAAGCTTTTTTCGGTGCCATCCTTCTTCGGTCTTCAGGCTTGTCCTTGTCCTCCCCACGGACGGCGCCAACTGTTGTGGTTACTGACCAAACAGAGAGAGAGATGGTAGTGGAGAGGTGGGAGTGTTCTACCTCACCCTCCCCCTCATCCTGATATATATATTCACATGGAGTATGCTTTTACAGTTATGCCCTTACATCCGTACATCCCCATTAGGGGCACTTATGTCATTACACACGTTACTCTGGTTCTTATAACCTCCTAACAGGCCTGCTGGGCTTAGGTGGGGGCCACCCCTACAACATGCAACGTAAAGCTTTATCTGTCCAAGAAAGACACGTACACAGGATGTCCATCCAAGTATTTATCCTTGCATGCATGCATATCCATCCCTGCATAGTATAAACTCGCAGGAAGGGCACTCGGAGATTGACGTCGGCCTCCACCGCACTCCGTGCTCTGCCTCTCGAGTGTAATCCTCCGCCTCCGAGTGTAGTCGGAAGAAGCCAAGCGGCGACCTCCATTGCTACTTCTACGCAGAGGCCCCAATGTCGCCGTGCATATAGGTCCGCGCAGCAAAGAAGCAGCAGCGGTTCGGCACGCCACCTCGCGTGATGGTCTTCGCACCGAGCGACGTCTCCGCATGTCGACCAAGGCTCCACGCCGACGCCAAAGCCCGCGGTTACGAGCGCTGGCCGGCGGCACCAAAGCGGCGGTGGCGGAGGTACAGCAGTAGCAATATGGGGCGGACAAGCATAGCTCGCGCAAGCAAAACTCAGTGCATGTGATCATGTGCAAGGCCCGGTGAGGTCCCTTTCGGAGTTAGCTCGTCTGGCGGCTTCGCCAAGCTCCGCGTCGGCGAGGTCTACTCCGAGACAACGCCCGTGACAATGGTCCATCCAGCAACGGAAGCCATTCTTTGTACCCAAGGTCTTCGCGGCTTGATGTGCGCGCAGACAGACCTCGCCGAGCCTCCGCCTCGCCGTGACCTCGCCTCCGGTCTCTCGCATCGCCGAGCACTCCGCATGCTTCGCCGCTCGGCGCAGACTCGACGAGCCCATGGCTTCGCCGCGACCTCGCCCCGAAGTCTCGCACGACGCCTCGCCTCCGCCTTCTCCTCACCGGCCTCGGTTATCGAAGAGCCACCGCCATGCGCAAGGACTTCAATTGGCCGCCAGCGCCACCTCACCTTGGCTCGCGCAGCTGCATGGCGTGCATGGCTCATGCGGTCGGGGCATGCGTGCCTTCGCTCGCCTCCACGGCGCCAAGATCAAGCCGCCTCGCCGCCTCGCGACACTCGATGACCAACCCCGCCCCGTGATGGCGGTGTGTCCGCAACGGATGGGCTCGACTTCACGCCGGACTCGCGCGCCGCCTGGACCTCCGCCGCACTGCGCTCGGGCTCGACTCCCCACGCGGACTCCGCGCGCCCGCTGGACCTCCGCTCGGCACTGCGCCTCGGGCTCCAACTCCCACGCCGACTCGCGCGCGTCGCTGGACCTCCGCTCGGCATCTGCGCCTCGGGCTCCGACTCCCCACGCCGACTCCGCGCGCGCCGCCGACCTCCGCTCGGCGGTGCGCCTCGGGCTCCGACTCCCCACGCCGGACTCCGCGCGCGTCGCTGGACCTCCGCTCGGCATCTGCGCCTCAGGCTCCGACTCTCGCCTTCGACGTCTCTGCGTCGTCGAGCACTCCGCATGTTTCCGCTGCTGGGCGCAGGACCTCATCGAGCCTCTGGCCTCGCCGTGACCTCGCCTCCGAAGTCTCTGCGTCGTCGAGCACTCTGCATGCTTTCGCTGCTCGGCGCAGGACCTCGTCGAGCCCATGGCTTCGCCGCGACCTCGTCTCCGAAGTCTCCGCGATGACGCCTCTGGCCTCCGCCTTCACCTCGTCGAAGCCTCAGTTATCGAAGAGCCACTGCCATGCGCGATGACTTCAGTTGGCTGGCCAGCGCCACCTCACCTTGGCTCCGCGTGATTGCATGCAGCTCGGGGGCATGCATGCCTTTGCTCGCCTCCACGGCGCCGAAGACTGGCTTCGGCCCTCGCTCGACCCCGCGACGCTCGACGACCAACCCCGCCCTCCACGATGGCAGTGTGTCCCCAACGGCGAAGTCCGTGCTGCTGACTCGCCTGTCGCGTCCCTGGTCCGCGAGCCTCCGCGCATCGGCACCGCATGAAGGATGCCTGCCTGGACCGAGGACTCCGCGCGGATGAAGACCTCCTCGGTCGGAGACTCCGCACGGATGAACTGGGCTGCTGCCTCCCCCACACTCGCCCGGGACGACAGCGGCGTCAAAGTATCCATCCTGCATGAGCGTCACAACGCAGACCGCGCGCGTCGCCTGGACCTCCGCTCAGCGTCTACGCCTCGGACTCCACCTCCCCGCGCCGGACTCCGCATGCGCGATGGCACGTCCGAGGCATGTTGGAGAAAGCACGCATGCATGGCTCTCACATGCATGCACCCACACTACGGGATATGCATTCTCACCGTATATGCATACATGGACGGGCTCTATGAAGCTTCCGCACCAAAGTCCCATACGAGCTTCCGCCAAGCAGCCTTCACATTGAGACTTCGCGCCGGCAGCCTCGACTTTTGCTTCGCCGAAGCCTGAGCTGGTCATGGCGATTCCGCCTCGACTCCGAGGCACGCATAAGGAAAAACACGAGGCATGCAGACTCATACTGCATTGCAGTTTTGGCCTGTTCTGGGTCATCGCAGCATTTAATGTTTTTCCTGATGCTGCATTCTGGAGCGTTTTATTGTTGCAAGTCTTCGGCCATTTCCTTCATGCCTCTGTTTTCGCCCTCTTTTGGATTTAAATCGCATGGTCGCTTCGGGCGTCGGTGTACTCTCCGGAGTATAAATAAGACGACGATGCTGTCCCTGCGCACTCTACTGAGTATAAACAAGACGCGGATGCTCCGCGCACGTATGGACATTGTCCTTACGCGTACTCTCCGGAGTACAAATAAGACGTGGTTTGATATTCCCACGCAGTCTACGGACTCTAAATAAGATGTAGCGCGAGGTCCACCTCCTCACGCACCCTACGGAGTATAAATAAGATGTCGCGCGAGGTTCGCCTCTGCACGCACATTCATCGCCCGCAACACGCGGAGGCTTGCCTCCGCGTGCAGTCTACGGATCTAAAAAAAGACATAGCGCGAGGTCCGCCTCCGCACGCACTCTACGGAGTATAAATAAGACGCAGCAGGGGGACGCCCCCGCGCGCACTCTACGGAGTATAAATAAGACGTCGCGCGAGGTCCGCCCCGGCACGCACCTTCACCGCCCGCAACACGCGGAGGCTTGCCTCGCGCGTAGTCTACGGACTCTAAATAAGACGTAGCGTGAGGTCCACCTCCGCACGCACTCTACGGAGTATAAATAAGACGCGGATGTTGTCTCTGCGCACTCTACGGAGTATAAACAAGACGCGGATGCCACGCACGCATGGACATTGTCTTTACGCGTACTCTTCGGAGTATAAATAAGACGTGGATGTTGATCCCACGCACTCTACGGAGTATAAATAAGACGCGGATGTTGTCCCTGCGCACTCTACGGAGTATAAACAAGACGCGGATGCCGCGCACGCATGGACATTGTCCTCACGAGTACTCTCCGGAGTATAAATAAGACGTGGATGTTAATCCCACGCACTCTACGGAGTATAAAAAACTGCACGATGCCCAAGACACTAGGGAGTGCATCGCTTTAGTGACGCACCACCAGGATACAGTGCCCTCGCGCGCGTTGCACCAGGGAGTGCGGCGCGAGTTTTTGAAGGTAGGGGAACGGCGGCTCCGCCTCCCTGCCTCCGCGCGCGTATCGCCCTCGGCCTACGCCGTAAGCCCCGCTCTCCGCGGGCCCTCTTTTGGAAGGTAGGGGAACGGCGGTGTCGCCTCCCTGCCTCTGTGTGCATAGCGCCCTCGGCCTACGCCGTAAGCGCCCGCTCTCTGCAGCTTGCTTTTGAAGGTTGAAGGTAGGGGAGCGGGCGCCTCCGCCTCGCCGTAAGCGCCCTCTCTGCGGCACGCCCTCGCGCCTCGCCTCGTAGCCCGCCCGCGCCGTAGCGCACGCTCTCCGCGGGCCCTCTTTTGGAAGGTAGGGGAACGGTGGTGTCGCCACCCTGCCTCTGTGTGCGTAGCGCCCTCGGCCTACGCCGTAAGCACCCGCTCTCTGCGGGCACTGTTTTTGAAGGTAGGGGAACGGCGGCTCCGCCTCCCTGCCTCCGCGCGCGTATCGCCCTCGGCCTACGCCGTAAGCGCCCGCTCTCCGCGGGCCCTCTTTTGGAAGGTAGGGGAACGGCGGTGTCGCATCCCTGCCTCTGTGTGCGTAGCGCCCTCGGCCTACGTCGTAAACGTCCGCTCTCTGCGGGCACAGTTTTTGAAGCTAGGGGAACGGCGGCTCCGCCTCCCTGCCTCTGCGCGCGTATCGCCCTCGGCGTACGCCGTAAGCGCCCGCTCTCCGCGGGCCCTCTTTTGGAAGGTAGGGGAACGGCGGTGTTGCCTCCTTGCCTCTGTGTGCGTAGCGCCCTCGGCCTACGTCGTAAGCACCTGCTCTCTGCGGGCACTGTTTTTGAAGGTAGGGGAACGGCGGCTCCGCCTCCCTGCCTCCGCGCGCGTATCGCCCTCGGCCTACGCCGTAAGCGCCGCTCTCTACGGGCACTGTTTTTGAAGGTAGGGGAACGGCGACTCCGCCTCCCTGCCTCCGCGCACGTATCGCCCTCGGCCTACGCCGTAAGCGCCCGCTCTCCGCGGGCCCTCTTTTGGAAGGTAGGGGAACGGTGATGTCGCCTCCCTGCCTCTGTGTGCGTAGCGCCCTCGGCCTACGCCATAAGCGCCCGCTCTCTGCGGGCACTGTTTTTGAAGGTAGGGGAACAGCGGCTCCGCCTCCCTGCCTCCGCGCGCGTATCACCCTCGACCTACGCCGTAAGCGCCTGCTCTCGGCGGGAACTATTTTTGAATGTAGGGGAACGGCGGCTCCGCCTCCCTGCCTCTGCGCGCGTATCGCCCTCGGCCTACGCCGTAAGCGCCCGCTCTCTGCGGGCCATCTTTTGGAAGGTAGGGGAACGGCGGTGTCGCCTCCCTGCCTCTGTGTGCGTACCGCCCTTGGCCTACGCCACAAGCGCTCGCTCTCTGCCGGCAATGTTTTTGAAGGTAGGGGAACGGTGGCTCCGCCTCCCAGCCTCCGCGCGCGTATCGCCCTCGTCCTACGCCGTAAGTGCCCGCTCTCAGCGGGCACTATTTTTGAAGGTAGGGGAACGGCGGCTCCGCCTCCCTGCCTCCGCACGTGTATCGCCCTCGGCCTACGCCGTAAGCGCCCGCTCTCCGCGGGCCCTCTTTTGGAAGGTAGGGGAACGGCGGTGTCGCCTCCCTGCCTCTGTGTGCGTAGCGCCCTCGGCCTACGCCGTAAGCGCCCGCTCTCTGCGGGCACTGTTTTTGAAGCTCGGGGAACGGCGGCTCCGCCTCCCTGCCTCCGCGCGCAGTCGCCCTCGGCCTACGCCGTAGCGCCCGCTCTCGCGGGCCCTCTTTGGAAGGTAGGGGAACGGCGTGTCGCCTCCCTGCCTCTGTGTTTGTAGCGCTCTCGGCCTACGCCGTAAGCGCCCGCTCTCTGCGGGCACTGTTTTTGAAGCTAGGGGAACGGCGTCGACACGTCTTCGGCGCTCGACTCCGCCGTCCGCCTTGTAGGCACCGCCTCGGCGGGACGGCACAGCTCCGGCGCTTGACTTCGCCGTCCGCCTCGTAGGCACCGCCTCGGCAGGACGGCACGGCTTCGGCACTCGACTCCGCCGTCCGCCTCGGCATCGCCTCGGCGGGACGGCACGGCCCCGGTGCAGGACTTCGCCGCCCGCCTTGTAGGCACCGCCTTCGCCGTCCGCCTTGTAGGCACTGCATCGGCGGGACGCCACGGCTTCGGCGCTCGACTGCGCCGTCCACCTCGTAGGCATCGCCTCGGCGGGACGGCACGGCTCCGGCGCAGGACTTCTCCGTCCGGCGGGACGGCACGTCTTCGGCGCTCGACTCCGCCGTCCGTGTTGTAGGCACCGCCTCGGCGGGACGGCACAGCTCCGGTGTAGGACTTCACCGTCCGCCTTGTAGGCACTGCCTCAGCGGGACGGCACATCTTCGGTGCTTGACTCCGCCGTCGGCCTTGTAGGCATCGCCTCGGCGAGACGGCACGGCTCCGGCGCAGGACTTCGCCGTACGCCTTGTAGGCACTGCCTCGGCGGGACGGCACGGCTTTGGTGCTCGACTTCGCCGTCCGCCTCGTAGGCATCGCCTCGGCGGGACGGCACGGCTTCGGCGCTCGACTGTGCTGTCTGCCTCGTAGGCAACGCCTCGGCGGGACAGCGTGGGATTCAGCGCAGGAGTTCACTGATTTCTTCGTAGGCATCGCCTCTGGGGTCTACAAACTACCAATTGCATCGGCTCACTAGTCGGCACCCTTGCGCTTGCTGTCGGGGAACGGGGGGCTAGGATAATTGATCGCGTCAGCTTGCCCATCGGGACCTCAGCGCTTGCTGTCGAGGGAGTACCTGTTGTGGGGGTGGCTCAACCCCCCGGACAGGGCCGTGCAACTAGTCCAATATGTAATAGGCCCAATAGTGTAGAGGAATATACCAGTGTAGATATACCAATGTACTCTCATCTTTTGTAAGTACTAAGGGGTAGAATGGGGATTTCCCATTCTACCCCACTCATATATATAAACCCCAGGAGGGGCAAAGGAGAGACATCCTCTCATTATCACCAACTCTCCAGATCTAGCTCTCCTCTTCCTCTTCTACCAATCCCCCTCTCTTTCTATCTAGTCTGTAGCTACGACAGTAACAAGAAGGTAAAATTTGATGATAATGATGATGCACCTTCTTATGATGAGTTGATGGACATGCTAGAAGAATTAAATGAATTCCTTGGGAATGAAAAAGCCAAATATAGAATTTTGAAGAATGAACATGTTTCCCTTCAAAATGATTATAATAAATTAAAAGAAGAACATGAAACTATTCTTCTCAAGGAATATTTTAAATCTAGTGTGGATGTAGGAATTACACATAATTTAATAGATGATATGCCATGTGTAGTTCCTAGCTCTAGCAATTCATCTAAAATTAGCGTATCTACATGTTGTGATGATTTGCTAGATTTACCTTGTTGCTCAAATATAGATGCTTCCACCTCCTTTATGTTTGTTGAGACTAACCTTGTAGAGGAGAACAATGAGCTCAAGGCCCAAGTCATAAGTTTGAAAAATGACTTGGAGAAAAGCTATAAAGGGAAAGCCTCTCTTGACAAAATTTTGGGAAGTCAAAAATTGTCAAATGACAAGAGAGGTATAGGCTTCGTCCCCAAGAAGGAGAACAGCAAGACAAGGCACAATGCAAGACACACGAAGAAAGTCAAGTGCCATAGTTGCAATGAAACGGGTCACATCGCCTCCAAGTGCCCCCAACAAGGTGGAAAATAAGAAAAATCCATCAAAGAAGAGTCAAACCGGCAATGAGCAAGGCAAGAAGATAAGAAGGGGAAATAATTGCCAAACTTGCTACAATTGCCGGGAAAAAGGACATTTAAGTAAGGATTGTCCCAAAGGTACCATTCCTAAGCCATCTCTTGTTGATGAACATTATTTGCTTAGGAAGGAGAAAAAGGGCAATGTGTTTGCTAGAAATGTTAGTTTACATAAAACCACTCCTAGGGCCATTTGGGTGCCCAAATCTATTGTGACTAACACTCATGGACCCAACCAAGTTTTGGGTACCAAAATGCGCTTCAATGCTTAATAGGTACTTGGAGAGGCATTGGAGGCTTGGCTCATTCATGAAGAGGTGAACTCCACCATATGCACAAATGGAAGCCAAGCTTGAGGATGATCTTGCCAAATTACAAACCAATGCCATTTCGGTAACAACTATCTACATTTGAATTTATTTAGCCCCTAGCCTTGTGTAGGTTGCATTTCATGAAAATCATTTAAAAGGGGGTTCTCTTGCTCTTGTGCTAAAATTTCATTATTGTAAATTATGAGCAAGATACTAGTGGCACATTAAGGGGGAGTGCTAAATCATATTCATGTATATCACATCCCTATGTGTGCCCAAATTAATTAAGTGCTAGAATTGTTTTTCAAAATTGAGCCATTTAGCCAAAAATCAAAAATTTTGAAATTATTAATATATCTTTACAAAACTAGTTGAAAAATGTATACAAATTCATTTCAAAGGTTTTACAAAGTTTTTGGCTTTAGAAATCTTATTTCAAGTAAAATTGAGTTTCCAACCCAAAACTATCTATTTGGTATCTTATTTTGGCTTCAAACTCAAAAATTCCCCAAAATCAATTCTAAAAGAAATTTGAAAATGTGTACAATACCAAAAACCTAGAGTTGGCTATCTCAAACATTATTGGTATTCAAAAGTTTTCCAGAAGGCCAACCAATCAAAAGTTATTTGATTTCAAAACTCATCCAAAATATTGAGTTGACCTAAGTGGTCACAATATAGCACTTAAGTGAGTTTTGCCATTTGAGCTAAATCTATTGACATATATTAGCTCACAAAGGTATTTACATCTCATACATGAAATTGAATGCTTAAAATTACTCTAAATGCTCATTTTTTGCAATCTTGAAGAATTTATTGAAAATGAGTTTGTTTGTGAAAATTGAAAGCTTAATTTGTTAAAAATTATATTGAAAGGAGTTTTGATTGTGGCATATAGTTGGAAATGCTCCACAAGTGGTTTATGTTCCTTTGTGAAAAACTTTGGAGCATGGTACAACACTATATCAAACCTCTCCTCAAAAATCCAACTCTTGGCGTGCTCCCAGAAAAATCAGAACTACCGGCAGTCATTCTGCGGTACTTCCGGTTATCGGAACTACCAGCAGCAAAACTGCGGTACTTCCGGGTTTTCGGAACTATCGGTAGCGAAAATGCGGTACTTCCGATATTTCTGAAGAATGGCTGATTTGATTCAAAATTTCTTTTCCAATTTTCTCAGCCGTTTCCTTTGCTCCTCTCAGTCAAGTTGATCCTTATAAATCCTTATTAGCTACCCTCAAGTATTTATTGACTCCATATGCCATTATGCACTTAATTTGATTCTTTTCATTAAATGGCAATCTCTAAAAGAGTGGTAGACTTTTGTTCATCTTGACCTCAGCATGTGCTTCATTCCTATCTTATCAAGTGATATCATCCATTTTCTTCATGTGGTATCCCTTAGTTGTGAAAATTAAGTGGTATACTTGTTCCTCTAATTGATGTCTTTCGGATTGATATCCTTTTCATCTTGGCAAGCAAATATTTCTTAACCAAGCTCTTCACATATATGATATCATTGATTTCCAAGTAATGTTATCTTTCAAGTGGTATCTACTCTTTTGACTTAGTATTTCCTTTTGCCGAGATAATCTTTTCTATTAATCAAGCTCTTTCACCGTTGATATCATCTTCTTCCAAGTGGTATCCACCTTTACAAGTGATATATTCTCACTAGTGATTTCGAATGTCATCTCAAGTGGTATAAAGGTTAAATAGCACAAAGTATGGACAAGTGATTTACATGTGGTACCCATTAATCCTTGTGCTAGATGACATAAGAAGAAATGTGGTTAATCAAAGGAGGAAGAGATAAGAAAAGAGAAGAAAATCAACAAGAGGAGAATCCTTTGTGTGTCAAAAGAAAGGAAATTGCCAAGAAGAGACCCTTGTGTAAGGGAGAGTTTTTCTTTGTGAAAAACATATATAATACTTTTGTGCTTACTAAAGCAAAAAGGGTAAAATATTACTATTGGGAAAAGTACTTTACTTATTTGCCCAAAAATGATTTATGGTTCTTGGGAATGAATGTATTTCATTCTCTTTTGCTATTCATGGAGTAATAATAAAATGATATGCAAGATTTTCCTTTCAAAAGAGCCTCCTTGGTCAAAAATCAAAAATCTTGTTTAAAAGGCCAAAAATTGTGAAAAACTAAATAAAAGTACTCAACTATGTATTTCAAATGATTTCAAAGCCTGTTGAGTAAAAATGTCTATTTTAGAAATCAAAAGGAAGATTTGGCCCCAAAAGGATCTTATATGATCTTGTTTTTGAATTAAATGACATATTTCCTTATATCAAAATCTATTGAGTTTTTGAAAAAGTGGTCAATACAAAACTCAAATGGTTGGTCACTTCAAACATTTCTCTAGTTCAAAAATTTTGCAAAAGACCAATCATTAAAAAGTTATATTCATTTGAATCTCATCCAAAAACTTCAATTGACCCAAAATGACCTATTCTTGCATATAATGAGTTTAGCTATTTGAGCAAGATTTCTTTGTGGATCTTGGCTTAAAATAGTATTTATAACTCATATGAAGCTAAGAAAGCAAATTACTCCATGAAAATCCAATTGGTTTAGATTTTAAGCCCTTGATGCCAAATCAATTCACTCTTTTGCTCTCAAAGCGCATTTAGGCATATCTTTTGAAAGAAAACTACTTTTTCAAAAATTCTTGTTGGAAAAGGTCAAAATAGCACAAAGTTCATTTCTGCAAAATGTCAAAGCTTTTCAAGTTAATTTGAAAAAGTTGTGATTTTTTCTCTCTTTGGAAATGTGCTGAAAATTCAGAACCTCCATGATTCTGAGCCGATTTGTGATTTTTATATCTTCAAATGGGTTTAGATTCAAAGGCAGACACAATAATGAAAATTGATCCTCTATAGTTGGTCTTCAATTTCAAATTGTATCAGACTTTTATAAAGAGCATTTGATCAATTTTCTATCTCTCTCTAGAAGCTAATGTGAGTTGCAAAAGTCTGAAATTTCAGACTCAGATTTCTGAAAAATCATGTTTTGAGCTGATTTATGATTTTTGTATATTTAATTAGGCTCATAATCTGAGAAAGCTATAATTATGACTGTTGTAGGGGTGGCCCCCACCTAAGCCCAGCAGGCCTGTTAGGAGGTTATAAGAACCAGAGTAACGTGTGTAATGACATAATTGCCCCTAATGGAGATGTACTGATGTAAGGGCATAAGCTGTAAAGCATACTCCATGTGAATATATATCGGGATGAGGGGAGGGTGAGCGCGAACACTCCCACCTCTCCACTACCATCTCTCTCTTTGTTTGGTCAAGAACCACAACAGCTTGGCGCCGTCAGTGGGAGGACAAGGACAAGCTCAAGACCAGAAGAAGGATGGCACCGAAAAAGCTTCATTAGCGGTGGCGAAGGAAAGAAGACGGCTGGGTCGGAGCGGCGCGTGAATACTGTGGCTTCGCATCGCCATGAAGGAGCCGGCGGCGTAGGCGCGATGGTGTGGCGTCGACGCCGCGCTACAACGATCGACCCGCCAAAGACCGCCTAACGACATCCAACCGCCGGCCGCACTACAACGCATCGACCCGCCGGCGCCGCTACAACGACATCCAACCCGTCGGCTGGCACTACAACGATCGACCCGCCGCGCCGCTACAACGACATCTAACCCCGCCGCCATAACGATCGACCCCGCCAAAGACCGCTACAACAACATCCAACCTCGTCGGCGCGCATCGCAACGACACCCGCCACCCTCGCCGGCAGCGCGGATCAGACGGCCGGGGGTAGCCGCAATGAAGCATCCGGCGGATCCGGAGATTTTGAGGTGATGGTCCCTGCACTGACCTGTCCGCTGGGTGTTCCGGCAGCCCCGACAGCACCTGCGGTGGAAAGCGCCCTACTAGCAGCCCTCAACGTGTTCCAGCGGGAACTAGGGGACCTTCGCGGAGCCGTCCGAGATATACAAGAGGCTCGGAGCCAGCAGGCCGCGCCAGTAATCGCGCCCGAGCCCACGCCGAAGAGGGCGGACAGCCGCGAAGCCCCCACGTCTAGCCGCGTGCCACTGCGACGCGTAGATCCGGAGTCCCCACTTTCGGCGGGGCTGCAGCAGGCGGCGTGGCCCGAAGACTTCAAGTTCCCTAGCGTCATCGACCCGTACAAAGGCGACACGGATCCCCGCGAGTTCGTGCGCGTGTACAAAACCGCGATCGAGGCCGCGGGCGGAGACAACACCACGAAGGCGAAGGGACTCCCCCTCGCGCTGCAAGGAGTGGCGCTCTCTTGGTTTTTTACCATAGAGCCGGGCTCCATCTACGCGTGGGAGTAGCTCCGCGACCGCCTTCACAACAACTTCCAGGGAAACTATGTCGAGCGAGTCGACGCGGACCAACTCTTCGCTGTGAAGCAAAAGCCCTCGGAGAAGCTCCGGGACTACTTCAAGCGCTTCGCCAAGATTCGATGCCAAGTGAAAGATGTTAATGAAACCACCGTCGTTAATGCAGCCATACAGGGCCTTCGTCCCGCCCGGATGGCGAGTACAATGCGCCAAAGCCAATCAAGACGGTGGCCAAGCTCTTCGACAAAATGGAGGAGTACGCCAGGGCGGAAGAAGACGCTCGCCGAAGGCGAGGAGATGACTCCAACGCCAACCAGGTCGGTGGCTCGGCAAAAACTGAAGATCCGTCACAGGACGGCCCCTCGAGGGGCAAATGCAAGCCGGAGTCGTCTAAAGCCGCGCTCGAACGCGGGGAAGCCCCGCACAAGGAGCCGTCCAATGGGCCTAAGCGTGGCCAGCAGAAGTCGCGCCGAGGCCGGTTCATCCTCGACATCGATGGCGCTTCCGAAGAAAGCGCTTTCGCTGGTCGTGGCGGTCGGGGGCGTCGAGGCCGAGGACGCTGCCGTGGCCGCGGCCGCGATGATAAAAGTCATGGAGATTACGACGACCAGCACTAGGGACTGTGGTGCGAAGTCCACGGCCGAGGCACCCACGATACACGCTCGTGTGTCTCCATCACGGCGCTCCGCCAAAGCGTCGCTAGGGGACAGAACCCGAGACACGCCCGCCGCGGTGGCCCACGCCCATCCCGCACGAGGCCCCATGCGGTACAGCGCAAGGGATGCAGCCTCGGAAGGCCCCTTACGGATCCAAGCTCACGTCTGGCAGCCTCGGAGGGCCTCCTATCGCCGCAGCCCCGAGGCAACCCACCGCAGGTCATTAACGTCATATCCGTAGGCTCGCGCTGGAATTCACCTCAAGACGGCAGCAGAAGGCCTATGCGTGAAGACTACATCACGTGGCGGCATACCCAGTGCAAGCACCGCCGGATCGGGCGCAGCACGGTTACATTCACACCCGACGACGCCCAAGGCGTGGACTTCTCATCAGACCCCTGGTCATCCGGTCACTATCGCGGATGCGACGTGGGCGTGCCTTGGTGGACGGCGGTAGCTCGCGAATGTATTGTTTGCGGCGGCCTTCAACGGATGGGGATCCTCGAAGCCGCCTAGGGCCTCGGGAATCCCACCGCAGGCTTTGGGGACAGCCCTGCGGTATTTGGGCCAAATAGGTCTTCAAGTCTCGCTCGCCAAGATGACAATGTGCGGGCCGAAGATGCCACCTTCGACGTGGTCGACCTTTCGCACCCTACAATGCCATACTAGGCGCCCAATCCTCAACTCCTGATGCGGTACCACATCACGGCTATCTATGCATGAAGATCCCGTGTCTCCGACCGTCATCACCGCCCGAGGCGACGAGGATATGGCCCGCGCGATCGAGCAGTACGTGTATCCGCGCGCGAAGCCCAACGGCGCTCTTAGAGTGGCGTCACAAAGACGGGGTCCACGGGGCCATTGAGGCGCCTTGGCGGGCCTTGCAGATGTCTAGCGAATAGAGGGTTCAGCCGCACCAAGGACAAACGGTTAGTATATCCACCCTTGTAATTGCTTACCGCGCAAACGGGATGTAATGAAGATCGCCGTTTGTCGCCAATCTTTCTTCATCACGCGCAAGCGCGCGCAGGAGGCGCACGCAGCTTGGCCAGCGCGCGTTCGCGATATAAACAAAGATGCTCGTTCGCGTGTGCACCGCCGTAGCTGTGGGTACGGGATCGAGTATAAATCGAAGTCGCGACGTTCGCGTGTGCACTCGCCGTAGCCAAAGGTGACGGGCACGAGTATAAACAAAGACGCGCGTTCGGCGTGTGCACTCGCCGTAGTGGGTACGGATCGAGTATAAACAAAGTCGCACGTTTGCGTGTGCACTCGCCGTAGCCAAAGGTGACGGGCCTGAGTATAAACAAAGACGCACGTTCGCGTGTGCACCGCCGTGAGCTGTGGGTACGGGACTAAGTATAAATCGGTCGCGCGTTCGCGTGTGCACTCGCCGTAGCCAAAGGTGACGGGCCCGAGTATAAACAAAGACGCACATTCGCGTGTGCACCGCCGAGCTGTGGGTACGGATCGAGTATAATCGGTCGACGTTCGCGACGCGCATTCGCCGTAGCCAAAGGTGACGGGCCCGAGTATAAACAAAGATGCACATTCGCGTGTGCACTCGCCATAGCGTGGGTACGGACTGAGTATAAATCGAAGTCGACGTTCGTGCATGCACTCGCCGTAGCCAAAGGTGACGGGCACGAGTATAAACAAAGACGACGTTCGCGTGTGCACTCGCCGTAGCTGTGGGTACGGATCGAGTATAAATCGAAGTCGCGACGTCGCGTGTGCACTCGCCGTAGCCAAAGGTGACGGGCACGAGTATAAACAAAGACGCGCGTTCGCGTGTGCACTCGCCGTAGCTGTGGGTACGGGATCGAGTATAATCGAAGTCGACGTTAGCGCGTGCACTCGCCGTAGCCAAAGGTGACGGGCTCGAGTATAAACAAAGACGACGTTCGCGTGTGCACTCGCCGTGAGCTGTGCGGACCGAGTATAAATCGAAGTCGACGTTCGCGTGTGCACTCGCCAGAGCCAAAGGTGACGGGCTCGAGTATAAACAAAGACGACGTTCGCGTGTGCACTCGCCGAGCTGTGGGTACGGGGTGAGTATAAATCGAAGTCGACGTCGCGTGTGCACCGCCGTAGCCAAGGGTGACGGGCCTGAGTATAAACAAAAGACGTGTGAGGGGACGCCCTCGCACGCACTCTACGGAGTATAAATAAGACGCGGACGTTCTCCCTGCGCACTCTACGGAGTCTAAACAAGAGACGAACTCCGCGCATGCCAGGGACCTCGTCCCTGTGCATACTCTGCGGAGTATAAATAAGATGTGGATGTTGACCCCACGCACTCTGCGGAGTATAAATAAGACGCGGATGTTCTCCCTGCGCACTCTACGGAGTCTAAACAAGACACGAACTCCGCGCATGCCAGGGACCTCGTCCCTGTGCATACTCTGCGGAGTATAAATAGGACGTGGATGTTGACCGCACGCACTCTGCGGAGTATAAATAAAACTACGGAGGCCCCCCACGCGTTTCGCAATGCGGGCGAAGGACACGAATATTAATCGCAGCAGAGCGAGGCTCACCCTCGCGTACGGCGGGAGGTGAGCGCAGCGCGCGTTGCCGAAGACACAACACGCCAGAGGCTACCCCCGCCATGAGGAGCAAGAGGAACGGAACGTGCGCGTACTTCCACCCTCGCCCGTGTCAGTCTACGGACTATAAAAAGGCGAAGTGCTGAGGTCCGCCTCCACACACGCCAGTCTACGGACTATAAAAAGGCGAAGTGCCGAGGTCCGCCTCCGCATCCGCCGCCACGGACTATAAAGGCGGCGCCGAGGTCCGCCTCCGCACCCGCCAGTCTACGGACTATAAAAGGCGAAGCGCCGAGGTCCGCCTCCGCACACGCCAGTCTACGGACTATAAAAGGCGGCGCCGAGGTCCGCCCGCACCCGCCGCCACGGACTATAAAGGCGGCGCCGAGGTCCCCCGCACCCGCCGATCACGGACTATAAAAAGGCGAAGTGCCGAGGTCCGCCTCCGCACACGCCAGTCTACGGACTATAAAAAGGCGAATCATCGAGGTCCGCCTCCGCACCCACCCATCTACGGACTGTAAAAAGGTGAGGCGCCAAGGACTGCCCCCGCAAGCGCCGTTCTAGGGAACCCTTGCGCCACTACTTCTCCAACGGTGCGCATCGAGCGCGGAGATCCCGTCCCCGCGCAGCATGTGGCGTACCGGTGAACCCGAAGTGGCATCAACACACAGCGCATATCCTACAATGCCAGAAAATCTGCATACCAGAAAAACCACACAAGTACAAAGGTCCGGCAACATCTTTGCCGTTCTAAGCCGCTATCCCGTGGGCTCGTCCTTAACACGCGCTAAAGCCGGGCCTCGCCAAGAAGGTCGGCTCTGCCCAAAGTTCAACGACTCCTCGGCCCTTTGCCGTTGAAGGCGCCGCCGGTCGCAAGGCGACGCGGCGATCGTCCCAGCAAGGAAGCTGCCCGGGATGAAGACAAGTAATCAGTTCATGAAGCAAGCACGCACTATATTCATTCAATTAAGGCGAGACATTACAACGCACGCCCACACCTAGCCACGTTGGCGCCGACTGTGAGCCTTGGCATCTCCGAGGCCTCGGCACCACCTCGTCACACGCGGGACTTCGTCTCAGAAATTGGCCGAGGCTCCTCCCCATGAAGGGACTTCGAGAAGCTCGACTGCGCGGCGGCTATCCCGCGTAGTCCCGCATCCGCTCGTAGAAGAATTTGACGGGTGGCGAATGGCACGGATTTCACCGACATCACTCCGCCCCGCCGGCATCTCCGGTGAGGTTCTCGGCCGGCGATGTGCGTGCAACCACGGTGCCGAAGGAGGGCGCACACGTGCACGCAGCCACATAGGCACGATGGTCGCCAAAGTTCGCCGCCGCCCGCGCGCAACGCCGGCGGCATCATGGATCAGCGAAGGGCCCGCAGCAACTCCTCCGGCCGGCGTGGTCCGCACCGCACCCACAAGTCTTTGGAGGTGGACTTCCAGCATTTGCGGGCGCCCCACGCAATGACCGAAGCCTCGCCAGCGCCCGTTGCGCTCTGCAGAGTCGAGGCAAGCTCGCCCTTTTCCTTCCCGGCAAGGCGACTTGCTGCGAAGGCCGCCCCGCTCCGTCGCGAACTTTATCCGCGCCGCCTCAGTGGCCGACTCCCGCACCGATGCGGCAGCCCCCTCGGCGTGTGCCTTCGCCTCGGCGCACTCCGCCTCAAGCTGGCGGATTCGGGCATCCTGGGCGGACCGAACCCCAGCGGCCTCGTGCAATTACTCCTCGGCGGCCTGCAGCCTATCTTCCAGCGCCCTTTGCGCATGAACATAAGCCGTCTGCAGGGCCTGCCCCAGCACTAGGGTCTGTAGGGTAAAAAGCGATTCGGCAAGCGCAGCATGGCCGGGTGTTATCATATAACTACGTACTTACCCGCACTTCGACACCTCGGCCGCCCTCGACGGTCCACCCCGACGTGGGTAGCGCCGCCGCTCGACGGCGGCAGCGCGTCATCCACAATGCCATGCCATGCCCTCGGCCTCTCGATGGGGGGGAACGGTCGCGGGCCGAGCGAACGCGCTCGTGCCAACAGCACCAGAACCATCGCGTTCCGGCAAAGGCTCCTTCTCCGGGATAAGTGACGCTGCTGGCAAAAGTGCGTGTGAGCACACCACAAGGAGCAAAAAAACGTTCCAGGATAACCCATGCCAATTTACCCTCGGTGGCAGCCGGCGGAGTTTGGGAGCCTTCCCCCTAGTCCCAGGAACGGGAACAGTGGCGCAAGCCCCTTCCGGAGGTATGGTTCCGCAAGGAACAGAGGCTTCCGCGTTTGCCGTCGCCGTAGATCGCTCCGGCAAGGTGGACGGCGTGGTCCGAGGCGTAGGAGGAACACGCGCCGTAGGGACCTCGACATGGGTGTCGGAGTCCCACAAACTCCCGACGCCCGTCACCACAGTGAACCCCCTCGACGTTTCGTGGAGCCACGGCCGCAGGCATGGCCGTTTGGCCGGAATGGGGGGCAGCGCCCCCGTCCCAGCAGCCGCTGCGGGAATAGACCCCGCGGCTGCAACACCCGGGGGCAAAAGCCCCGAAGAGGAGGCCGGAGGCTGCGCCTCCGACGTCAAGACGGTCATCACCGAAGGTTGCGCCTCCGACGTCGTAGCCGCCACAACCGGAGGCTACGCCCCCGGCGCCGTGGTGACCACGATCGAAGGTTGCCCCTCCGGCGTCGCGGCGGCCACGGCCGAAGGCTGCGCCTCCGGCATCGAGATGGTTGTCGCCGAAGGTTGCGCCTCCGACGTCGTAGCCGTCACAACCGGAGGCTCTACTTCAGCATGGTCGGCCGGCTCGAATCCCATCTCGACGAACACAAGGGGCGACGAGACTTCCTCCCTCTAGCGGGCTGTCGTGAGCCCGTCGTCCGACACTCGAAGACGCCGCCCCGGCGTCCCCAGCCTCTAAGCCTGAGTCGGCATATCTCGCTGAATCTGACTCCGCGTCGGCCGCGCCAGTGGCAGCAGCAGGCGCGACTGCGATGCCAAGAACGACAGACGCTTCGCCTCGGCCCCTTTTGCGAGACGGCGCCTTCGTCTTCGCAGCACCGGTGTCCTGAGATTGTGAAGGCGGACAAGGGCGGTCCGGCACGGCAAGGCCCAAGGCCTCGCACACACGGTTTATCCGCCCCAGCCCCACCGCCGTAGTTGCGGACGAGCGCTGCTCGTGTTCCCTGCCGGTATACGGCCCGAGGAACACGCGCGCGAATCGCTCCGCGTCATCCAGGCTAATCTCTAAATTAAAGCAGAAGAAAAAGGGGGGTGAATTCGTAACACGCTACGCGCGAACAAAAGGAGCGAGGCGGTCGGCACTTACGAGGGTTGGGGGGCACCGGCAGTACGCAGACCGACAGCTCAACGTTGTCGTCTCGACGACTCTCAACGGCAAGGCACCAGCGGCGCCGCGCCGTACATCACGAACTCTTCGGCGAGGTCGCGCATGTTGAAGCGGGCCGCCAAGCCCACGAGTCGCCGGGCCATTCGCTGTCTGCGTCATCCAGTGTCCGGCCGGGCGAAGTCTTGAACGCGATCGGTCGGCCCGTACACTCGAGGCCGCTCCCGCTCTCTACACGGTGGTAGAACCACCGCTTCATCCATTGGGACTCCCACTTCCCGCGAGTCGAATTTGCGGGGAAAAGCTTGGTGCAGGACAACCGAAGAATGAAGCTAACACTGCCAAAGTTCGACAGTGTCCTGCCCTTCCGGTCTTTGGGCTGGAACCGTGCCTCGTGCAGATAGGCAAACAAAGAAGAGCTGGGCCAGCACGCTCCCGAACGCAAAGCCCAACTGTATACGGCAAGCCGGGCCACGGCATTTGGAGTCAGCTGCGCCAGTTCCAGTCCGAAGGTTCGTAACACGTCGCCCACAATAGCCGCCGCCGGGATGCGGAGCCCTGCATCCAAGAAGGCGACAAAGACGATCGCCTCGGACGGCTCGGGGTGCGGCTCGGTCTCGTCGGGGGCGGGCACTCGTACCGCCTAGCGATCGGAAAGCTTCCCCTCGCGCAGGAGTCGCTGGATGGCCTTCTCGGTCACAAGCGAAGAGCCCAACTCGCCAGAGAACGGGCCTTCCTTCTCCGTCGCCAGCCACCACTTGTCTACCACCGCCGGGTCGCGCTCGCTCAGCGAGTACTTCACCACCAGCGGCGACGGTCGCCGGTGAACGCCAGAGCCACCAGCCGCCTGGCCGCGCTTACCACCGGAGGCCATCGCTTCCCACAGAGGAATTGGAGCGGTCAAAATATCACGAAAGTGTAGAGGGCGGAGTAGACAGGAAAGAGGGCGTAAAGGTGCAGGGACGCTGTTACGGGGGCTATTTCAAGCCACCTCACCCATATCGCCGCTACCAAAGCGTCGCAACGATCCGCGTGCCGGATGCAATCGCAGCGGTGCAAAGGTCCGCCCCGCACGATTCCCCATAACCGAAGACGAGGCGTCGTGGCGATACACGCTACACGCGATCGCAGAACCAAGGACCGTCAACGCAAGCGGTCACGGTCACGCAACCCCTGACCCACCGCGGCGCTCTAGTTACAAGCCGCCGCGTGCCCTAACCACGTGAAAGGACACTGCACGACGCAACAACCCACCTTTTGGCAGGCTAGGCGTCGGTACGGTCCCAGCCGCCATTAAAGGCGCCCTACCGGACCAAAAGGGACAAACTCCAATTCCGCATCCGGCTCCAGCGAGCGCGCGCGTCTACTTCGAACTAGGCGCCAGCCTCCACTGCCACCCGTTCAAAGGGTAGGGGACTGAGCGCGCGCCTCTACTTCGACTAGGCGCCAGCCTCCGCTGCCACCCGTTCGAAGGGTAGGGACGGAGCGCGCGCCGGCCGACTTAGGCGCGGCCTCCGCTACCACTTGTTCGAAAGATAGGGACGGAGCGCGCGCCGCCGACTTAGGCGCGGCCTCGCGCCACCCGCTCAAAGGGTAGGTACGGAGCGCGCGCATCTACCGACCAGGCGCCACCTCCGCCGCCACTGCTCAAGGGTAGGGACGGAGCGCGCGCGCTCGGCCGACTTAGGCGCCGGCCTCGCCGCCACCGATTCAAAGGGTAGGGGACGAGCGCGCGCGTTCATTTCGACCAGGCGCCGGCCTCGCCGCCACCCGCTCAAAGGGTAGGGGCGGGCGCGCGCGCGTCTGCTTCGACAAGGCGCCACCTCGCGCCACCCGCTCAAGGGTAGGGGCGGCGCGCGCGTCTCGCCGACCAGGCGCCGGCCTCCGCCGCCACTGCTCGAAGGGTAGGGGACCGAGCACGCGCGCCTCGGCTTCGACTTAGGCGCCAGCCTCCACTGCCACCCGTTCAAAGGGTAGGGGACGGAGCGCGCGTCTCTGCTGACTAGGCGCCGGCCTCCACCGCCACTGCTCAAGGATAGAGGACGGCGCGCGCCTCGGCCGACTTAGGCGCCGGCCTCCGCCGCCACCGCTCAAAGGGTAGGGGACGGAGAGCGCGCGTCTCGCCGACCAGGCGCCACCCTCCGCTGCCACCCATTCGAAGGGTAGGGGATGGAGCGCGCGCGCGTCTCGCCGACCAGGCGCCACCTCCGCCGCCACTGCTGAAGGGTAGGGGACGGAGCGCGCGCTCGGCTGACTTAGGCGCCGGCCTCCGCGCCAACCGCTCAAGGGTAGGGGACGGGCGTGCGCGCCGGCTGACTTAGGCGCCAGCCTCCGCTGCCACCCGTTCGAAGGGTAGGGGACGGAGCGCGCGTGCCTCGGCTTCGACTTAGGCGCCAGCCTCCGCTGCCACCCGTTCGAAGGGTAGGGGACGGAGCGCGCGCGCCTCGGCTTCGACTTAGGCGCCAGCCTCCGCTGCCCCCGTTCGAAGGGTAGGAGACGGAGCGCGCGAGCGTCTCCTTCGACTAGGCGCCAGCCTCCGCTGCCACCCGTTCGAAGGGTAAGGGACGGAGGGCGCACTCGTCTACTTCGACTAGGCGCCAGCCTCCGCTTCCACCCGTTCGAAGGGTAGGGGACAGAGTGCGTGCGCGTTTACTTCGACTAGGCGCCAACCTCCGCTGCCATCCGTTCGAAGGGTAGGGGACAGAGCGCGTGCATCTGCTTCCGATAAGGTGCCAGCTCCGCTGTACTTCGACATCACCTTCCATCCCACACCTCGAGCTCCCCAACCGCACGTTGGAGTAATTCACAGGCCGCAGGGGACGGAGGGGGCCAAGGGACTCGGCGACATGGCTTCGGCCCTGTGAAGCCCTTCACCATGAGAGGCTCCTGTTGTAGGGGTGGCCCCCACCTAAGCCCAGCAGGCCTGTTAGGAGGTTATAAGAACCAGAGTAACGTGTGTAATGACATAAGTGCCCCTAATGGGGATGTACGGATGTAAGGGCATAACTGTAAAAGCATACTCCATGTGAATATATATATCAGGATGAGGGGGAGGGTGAGGCAGAACACTCCCACCTCTCCACTACCATCTCTCTCTCTGTTTGGTCAGTAACCACAACAATGACTTTTGATCCTCAGATATTGAACTATACTGACAATTGTTCTCAGATTTATTGGATATTTGTAAGTCAGTTTTTCAGGAAGCTTTTTGAAGGCCACTTGGAATGCAAAATCAGGAAATGATCCACATGCTACAAGTGTTTTATATACAAGTGGTATCAACTCAAGTGGTATAACATCAAGTGGTATCAAATACCAAACAAAGAAAACTTCAAAAGTCTTCCAGGAGCTCTCATGAGTAAGATTATTTGAATGTGTTTCAAATATCTTTAGTTATTTTAAGTGGTTTCAATTGGTCATTTGCATTTAGTTTCATATTTCTTTATGACCATATTAAGTTAAATCAAATTGGTATCAAACTCCTCATGATAACAATACAATTGGTATCAAGCTCCTCATGATAAAATATCTCCTTTCATGGCTTAACTTGTATTCTTCCCTTATTTTTAATGATAATAAATGCTATTTTGTGATAATTGTCTCTTTTGGTGCTTAATGCCAAATGGGGGAGAAATTTGTGATAATAACATTGAAATTTGTGATAATAGCCTTGGATAATGGGGGAGAAAAATTTAAAATTGTGATAATGCCAAATGGGGGAGAAATAATAGAAATGCCAATGCTAATGGGGGAGAAATGTGATAACATATTCATTGGGAAGAAATTAAAATTTTTAATCTATATGTCGAACAATGCTTTCACCTTCTCTCATGCACTTAATTTCCTTTCATTTAGTCATTTTCACCTATGTGCTATTATCATAAATGGATTTGTCATCAATCACCAAAAAGGGGGAGATTGAAAGATCAAGCTCCGTTTAAGTTGGTTTTGGTGTTAATGACAAATGCCATTATGAGATTTTGATGTTAATGACAAATACCTTTATAATGTTTTGGTGATAATGACAAATATATATATATATAGGACTAATATATTTATTCAAGTATATTATAGTTTAGTCTCATTTGGATGAAAAGGTGAAATCAAAGAGGTATGCATTCAAAATCACTTTCTCATATGCTAATGCATTCCTTAGATCCAAAATATAGATTGATCTCCTCAAACAGTTCAAATGAATATGTGCATATGTTTTTCTTCATATAGACTTGTATGCACACATTTAGGGGGAGTTCACTTTATGTTTTGGAGTTTCATTAGTATTGATCCATGTTTCTTTTTATACATACATTTGGATCAACATTAGAAACTTGCATTCATTAAAAATCTGATTTAAAACTTAGTTTGTGCTCTGTCTGGACGAGCGGTAGTACCAAAAATTTGAACGTCGGAACTACCGGAGAGCGGTAGTTCCGCGCCCAGAAGCGGTAGTACCGGCTAGCGGAAGATCCGGTCTTCGAGCGGATCCTTTTTTCCAGAGAGCACGCTCCGGATGCATTTGAGACTTCGCGGGATCGGAAGTACCGGCAATTTTAACGCCGGAATTACCGCTGGGTGCGGTAGTTGCGCTGTCCGGAGCGGTACTTTCGGAGCCCGGAAGCTCCGGAGGTAGAGCGGAGCCTTTTTTCCAAAGAGCGCCAAGTTTGGTTCCGGCTCAAGCGGTAGTACCGTGCCGACTTTGCGGAACTACCGGAGAGCGGTAGTACCGTAAGTTTCAACGGCAGTAGTACCGCACTTTAAAGTCAAATATTTTTATATTCAATTTATTATCTCATTATTTGTTGAGATTGTCATGAATTACCAAAAAGGGAAGATTGTTGAATCTAGTCCCCCCATTATGTGTTAATGGTGAAGTTTGGTTATTGATGACAATTGTTTTGTGAACTAACAGTTTCCATGAGTTGGATGCATAGGTTAGGTTCCAAAAATGAAGATGACTTGGGATGACTTTGTGTGTTGAAGATCATCAAGTCAAGATTGAGATGAATATGGCTTCATGTGTTCAAGGCCATCAAGAAGAAGGAGATGCATCATGAGTTGATGCATGATCATGTGTTGATCAAGTCGAGAGAAGACCATCATGTGTTGATGGAGTTGATGAAAAGGATGTGTCATGAGTTGATGCATATCGAGACGATGAATCAAGGCAAAGGTATGACTAGCTAGGGCTAAGGATGTGTTCCTAGTCTTTTACCGGTCTTGGTGTTTGGTTAGAAGACCGGATTGCTAGTTTAGGTTGCCGTACTATTAAGAGGGGTCATGTCTAGTAGTTTGAGTCTCATCATGTGTTGATGGCTCAACCTCACTTGCTCTAGCTCATCTTGGCATGAGGCTTGCATTTGCGAATGTGTTTTGCAAATGGTTGAAGCTCATGTGGTGAATCCTTGTAACATGTGACAATACTTTGCAAATGTGTTTTGCAAAAGGTTGAAGTCCATGTACCTATTCCTTGTGACATGATCTAAGTTTGCAAATGTGTTTTGCAAAAGTTAGAGATCATGCATTATCCCTTGGCATGGTCTAAAATTGTTTACTGTTATCTCCTTTGACATTAGACCATGGTAGTGACTCTTTGGATCTCTTTTGATTTCTGCATTGATCTAATGTGTTTGAGATCATGCAAATAGATGGGTTGTGTAGCTCTCTGAATAAGCTTTCCATAGAGTCCAAGATCACTCAATTCCGACATCGGAGTCAAAAGTTATGACCGTTTTTCTGAGTGCTGTCTGTGATGAAAAACCAAGAGCGGTAGTACCGCATTTTATAACTGCGGTAGTACCGCAAATGACTGACTAACGGCTATTTTTCTAGCCGTTATGATGGAGAGCGGTAGTACCGCACCTATAATGGCGGTGGTACTGCAGAATCCTGTTTTTGACTCCAACGGCTAGTTTCGAGGTGTGGGTTATAAATACTCCCTTATGGCCGGTTGGGGTAAGATTTTTGGGACTCCATTTCACTCTTTTGAGCTAGTGTGAGACTCTCCACTCAATTGTGCATGTGTTGCACTTTGTGAGAGAGGAGAGGTGATCTAGAGTGCATGTGTTGCATCTAGAGGAGGACTTTGTGTCCGGATTGAGCTTGTGCATTCGTTGCACGTGGTGAGAGTCAAGTGAGGGACTTGACTTACTACTCTTGGAGTTTGCCGACTCCTAGACGGCGTTAGAGGCGTCGTGCCCGGTGATCTTCTCAAAGAAGCTTGTGAGAAGGCCCGACGTGTGTGAAGGTTGGAGCTCACATACCCGGAGCGGGGAAGAGCTACCACTAGTGGATTTGAGGTGGAAGGCTTAATTCGTGGAGCCGGTCCAATTCGGTTGGGCTAACCTTAACGTGGACTAGGGGAGACCGGCAAGTCTCCGAACACCACGGTAAAAAGAGAACGTGTCATTTGTGGTTTGCTTTCTTGTGCTCTTTTAACATTCAAGCAATTTACTTAGCATTATTTTTATTGCTTGTAAATCTAGAATTGCAAACATTGACCTAGGCTAGAATTGTTGGTGCACTTAGGCGAATTCATTTGACTTAGGCACTATTTGTACTAAACCAACTTGAATTTAGCTTCCGCACTGTATACTTGGTTTAGGCAAATAGAAAAGCTCTTTAATTGTTAACATTAATTTGAAGAAAATTTTTAGACCGCCTATTCACCCCCCCTCTAGTCGGCCTCCTCGATCTTACACCCGCCTCCACAATCGTCGCAGGAGGGGGCTCCATAGCAGCAGCACTCACGGGCCGGTGCCCCACTCCAGTAACCTCCGCGGGGGGTAGCTCCGCCTCGGTAGCCACCGTGGGCGGACGCCCCGCGCCATCAGCGCCAGCAGAGGGCAGCTCCGACACCGTCGTTGCCGCAGGCGAGGACCCCGCCCCTGTGTCGCTAGCGGACGTCAGCCCCACCTCGGCGACCACCGCGAGCGACGAAGCCTCCCCCTCTCGATCGTCCATTGCACACTCCCGGTCCCTAGCACCGCCCGGGGGCCCCTCTCCTTCGTCATCCGCGCCTACCGCATACTTCACCGAATCAGATTCAGCGCCTACCGCATCGACGGGAGCGGCGGCAGCCACCGCGCCGGGCGCGGTCGTAGAAGTCCGAGCCTTCCCACACGACGGTGCCTTTTTCCCTCTGGCACCCTCATCCCACTGGCGAGGTTGGCTCGAGGCCAGAGGGGCGCGCTCCGGCACGCGAATGCCCAGGGCATCACACGCGCGGTTTGTCCACCCCAGCCCCTCCTCTGCGGTTGCAGCTGTGCGCAAGTCGTGCTCCCTGGCCGTATACGGCTCGAGGAACACGCTCACCGCGTGTTCCACGTCCTCCAGGCGAACCCCTATACACGACAAGAGGCGAGGTTAAAGATGGCACAATGGACAAAACTGGAAAAAGGTACGCTGCCAAGACTTACGAGGGCTGGAGGGTGCCGGCAGCAAGGACACGAATGGACGAACGTTGTCCCACCGGAGTTTCCCAATAGTGCTGCGCCATTCGTGGGCGAGCGGCGACACGCCGTACATAACAAACTTCTCGGCAAGGTCGCGCATGTTGAAGCGGACGGTGATCCCCACGAGTCTTCGCGCCCTTCGCTTGTCCTCGAGGTCGAGCATTATGTTGGGCGTGGTGTTGAATGCCATAAGCCGGCCCGAGCACTCGAGGCCGCTACCGCTCGCCACGCGGTGGTAAAACCACCGTTTCATCTAGTTGGCTTCCCACTTTGCGTGGGTTGAATTCGTGGTGAAAATCTTCCTGCACGGCGACCGCAGGATGAAGTTGATGCTGCCGAAGTTGGATAACGTCCCATCTTTCGCTCCTTCGGTTGGCACCGGGCATTGTGCAGATATGCGAACATCGAGGCGCTGGGCCAGCACGCCTCCGTGCGCAAGCCCCAGCTGTACACAGCAAGGCGGGCCAGCGCGTTCGGAGTCAGTTGAGCCAGCTCCAGCCCGAAGGTCCGCAGCACATCGCCAATGATCATGGCGGCCGGGATGCGAAGCCCGGTGTCGAAGTAGGCAACAAAGACAATCGCTTCTAACTCCTCAGGTCACGGTTTTGCCTTGTCACCGGTGGGCAGTCGCACCGCCTGGCGGTCCGACAGCTTCCCCTCACGCAGCAGCGCACGGATCGTCTCCTCCGTCACGAGCGTCGAGCCCAAGATGCGAGAATACGGGCCCTCCTTCTCCATCGCCACCCACCATTTGTCTACCGTCATTGGAAGATGGCGGGATTGTCGACCATCTGAGCGCGTTCATCACCGTACGCCATCGTTATCCGGGAGCAGAACGACGGTGGGGTAGCGCACCAGCAAGAAAAGCAAGAGGAGTAGGAGACAGGGCGAGGGACTGAAAGCGTGCGAAGGAGAAGCCGTTGTGGTACCGAGGGGAGTATTTAAAGCCTCTTCATCTCCCGCACCGCCGGTAAGCGTAACCGACGGGAGGTGAACTGCTCGCCTACCCACGGGTGAAGCCGAGGCATCGTGGCCCACGTGCGTTGCGCACGATCGTAGTCGTGCAAAATCCTGCTAGCGCACGACACGCCAATAGCGCCCCGCCACGTGCTGGCTCCCGGGGAAGTAAATGCAGCTCGCGGGGCGCGGCGCAGCCTCTGGCACGTGTCGGCGCGGTTTTCGGGGCCGCCAACACAGCAACAAGAAGCCACGGGCCAAGCAACCTCGAAGGCAACTTTGACGGGATCTCCACTTCAGCAACGAGACTCCGGCGTCAATTTCGGCCCCACCCCCACGGGAAATGCCTCGCGGTGACGCCGCAAATCTGTGCGGCAAGGCCGAAGCCCACCCCTACCCTGATGGCTCCGCGCGGCCCCCGACAGGCAAGGTGGTGCGGAGACGGGTCCGCGCCGGCCTAGCCTACGGTCATCATCAGGCCCTCCGGCCCCGGGTTTGCGCAAAGACTCCGGGATAGGCTCCGACCGAACCAGGCAGCCGCGTTGGCGGCCACCTTCCCTCGGTATTCGGCCAAGCAAACTCCAAGCCCCCAGATGCCGAAGGCCCAACTAACCGCGCGCTCAGTCGAGAAGCAAGATCGGCCATCGTCAGTAGGCTCTGACCGAACTCTCATAAATAGGCCTCCATCAGTCCATCACCATCCTTTGCCATCAAAGAGCGCGCATGGACTGAGGAAGACCTATCTACGAGGGCAAGATCATCCTAGCTGTCCCCGGAACGCGCATCATATGCAGGACGAAGATAAGTTTTTTCTGAAACTCGAAAATAGGCATCCTTATATTCATCGACATTCTATGACAATGCCTATCCGCGCTAATCCTGCCGCAAGACAGTCCCTTCAAAGAATGCAGATGAACAAAGGCAGCCTATTTTCGAGACCAAGATCATTCCAATAGTACCCGGCCGTGGCCCTATGAAGGATGGCGTAGGACGACGACGTATATATATACTCACTGCGTCCCGGAGCCGACGGGAACCTCGACCGACAGCACTCCAATCGGCGCGGTTGCAACCGGTGGCTGCCTAGTGGTACGACTCCCCGCGTGTAGGATCAAGGATACCGACTAGAGGGGGGTGAATAGGAGGTCTTTAAATTTTTCTTGTTCAATTGATTAATTCTTTACAATTTAGATGACAAGAATGTAAAGCAATTAATCCCATGCAATTCTAGTTAACAATATAGCAAGCTTAGCTCTAAACAATCAAATGGTCACAAAGATGTAAAAAGTAAGATCTAAGCACAAAAGAACACAACCGATGTTTTACCGTGGTGATCGGAAACTTGCCGGTTTCCCCTAGTCCACGTTGAGGTTAGCCCGAACGAATCGGACCGGCTCCACGAATTGAGCCAAACACCTCGATCACTAATGTAGCTCTTCCCCGCTCCGGGTAGGTGAGCTCCAACCTTCACAACTTACCGGGTCTTCTCACAAGCTTCTTGAGAAGATCACCAAGCCAAACTTCGCCCGATCGTCCAAGTGCCGGTAAGCACTAAGAGTAATAGACCTAGGGCTTCACTTGAATGCAATTCTTGTGCTAAGGGATCAACAATTGAAAATCTTGCACTAATTGCAAAACCACCTCAATTTAATGCTCAATGAAAGAAAGTGGGTGGAATGAATGCTCTCGGGTTCAAGGAATATGTAATGAGTCTCTAACCTTAGCCCTTGTGCAGTGGTGGGGGTATTTATAGCATCCACCAACCAAAACTAGTCGTTTGACACAAATTTCAGAAAAAATTATGGTCGAGCGGTACTACCGCCCCCAGGGGCCGGTACTACCGTAATCAAATCTTCGCGCCAGAACGGCTATGTCAGAGCTCTGCAGTGATCGTTGGATTTGGCGGCGCGGTACTACCGCCGTTGACATTTGCGGTACTACCGCTCCAGCCAACCTCCAAAAGGTCCCAATTTTGGCGCTCTCTAGAAAAATTGATCCGCTCTGAGGCCGAATCTTCCGGACTCCAGAAGTACCGCTCTGGGCAGCGGAACTACCGCACACAGCGGTAGTTCCGGTGTTGAAATCGCCGGTACTTCTGCTCCAGGAAAATCCAGACTTCATCCGGAGGGTGCTCTCTGGAAAAATCAATCCGCTCTCCCTCCGGATCTTCCGGGCTCCGGAAGTACCGCTTCATAATGCGGTACTACCGCTCGGTGCGGTAGTTCCGGCGTTTAAGTGGCCGGTACTTCCGTTCCCACAAGAGCTTAAGTGCATCCGCGGTGCTCTCTGGAAAAATTGATCCGCTCAAGAAACGGATCTTCCGCTCGCCGGTACTACCGCATTTGGGCGCCCTTCCAGACAGAGCACAGATTTTGTTTTAAAACTGATTTTTGATGGATGCAAGTTTCTACTGTTGATCCATATGGCACAAGAAGTATGTTTTCAAGCTACTTGCCAAGATCCCTCTTGATGGTATGATCATCTATCCTATAATCCGGTCTTCCACCATTCGCCTAAGACCGGTAAAAATAAAAAAGGATCATACGCTAAGTATACCTTTGTCTTGAGCCAATTTGATCTTCACACATATCCTTTGGCTTGCATCTTGTTGCACTTATGTGAACTAACCCTTTGCATGCTCATAAAACACGTTAGTCCCATATTCACATAATTTCATTAATTACCAAAACCATTTTTAGGGGCCTAGATGCTTTCAATCTCCCCCTTTTTGGTAATTGATGACAACTCAAGTTATATGTGAGATAAATGTTTTGAATATATCAAATTGTTTGACAACAATTGTATATTCCATATTGACTTTAAATGAGAGAAGTTCTTTGCAATAAAACTTGAGAAGATATATAAAATAAACTATCTCATTTTAGAGTCCACAAGGGGAAGATGACTCCCCCTAAACATGTGCATGGATAAAAATTACAACATTTCATACAAGATGCACAAGACAGATGTGACATCAAATGAGAGTAGATAAACAATTAAGCAACAAATAATAGCATAAACATTTATGACCATGAAGGTTCATTACATCAACATTCATGAAGGTTCATGACATCCACATGATCATTGACCAAACATAAGTTCATTACAACCATTAAAGACAATAATAAAAAGATAGTAGATATAAGCCCATAAGCCCAAAAGTAAGCCCCAATATTTCCTAAATCTTCTCCCCTTTGGCATCAAGGACCAAAAAGAGATCAATCCTGAGAGGTACGGCGACGAGTGTAGCGACGAGGCGATGGAGGGTGCTCAAGAGCTGCAACTCGACCATCTAGCGAAGTCAATCTGCTGTCAATGGAGTCCAGTCGCGAGTTGAGGGTGGAGAACCCCTCAAGCATGGAAGAGTAAACCTGAGAGAGAGGGCTGGCTGGCTCCCGTGGTGAGCACGCTGCTGCCGCCGCTTTGCCCGCTGCCGCTCTTGCTCCCGAGGATGAACCTGCTCCTGGATCTGCCGACTGTCGAGCTCGAACACTAGTGAGAATAGGAGGCTCCGGTCTTGGCTTGTATGGCTTATGCACTCCACCTCGTCTTCCACGATAGTGAAACTTGGAGTCAATTAATGCCATGATGTAGGGCGCATAATTGATGCGCTTGTTGCGATCATTTTTGGAAGAGACTATCTCCCTCATGATCACATCAACGACATCAAACTTCTCACCCTTCATAATGTAGTCAATGATGTTCCAGACATGACCTCGAATGGCATCATAGTTGCCGCCTTTTGGGAGAATAGTATGATTGATGATGTGGTTGACCAGACTAGGAATGGGAAGCAATCCAATATTCTTGCCAAGCACATACTTCTCTTCAGTGTTGTAGTAGGGGTACATGGCATGTATGCTAAGAGTGGGCTTGTCATAAACCTTCTCAAAAGCACTTAGCTCCGCTCCTAATGCTATCTCAAATTCATGCTTAGTGGCCTCATATCTTGTGCACACGGTCATCCATGTCATATGCTGAAGATCGGGAGTGACGTGCACAGTAGCATAAAACTGACGTATAAACTCTTCATTGTAATCTCATCCCTTAGCCACAAGCTGATGAGTACCGCTTCCCCGGAATAAACTATATGTCCCGTCATACTTGTCAATGCTGTCAATATGATCCCAGTCAGTGTATTTATGATCTGCAAACTGGCGATCCTTTCCATACATCTCATCAAAAATCTTCTCCTGGAACTTGGTGTGAAACTTTGGATTTATGGAGTTGAAGGGGAGCTCATACTGATTCTTGTGACGAAGTTGAGCGTACTCGTCGGCAGTAATCTTCTTGAGATCAATCTCAAGATCCTCCCTGTCAGCCAAATCTTCCTCAGATTCTTCCATGGGAGAGCTCGCAGGCAGTGGCTGCTCAGACTCCATCTCAGATCCGAAGTCGGATTCAGTGTCAGAGGTAGGTGCTTTTCCTCATCTTGATCTGCCTTTTGGACTGCCTCAGGTGATGGAAGTGAAGGAATGCCCGAAGAATCCCCTGAAGCATATGACTTTCTGGCAGCGACTCTTGTTCTAGGCATCTAGAACCAAGAAGAAAGCATCATGAGAATTAAAGGAGTATAGCCAAGTTAGATTGAAAAGAAATGGACTGAGTTTGCTGCACTGTCAGGAAATCCGGTAGTACCGCCGATTCTGGGCCGGTAGTACCGCACCAGACGGGCGGTAGTTCCGCTTCCTGGCAGATTCTAGGGTTTTGGAAATATGAATAGATTATTTGGTGTTTTCTTGGATTGAATCCATGGAATAGGTTTGTATATACCCTTAAGCACCAAATATACTCAATTTCCTTAGAATTAAATAGCAAAATCAACCACTTTTTCAATTTAACCTAGAACATGACCTAGGGTTCAAAAATGAAGATCAAAAAGAGATTTTTGATCCGAAATACCTTGAGGATCGGAGGAGTTGAACCCTTGGAAGGAGTTTTGATTTGAAGGCTTGAAGAAATTACCACTAGATTTGAAGATCTGTGGTGCGGTTTGGGAGGTTTTTGGTGGGAGAGAGAGAGAGAAAGAGAAGAGGAGAGGTACGGGCTCGGGCAGAAGTGGAGAGGAAGTACCGGAGAGGAGGAAAAAGGTGGGGTCCAACAGAGGAAAACCCTCGGGTGCGGGCAGTTGCCCCCTTAAATGCAGATCCGGTAGTACCGCAGATGCGGCCGGTAGTACCGCTCAGAGCGGTAGTACCGCTTCCTCGGCCGGAAGTACCGTTACCCGGAAGTACCGCAGGAGACAGCGGTAGTTCCGATTTTTCTAGAACTTCGCAGAATTGGAATTTTAAGAGAATAGATCCAAATGATCCCTAGTTTTTGCACTCAACTAAAGTCTTTAAGGATCATTATGCATTAGATAGAACAAAATATTACCTTTAAATAATTTTTGCATTTCCTTTTAAAATCAAAAACTTTTGCACAAAAGAGAGCAATTTCAAACAACCTGTCAAGCTTCCTCAAATGAGTATGCATTTAAATTTACCATAAATTTATGCAACATTTGAGTAATCCAAGACATTCAATTCACTCCTAAGTTTGCAAAAACGATTTTCATCTAATGGCTTGGTGAAGATATCCGCTAATTGGTCTTCGGTCCGGATGTGGCTAATGCAAATATCTCCCTTGCTAACATGGTCCCTCAAGAAATGGTGGCGAATATCTATATGCTTAGTTCTTAAGTGTTGGACAGGATTATTGGAAATTTTCACGGCACTTTCATTATCACACAATAAAGGCACTTTATCAAAATTTATTCCAAAATCCAACAATGTTTGCCTCATCCACAATAATTGAGCACAACAACTCCCGGCTGAAACATATTCGGCTTCGGCGGTTGAAAATGCTATGGAGTTTTGTTTCTTTGAGGACCAAGATACTAAAGATCTACCTAGGAATTGACAACTTCCCGAAGTGCTTTTTCTATCCACTTTGCAACCCGCACAGTCGGAATCCGAATATCCAATTAAATCAAATTTAGCACCTTTGGGATACCAAAGCCCTATATTTTGGGAGTGTTTCAAATATCTCAAGATTCTCTTTACGGCTTTTAAATGGCACTCCTTTGGTGAAGATTGAAAGCGAGCACATATGCATACACTAAACATGATATCGGGCCTAGATGTGGTAAGATAAAGCAAGCTACCAATCATGGATCTATAAAGCTTTGAATCTACGACTTACCTCCTTCATCGAGGTCTAGACGCCCGTTGGTTTCCATTAGTGTCTTGATGGGTTTTGCATCTTCCATGCCAAACTTCTTGAAGAGATCTTTGGTGTACTTTGTTTGGCTTATAAATGTCCCATCTTTGTGTTGCTTGATTTGGAGTCCAAGAAAATAGCTTAATTCTCCTATCATGGACATCTCAAATTCCCTAGACATCATATCACTAAATTCTTCGCAAAAATCTTGGTTAGTAGAACCAAATATAATGTCATCAACATAAATTTGTCAAACAAAGAAATCATCACCAATGATTTTTGTGAATAATGTTGTATCTACTTTACCAATTTTAAATCCCTTCGAAACAAGGAAATTTCTAAGGTGTTCATACCAAGCTCTAGGAGCTTGTTTTAAACCATATAACGCCTTTGAAAGTTTATAAACATGATTAGGATACTTAGGATCTTTGAACCCCGGAGGTTGTTTAACAAATACAAGTTCGGAGATTGTTCCATTTAAGAATGCACTTTTAACATCCATTTGAAATAATTTAATATCAAAATTAGATGCAAAAGCAAGCAAGATTCTAATTGACTCAAGTCTAGCAATGGGTGCAAATGTCTCATCATAATCCCATCCTTCGACTTGAGTATAGCCTTGAGCTACTAACCTTGCTTTGTTTCTTACCACAATGCCGTTCTCATCTTGTTTATTTCGAAAGACCCATTTAGTGCCTATCGCATTATGCTCTTCGGGTCTCTCCACCAATGTCCATACTTCATTTTGTGCGAAATTGTTTAATTCTTCATGCATGGCATTAACCCAATCCGGGTCATCTAGAGCTTCATCTACAAGCTTAGGCTCAAGAGAAGAAACAAAAGAGTAATATTCACAAAATGAAGCTACTCTAGAGCGAGTTTGAACACCCTTACTCACGTCACCCAATATTTGATCTATTGGATGATCCTTGGCAATTGCATTGTGAATCTTGAGGTTGTTTTGTTGTTGATCCTTTTGCTCATCTTCAACAACTTGAATATTGCTTGGAGTAGACGATGTGGGTGGCTCTACTTGTCTTGATGAGCTTGGTGAAGATGGATCTTCCTTTGGCTTGATGTCTCCAATTTGCATGTTTTCCATAGCTTTGTCGTAATCCTTCATCACCTACATCATCCAAATTTTCTTGCTCCTCTTGAGAGCCATTAGTTTCATCGAATTGTACATCACATGATTCTTCAACTAAACCCGAATTTTTGTTATAAACTCTATATGCTTTGCTATTTGAAGAATAACCTAAAAGGAAACCTTCATCACAACGACTTTGAAATTTAGAAAGCCGAACACCCTTTCTTAGAATGTAGCATTTGCAACCAAATATTCTAAAGTAGGAAATGTTCGGTTTTCTTCCAATGAGAAGCTCATAGGAGGTCTTTTCCAAAAGTCGATGTAAGTAAAGGTGATTTATGGCATGACAAGTGGTGTTAATAGCTTCCGCTCAAAATTTATCGGAAGTATTATACTCATCAAGCATTGTCCTAGCTATTTCAATTAATGTGCGATTTTTCCTTTCTACAACTCCATTTTGCTCTGGAGTGTAGGTTGGGGAAAGTTCGTACTTTATTCCAAGTTCATCACAAAAATCCTCAACTTTTGTGTTTTTGAACTCGGAACCATTGTCACTCCTAATTTTCTTTATTTTAAAATCAAATTCATTTTGAGCCCTTTTTGAAAAACTTTTGAAAATCCCGGAGGTTTCGCTTTTGTCATTTAGGAAGAAAACCCATGTGTATCTAGAGTGATCATCCACAATGACTAAACAATAACTATTACCTCCAATGCTCTTATAGGTTGTTGGCCCAAACAAATCCATATGTAAGAGCTCCAATGGCCTAGAGGTTGACATGATACTTTTGGAAGGATGAGAACTAGCAACTTGCTTTCCGGCTTAACAAGCACTACAAAGTCGATTTTTCTCAAACTTCACATCCTTCAAGCCAACAACTAAGTCATGTTTGAAAAGCTTTTTGAGTTGCACCATACCCACATGACCTAGCCTCCTATGCCATAACCAACCCAAAGAGGTTTTTGCAATTAAACAAGATTTTAAGCATGCATCATTTGAAGTAAAATCTACTAAATAAAGATTTCCAAATCTAAAGCCTTTGAAAACAAGTTCATTACTATTTTCTTTTGAGATAGTTAGATTTTCTTTAGAGAATGAACATGTTAATCCTAAATCACATAGTTGAGCAACGGATAGCAAGTTAAAATTTAATGTTTCAACTAAGGATACATTAGAAATGGAAAGATCATTGGATATAGCAATTTTACCCAAACCAAGTACCTTCCCTTTGCTATTGTCTCCAAAGGTGATTCTTTTATTGCTTCCGCTTTCAAAAGTTGTGAACATTTTCCGGTCTCCGGTCATGTGTTGAGTGCATCCACTATCCAACACCCAATGTCTTCCACCGGTTTTGTAATTTACCTACAAAAGAAAATCAAGTCTTTTTATGTACCCAAATTTGTTTGGGTCCTTGGAGGTTAGTAACCAAGGTTTTGGGCACCCAAATGGATTTCTTTTTAGCACCCAAAATCGAGGTGCCAATAAAATGAGCAATTACATTTCCATTCTTAGATTTTTTTAAGCATATAGCAATAATCATATAAGCCAATGGAATGCATATTGTTCTTAGAACAATCATTTGGCATATGCCCTACATTCCGGCATTTTGTACAATACTTACCATTCTTATTTACAAACTTGGAGGTTTGTATGCCGGCTTCTTACCTTTCTTGGGAATGTACCCAAGTCCTTCCTTGTTAAAAGAACATCTTTGCCCGCTTAGCAACTTATCAAGGGTATCCTTTCCCTTGTAAGCTCTTTCTAAGCTTTTGTTCAATTTTAGCACTTGTTCTTTTAAATTCTTGTTTTCATTTACTAGCACATTATCATGAGCATGAGATAAGGCATTGTATGAATCAACATTAGATGAGCATGGCATAGAAAATAAATCATCACAAGAGGTTGACATGCTAGATGTTGATTTTTCTATACTAGGCATCTCATTCGAAATATTACAAGATATACCAATGCTAGTACTAGATTTCTTTTGATTTTCTTGGAGAAGCAAGTCATGAGCTTCCTTTAGCTCCTCATAGGATTTTTGAAGAGATATATGCTTCCTCTTCAAAACCTTAAATTTTGACTTCTCTTTTCCAAGAAATTCATTTAATTCTACTAACATGTCCATCAAATCATCATAAGAAGGCTCATCGTCGTCTAGAGTCTTTACCTTCTCCCCTTTTGCCATAAGACATGTGGGAGTGGAGAATAGCGATGGAGCTTCCTTGATGGCGATGCCAACAAGTCCCTTCTTCTTGGGAGACTCATCCTCGCTTGAGTCGGAGTCAGAATACTCCTCCTCGGAGTCCCACTCACCAATATGGGCTTCGTTCTTCCCATCCTTGTGAAGCTTCTTGAAGAGCTTCTTCTTGCCATTATAGTTCTTCTTCTTTAATGACTTCTCCTTGTCATCTTTCTTTGTGGGGGCATTGAGAGGCAATGTGCCCCTTCTCATCACATTCATAGCAACGAATGTTGCTATACTTCTTGTTGGAGGAGGATTTTCACTTCTTGCCTTTGTCATAACTTGCGCCTCGGCTTGAGCGCCTTCTCATGAACTTGTTCATCCTTCTCACAAGAAGGGCAAGCTCCTCTTCGGAATCCTCTTCTTCTTCGGACTCCTCACTTGCCACCGCCTTTGCCTTGAAGGCGGTGATCTTCTTTCCTTTGGAGGTGGATTGCTCCAAGAGTTCCTCCTTGTCCTTCTTGTACAACTCATTGGTAATTAGATTACCCAAGAGTTGTGTTGGTGTCATCCTTGCCAACTCCGGTGAGTTTAGGAAGAGTGTCACCAACATCTCATACTTCTCCGGTAAGGCCCTAAGCATCTTTCTCACAATATCAAGATCGGAAAGGTTAGTTCCAAGGCCTTTGAGCTCATTCACAATGTTGTTTAGCCGTGTGTACATCTCATTGATGTCCTCATGGGGCAACATTATGAATGTCTCATACTTAATCCTAAGCCGATGCAATTTTGCCTCCTTAACCGTGGATGTCCCTTCATGAATTTCCGAAAGGGTAGTCCAAATAGCGTGAGCCGTCTCAAGATTGCTCACTCTATTGAATTCATCCACGTTTAAGGCTCCAAAAAGAGCATTCATGGCTTGGGCATCTAAATGAGTGTTACGCCCATCTTGTTCCGTCGGATTCTCGGGATCAAGTGGCATGACGTAACCATCATTTACGATTTTCCAAATGTTAGGACTCATGGCCTTTAAATAGATTGACATTCTAATTTTTCAATAAGCATAATTAGAGCCATCAAACAAGGGTGCCTTTCCTACCGCAATCCCCTCACTAGCCATCCTTTTCTCTCTAGACGGTTAAGTCTATAAATGAGAGACTAAGCTCTGATACCACTTGTAGGATCAAGGATACCGACTAGAGGGGGTGAATAGGAGGTTTTTAAATTTTTCTTGTTCAATTGATTAATTCTTTACAATTTAGATGACAAGAATGTAAAGCAATTAATCCTATGCAATTCTAGTTAACAATATAGCAAGCTTAGCTCTAAACAATCAAATGATCACAAAGATGTAAATAAGTAAGAGCTAAGCACAAAAGAACACAACCGATGTTTTACCGTGGTGATCGAAAACTTGCCGGTTTCCCCTAGTCCACGTTGAGGTTAGCCCGAACGAATCGGACCGGCTCCACGAATTGAGCCAAACACCTCGATCACTAATGTAGCTCTTCCCCGCTCCGGGTAGATGAGCTCCAACCTTCACAACTTGCCAGGTCTTCTCACAAGCTTCTTGAGAAGATCACCACGCCAAACTTCGCCCGATCGTCCAAGTGCCGGCAAGCACTAAGAGTAATAGACCTAGGGCTTCACTTGAATGCAATTCTTGTGCTAAGTGGATCAACAATTGAAAATCTTGCATTAATTGCAAAACCACCTCAATTTAATGCTCAATGAAAGAAAGTGGGTGGAATGAATGCTCTTGGGCTCAAGGAATATGCAATGAGTCTCTAACCTTATCCCTTGTGCAATGGTGGGGGTATTTATAGCCTCCACCAACCAAAACTAGCCGTTTGACACAAATTCCAGAAAAAATTCTGGTCGAGCGGTACTACCGCCCCAGGGGCCGGTACTAGCGCAATCAAATCTTTGCGCCAGAACGGCTATGTCAGAGTTCTGCAGTGACCATTGGATTTGGCGGCACGGTACTACCGCCGTTGACATTTGCGGTACTACCGCTCCCCGGTAGTTCCGCAAAGTCGGCGCGGTACTACTGCTCCAGCCAACCTCCAAAAGGTCCCAATTTTGGCGCTCTCTGGAAAAATTGATCCGCTATGAGGCCGGATCTTCGGACTCCGGAAGTACCACTTTGGGCAGCGAACTACCGCACACAGCGGTAGTTCCGGCGTTGAAATCGTCGGTACTTCCGCTCCAGGAAAATCCAGACTTCATCCGGAGGGTGCTCTTTGGAAAAATCAATCCGCTCTCCCTCCGGATCTTCTGGGCTCCGAAAGTACCGCTTCATAATGCGGTACTACCGCTCGGTGCGGTAGTTCCGGCGTTTAAGTGGTCGGTACTTCCATTCCCGCAAGAGCTTAAGTGCATCCACGGGTGCTTTCTAGAAAAATTGATCCGCTCAAGAAACGGATCTTCCGCTCGCCGGTACTACCGCATTTGGGGGCGGAACTACCGCTCGCCAGTAGTTCTGACGTTCAAAACTGCGGCACTACCGCTCTTCCAGACAAAGCACAGATTTTGTTTTAAAACTGATTTTTGATGGATGCAAGTTTCTAATGTTGATCCATGTGGCACAAGAAGTATGTTTTCAAGCTACTTGCCAAGATCCCTCTTGATGGAACGATCATCTATCCTATAATCCGGTCTTCCACCATTCGCCTAAAACCGGTAAAAATCAAAAAGGATCCTACGCTAAGTATACCTTTGTCTTGAGCCAATTTGATCTTCACACATATCCTTTGGCTTGCATCTTGTTGCACTTATGTGAACTAACCCTTTGCATGCTCATAAAACACATTAGTCCCATATTCACATAATTTCATTAATTACCAAAACCATTTTTATGGGCCTAGATGGTTTCACCGCGGCCAGGGAACGTAACCGTTGGCAGGCGAACGAGCACAGATGCAAGCAGCCTGACATCGCACGTGCGGAAGCGCGGCCGGCAGAGCCCAGCGGTTCGGCTACCCATGATCGGGAAGCGCAGCTGCCGACAGCTGGGGGCGCGTACCGGTAGGTGGGCGGACAGCGCATGACGCGCCACTAGCACCCTGCCACGCGCCCCGACCCCTTGGGAAGGGGCGAACGGCCGCAGTCGTGCGACCGCTGACAACCCACGACACACCAATCGCGGCTCGTTGCGTGTGCCCTCCAGATGGACAGCGCGTACGGTTGCAGTAGCTTGTTCCTGACAGCTTAGGGGTCAGCGGGATTCCAGGTGCCATTAAAGCGCACTACCGCACCGCGGAGCCGCCAGTCGTGTCGACACCAGGCCGGGCAGAGCCCCTCACCCTACTCGATCGCCCGAGGTTATGCGCAGGAGTCTCGCACACCTCGCCCCCAGGAGAGTCCGCGATGCGGGGTTTGTCTCCGCCTCTGCTTCAACTCCACCACCCAAGGAACCTGCAGTCGAGGGGAGCCCGGGCAACCAGGTCGTAGCCACACTTCGCCAGCAGGCCAAGCCCGCCGAAGGTGCCCGACCCCGCCCCGCTCCCGGCTCCAACTTCGGCTCCGACTTTGACCCCGCAGCTGGAGGACCCCGGGGCTAGGACGACTCCGCCAACTCGCCCGGCGATGTGCATTTGTGGCAGGGCGAATACTACACCAAGCAATAGGCTCCATCAAGCGTTAAGGAAGCTCACAGGCCGTAGGGACGGAGGGGGCCAAAGGGCTCGGCAACATGGCTTCGGCCCGTGAAGCCCTTCACCATGAGAGCCTCCTGTTGTAGGGGTGGCCCCCACCTAAGCCCAGCAGGCCTGTTAGTAGGTTGTAAGGCCCGAAATGGGACATGTATAATGACGAAAGTGCCCCTGAGGGGGATGTTCAGATGTAAGGGTATCACTGTAAAAACACTCCCCGTGAGGATATATATACACGATACAGGCTATGGGGAAAACCCTAATCCATTGCTCATTTAACTCTCCACTACCATACTCTCTCTCTGTTTGGTCTGTAGCCACAATAATTTACTTATTGTTCATGGATAGTCAATGTTGACGACAGATTGATGTGCTTACCTCGTCATCACTCGCTACGTGGAAGTTCTCAACAACGGCCTGCACAATAGTAATGTACATGAGAATATGGATGCAAAGATAATGCAGTAAATGAAAAAACACGTAAAGCTTATCTCGAAATAAAAACATGTCAAGCAAGGCAAAAACATATTGTTATATTCTTTAAGAGATCATAGGTGACATCTGCAGATCTATATGACCTTGGATGCCATTTCCCCTCAAACCAATCAACATGTGTAACCGACCAATTAGCTATTCCACCAGGATCTACCATCTGAAGTTAAAGTATTTAGCAAGCAACTCAAAGAAACAAGAGGTAAATGCCATTCCGATAGATTGTAAATACTGACATTGAATAGGGTTGGCAAATAATGCTCGTCAGCAATGCAGTTGCGCCCTCCTGCTGGCTGCAAATCACAGGAGAAAGGTAGTTCCTTTCCAAAAATTGGCTTACCAGAAGAATGTTTAGAAAAGTGAAAATCATGACTCAAGACTTCAGAAATGACAACTACAGTGTAGCTCAATTGCTTGCAGCATCTTAGGAGGTAACTTCCACCATGAGGAATGTATGCACTGCCATCCCATGCCGATTAAATTTATTTAATATGTTTTACATATTGCTATGGAAAGAAAAAGGACAACTTTGCAATGAAGTTTACACATTATCCAATGTTTAAGGAAGTAGTCATCAAAACTGTTCTTCAGTCCCTCATGACTTATTTTGTGAGTTGGAGGGGATTGGTTGAAAGACCCTTTTGCATTTTTACCAATTAGAGGTAATTGCCGAATTTCTGTACTAAAGTTTCTCTATAAAAGCAATGGACATTATATTGAAAAGATATGTGTACAGATATCACCATCAACCTCACAGTGAACAAAAATATAAATTCAGTTATCATTGTATGCATGTTTTGATTATTTTCTATTGAGATACCTGGTATCTAATCCATTCTATTAACTAAATATAGTAACATTAGAAAGGCAACACACCTTGCAATATAGCTTGAACTTCTTGTAGTATAGGTCATGCGCGTAATCGAGAAAGCATGTCTCCTTGTAATTGCAAACCACTGTAACATGAACAACAATTTAGACAAGAAAGCATGTAACATTAGAATTTGATTCTCAGTTACCGACTTCTGAACATGTCAGTTACCATTGAGGATTTCGTCCGCCACCACCTGGCTCCACGCCATTGCCGCCTCTGACCTTGCCTCGCGTCTCTGCTCCCCGACGACTTCGCTGGAGGGCAAAAAGCGGCAGTGGCGAGGAGTGCGAGGAGGAGGGCAGTGGCGGGAGTGGGACGAGGAGGATTGGTCGTGGGGAAGACGTGCGGTTGGTTTTCGCAACGTGATGGTGCGTTTGGGGTTGGCTATGCGAGGGGGAATGTGTGGTCCAGATCTTTTGCAGAGAAGGAGGCGGTGTCGGCGCGGGGTGGGGGGAGGAGGAGGCGGCGGTGGAGTGGAGGGGTGGGGGGAGGCGGCGGTGGCGGAGCGGGGGAGGAGGCGGCGGCTGAGGAGCGAGGGAGGAGGAGGTGATGGCGGCGCGGGGTGGGGAGGAGGCGGCGGCAGAGCGGAGTAGCGGCGGAGGAGGCGGCGGAGGAGGAGGCGAGGGCGGCGCGGGGTGGAGAGGAGGAGGCGAGGGCAGAGCAGCGAAGGAGGGAGGGTAGGAGGCGAAGGCGGAGTGGCGGAGGAGGGAGGGGAGGAGGCGAGGGCGGAGCGGCGGCAGAGGGAGGGGAGGAGCGACGGGCGAAGTGGCGGCGGAGGAGGGAGGGGAGGAGTGACGGGATTCGGTGGGGGAGGAGGCGCACGGGATAGGCGACGGCAGAGCGGCGGAGAACGGCGGAGCGGGGGAGGAGGAGGCGGGGAGACGCGGAGAACGGGGGAGAAGATTCGGCGCAGGTCTTTTGAGGCCACATGTCAACGCTGCCTTTTATGAGAAGGGGTGGGAGAGGACGGACCAACCACCAACTCCTTTTATAATAGTAAAGATTTATTATTCATTTCAAAATGCATTTTCAATTTATTTATAATATTTACCTTAAATTTTTGCTTTCTGCAAAATAACCACTATGCTACCATTTGATAAGCATTGCACAATTATATATTGTATCTTGTTACAAACTATTTGCTAAGTACTCTATGTACTTAAAGCTATATACTTCATTATTCAGTTGCTGAGAAAATCCATATCAACTGGAGGTACTTAGAGAATGTTTCTTCAATGATTTCACAGATTAAAACTTTGCTTTCTAGTCGATTGCTTGTAGACATATCGAATGGCCACTACTCTTATTTTTTGTTTTTCACTGTTGATTTTGTTAGGCCATTTAGGCTATTATTTGTAAGTTTTACTATAAGATTGCTATTATAATAATTAATAATATTTGCTACTTTCATAGTTATTTGTGATTATAAGTGATATTTCATCTATGTTTTTACTGTGTGCATTAAAGTGATCCTTACTAGTACAGCATACACAGAGAGTTTAAATTTACATATCCAGGTGTCGACAGCACAACCATAGTTTACTAAAGTTTAACCAATGAAAAAGTTATTATAAACATCCTAGGGCAACATAGCTCAACATACCATATCATCGATGAACCCGGTTGGTGTGCTAATGATCTGGAATGATCAATTTAAATAAATTTAGTGATCTAGATATGCAGTTTAAGAGTTTAATGACCTACTTGAATTAGGCTAATAAGTTCAGTTACCCACTTGCTACGCTAGCCCCTTCCACTCTGCCAGTATCTCCAAACTCGTTATCCCCTCTACATTGGGTTGCACAAGAATATTGAACGACAATAGTATATACACTATACAGGCAGCGGTAGTCATGTAGTTATACATAAATACATCCCAGAATATGTGGTTCTTCTATTAATTTCTTGTTTCCCGGTGTCCCCTTAGAGCAATGATCGGTCTTAAACCAGAGCTTGTTATTACAAAGTTTGACAGACAGCTCCAGGGAGTGCAAACCAATCGTACAACAGCATGTTACACCGAGGTTGCGCCATTGAACCGAGCAAACCACAATTCTGCTCAATCTTTATTCTCTTCTTCTCCTGGAGTGTCCACCTTGGCTGCGGCGGATGCGTAGCTCACGCTGCTGTCCCTCATGCTCTTGCACTGGCTTGACTGCTCGTAGCGAACGAAGCCGATCTTAATCGTCGTCGAGCAATGTTTCAACATCTAACATAATACAATGTGCACAACGAGGATCAAGAAAATTGTAAAGAGAAAAATAAACATCAGTTGCATAGTCAAAGAGTCACTTACATGAAGGAAAACACTGATGGGGTGGCGTCCACATATGGTGTTCTCATACTCCTGCAAGTACTGTTTGAATGCAACCGGCTCACCAGTCTCTATGATCTCCATGCCCATGCGGTCCAATGCCTCGATAGATTTATGAATGGCACCATGGTTCTTGTCATAGTATGTATAACTAAACCTGATGTGGCAATGGGACGAACATAATCATTTCCATGTACCGGATGCAGCAGCAAAAACAGCTGCAGCAGTTAAAATGGGGTGAATGGGGTAAATAAGATCTTGATGCACTAGGCGACATATCACATATCAGGTGCAATCACCGCTTTGGGTCCAATCATGGATTCAACTAATTTGGCCATCAGATCGTGTTTCTACTCTCTGGATCGAGGTGGGTGGCTCCCTACAACCTATGCAAATCCCATATAGCAAAATTAGGTCTTCTGTTCCGCACACCCCTCCCTCCCAATTCCCAAATCCCATTCAAGTCAATGGAGCCGATCCTCACCCGCCCGTGCCGCACAACTACACTGGCCTCCGCTATCCAACCATGACCCCAACCCGCCGGTGTCTTCCAAGCTACCCCAACCCGCCGGTGTCTTCCAAGCTGCCCCAACCTCGCACTGGCCACTCTCTAATTGACCTCAACCAATGAAGGCTGCATGGTCTAGCGGAGAAGGACAAAGTGAGTGGGAAGGGGAGGTTGGTGCAGGTGACACAGAGTTGTTGACTGCCGTGGTCAAGCGCCACAGGCAGACAGGGGAGACCAGCAAGGTCAGGCGACGGTGAACCCTAGAGAATTCAAGCAGAGGAGAGGGAGTGAAATGATAGGTCGGTAGACTCATCCAAGTCTTGGAATCTCCAAGGCTGGCCAGTGACGTGGTTGTGATGGTGTGCCACCGCTGGAGATGGATTTGGGAGGGAGGCAGCGTGCTGTAGCTATCAGATGGAGATGAATCTAAGATTGGGATTTGGGAGGTAAGGGGTTATCTCAAAACGGTATGGTATAGCAAGGGGTGGCGGTTTTTCGAAAAATGGTTGTTGAATGCTGGGAGGATCCACCACCTGGATCTGAGCCCTTCAAAGCCCATCCAATGGCCCAGATTGGTTCAACACATGATTGCACCTGATATGTGGCCGATGCATTTATGCTAAAATAAAAAGGGATGACCAGGCAGAGTATACTCTTGTAACTGCAGGCAAGACATTTACTCTGGCAATGAGGGCCTGAATAAATGTGGATCATACGACCACTTCCTTTGTATTCAGAAAACTATCTCACCTGACATCTAATGAAATTCAATTTGCACATATTGAAAGTTGTATCAAAATTCGAATTTGTACATAAGATCACACTCTACATCATTTTCAGGCACAGTTAGAGAATTAGATCAAACACAGTTTGTTAAACAAGTCAGATACCCAGTGTGAAACCTAATCAGAGTTGATATGCAGAAAAGGGGTCATAGCTAATCTTATATTATTGGGACATCCTTTAATACCTACCATAGTACCCTCTGCAAAGATTTCAGGCCAAAAGACTAAAAACATAAATTTGGACACTCTTTAGGTCCTTGTGAAAAGATTTTCTGTGAAGAACTCTAGGACTGTGGACCTTGCATTATGAATTCATTATTCACATGTCATAATAAATACATTCAGTAGCAAATTTCAAGTCAAACCTTGCGCATGGACTATTCTGCATTTCTACATGGCCAGAGCTTTTGGTTCACCCAATATGCCAAACATTGTGTTAGTTTCATTAGTTACTTCTGCAGAAGAACAGATAACCAAGGTGGCACAGGAAGATGATGAAATTTTGCTCAAGCTCCAGATTATGTAGTCGGCACGAGTATATGAATGCCATCCCATGGTAAAACAAGCAAGAAGCCCGAATAAGCAGACATTAATCACTTACCGGGATCCCCAGTGGCAAAAGTCTGAGGAGACAGAAAAAAAGTTCGTTGGATCATCGACATATTTAGAGAGCAACTGCCCATACATGGCTTCACTTTGGGAGTTAAGGGCACCAACAAGGATAGGGACAACTTTTACATTATGTCTGTCAGATCAACATAAATAGACAGAAATGTTAAGTGTGTGAGATCAGTGTTTTATTCAAAAGGGAATACTAGATGGATACAAACTTATCAACAAAGCAATTACCCCTGAAAGACTTTTGAAAGGTAAGGCAAATGCATTTCCATGCTATGTTCAGCTTCATCCACACTAAGATCCATAAATTCAAACTTTCCTGTAGCATAGAGTTCCTCGATGACTGGAGAAACAGTATAGTAAGAATGTATGTCTAAAGTTCATGAAGAGGTAAGCAAAGCAGAATGAGCTGATTAACAAGGCAACCTTGTAAAGTGTAATTAAGATCTATCAACAGGTAGGGATGTAAAAATAGCTCAGGCTCAATGCTACTATAGCTTTGGATCAAATTCAAGGTCAACATGAGGCCACACCAAGCCAAGCTTGAGCTAAATTCAAATAGGCTCAAAGATTAAAAGATATATGCATAGTATAGTGCACTTCTAATGAAGTCCTTCATTTGAGTCAAGCTCGAACTCGAGCTCACTTGAGCCCCAATTTTGATCTTACATATTTTTTTAATTATTTTCAATCATTATGTTGTATTTTGATCTTGACCACTATTATTGCAGATGCTAGATTTTCTTATTATAGTTTAACTCCAGTGCAATTAGGCACTAGCTTCAGTACGTTACATATCCACCCTCCCAATGTCAATTTTTGGTTCTGCCAATGCCTACCAAAACACAGTACCAGTATGACATGTTATGGGCACAGAGATCTTTTTTTTCTCAAAAAGTACTGCCACAACAATAGTGGTATATGCAGAAGCTCAAAAATATCAACTTAGAACTCAAGACACAAATGCATAAATTAAGAAATAATTTTATTTAGATCAAGAAGATCTAATCTTAATAAAAGAGATGATTGTTTAAGAGAAACTTCTCCACAGAAAACTTATTAACATGGAGTAGCAATACAACTTGAGAGCTATATTAAATAAAGGATGACACGGAATAAATAAAAAAATCATATCAGAAACGTACCACAGAAATATATGGAAAGTAAAGAACAAGTATAGTTTAGAATCACACTAATACTGCCCATCATGCATGGAAGGTGTGTTGTATCAGTATCAGTATCAGACGTCAATACAAATACTAGAAGTCTGGCTTGTGATCCTAGAGAACTTTCTTGCCTAGGTAAAGACCATAGTTAACTGATTACATATAGTATGTATGCATACAACATAAGTCTAAGGAAGTTTTCCATAATAAGGTTGACACCAATATCAAAAGGTAATAGTTGCAGCATCCAGAATCAGTAAGCACGATACCTTCCTGGTCTACTGGCAAATCCCCAATTGGGGTGTTATAAACAGTAGCTCTTGTTAGAGCACATTTTGGAGTGTAGTAGTGATGAGAAGGGCCAAGCAGAAACACCCGAGAACTGATTCACATGCAGATAAGATAGGTATTAGATGGTCAACAGGATGAAGGGAAATTTTTGAACAAAGAAGCCAGTTAGTTATAATAATGGAATTAGTACATCGTGTGGACATTTTCAGAACTGCTGTAGCATGTAGGACAAGATATATATAACATAGCACTACACAGTAAAGTGAAAATTTGGATGGTTATCTAGGTGCTCAACTGGAAAACGGATGGTTTAGAAAATGATGCTGTCAATGCATGCATCACTCACATATATCACCCCACCTTTATCAATGAGAAAGCAAACTTCAGGTTGATAAATTGTAAAAGCAATCAACTCAATGAATGACCAGTAACGCGTTGGCTAATTTCTAGCTTTTATAGACACATATCTGGTACTTGACAGCATTCACAACAAGAACAGTGAATTGCTTTTAGACTGGAAATGCTAAGAGGGAACAATAGTAACATGTTAAATAACTCACATGTTAGTTGGATCAATGTTGCCAAAAGCATAAGCTGCACAGCGCCCCGAGTATGAATAGCCAGCATGGCTGTAGTTGCAAGTAAAAAACTTGTTAAATAGAAAAGTAATCAACAGAATTCCACCTTCGTATCATAAATACCAACTTACGGTGCAATTATTGCCCTAACATCAGGAGACTTGGTGAGACCAGCTGCCCACAGCCAACCATCAAGTTCCTCTTCCAGCTTCCTGGCTAATTGTGAACATGGAGCAGTACATGAACTTAGGAGATGACAGCCAAAATGGTTTTGGAAGTAATGTTAAAGTTAGCAAATGCAAATTAAACAAAGTGGATGTGTAGCACTTTGTCAGCTAGGAAAAAATTGGTTCAACTCCAATCAAAATAAATGCTTTCCGAGCTTCCGGAATGACCTGATAACTAAAAGGTGATGCCTTTCTATAACAAAATGCAAATGATCCAGCTTCATCAAACTTGTCAAGTTTCTATGTCGTTGGATAAAATCAAATTAAACAAACAAGCAGTATCTAGAAGAGCATCCTGACATTACAGTTTCTATATGTACCACTAAAAACTGATCACATTCGCCAATAATTGTTTCTTTCCGGTGAAAAATTGAAAACCATTCCAGAAGGCAGATGGTTCGTACATTTTTGTTTGAAACATATGGCAGGAGCTCTGCCCATTCATTAAAAAGAGAAATAGAGTTTTATTGTTACACCATCATCACCCTTCCAAGATATGCAATCGAATTCTCTAAACCACACTTGACATGATTCCCGTGAATCTCGACTCAGCAACTACATTTGCGGCAGGTGAGGAGGAATTTCAGGCGAAAGCATCCTAAAGTGCCGAAAAAACAATTTGGGCGCACATCTACCACCAACTCGAGTGAATTGTCCGCAACAACCTGCAAACTATCAATCACCTTCCTAGCAGCAGTTCCAAGAGCTGCTGCCCCATGTATACTCTAGCATCATTTAGAACTCCCCATGGAAAAATCTGCTGCATCACCTTAGTATCAAGGAAATACTCGCAATCTGATACGACAGTGCAAGAAGTCAACAGCATACACTTTCCCCTCCCTAACAGAGCACACCAGCCCAATCCAAGGACTCCAGCTACACTCCAAGAAACTAACCACTAATAATTCCGCCGACTCCAATAAACCCCACCAAACTCCGTTGATTCCCCAATCTCACCACGAAATCCCACCTCTTTCCCCCAAGAAAAACAGATAGAGCCAGAAGATACGGTAACAAGCCCCCAGATTGGATTGGAGAATTGCGGTGGGGATCAGCGGATCAAGTACCATTGTTGGTGTACCAAGAGCCGGCATGCGCAGCCCTTCTCACGCGCTCCATCCCGGTAAGAAGAGAAGTCGGTGAGGAGCTGCAGCTGCTTGATTCGATTGCAGGAAGGAGAAGAAATCTGCGCTGAAGCAAACTTCTCTCTCTCTCCCTTCTTTTGGGGCAGGTCATCCCCAATCTCTCTCTCTCTCTCTCTCTTGTCGACGGCACTGAATTCGGTGGTGGGTTGTTGTCAAATTTGGGCCTTATTTTACCTTACGGAGGATCGATTTTGGGCTTCATTATGGATGATGCATCCGGCCTGATTTTTCATACACTTTCGGCTTCGGAAGCAGATTCTCTGCCTCACTGAATGGCAAAGAACAGTGTAGCATCGTGTCAAAGCTAATCTCGTCAATGAGATCCGAAGCGAACCGCCCAGATCGATCACTACAGAAACGTGATCAAGTAGAAACAGTGTAGATGCTACAGTGCTTGTGTGCTTCCTTCTCACATATTCGATGTGTGCGCTACGGTGTTCCCGGAGCATATCACATGAAAACCGGCTAAGTTTTGTAAACTTGAGATCTTGGATTTAGGCCTATTCAGTAGACTAAAAAATAGTGATTTATGACTGAAATTACACTGTAGTTGGCTGAAATTACACTGTAGCTGAAGATAGCTTATTTGGCGTAATTAAATTTAAAAATAGAAAAAAAATATATTAGCTCATCACGGACAACGCAAATGAAAGCAGGAAAAAAGAACCGGCAAAAAAGCTCAAAAAAGTCAAAAGTTCAGAAAAAGATGAAATTTATGAATAGTGAAAAATAAGTCAGAAACAGAAACTCAAACCGAAATGAGCAGGACGTTAGGCCACCGAATCATTTACCAATGGTCAGATCTCTCACTTCTCTTCCAACCCAGTCCATTTTGCAGAAAGGACACCCCTCTCTCGTTGCTATCTTTCACTCTCCCTCCCATCTCCCCCGGCTCTGACGACGAATGTGGCGGCCTTGACAAAACACCGGCTCAAGCTTGCACGCGAGGGAGGATCGGCCTCGTGCTTTGTGGCATAGGCTTGAGCAATGGAGCAGCGGCGTGGCCATGCACGGGTGGTGGGTCGATTCACTAGAGAGAGGAGAAAGGGTGAGGAGAGAGATAAGGGGATGGGTAAGGATGGAGAAGGGATAATGGGTGCCTTTGTTTCCACTTATGGTTGTGGATTATGATTTATACTACAGTAATTAGCTTTCAAATATGCATTGTCGTGGCTGCAGATCAGACAGTAAAGAAGGGGACTAGTAGAAGGAGAAGAGGAGAGCTGGATCTGCAGGAGAGTTGGTGATAATAAGAAGATGTGCCCCCTTTGCCCCTCCTGGGGGTTTATATATATGAGTGGGATAGAATGGGAAATCCCCATTCTACCTCTTAGTACTTACAAGGGATGAGGGTACATTGGTATATTTACACTGGTATATTCCTCTACACTATTGGACCTATTACATGTTGGACTAGTTGCACGCCCGATCCACGGGGTTGGGCCACCCCCAACATGATACTCCCTCGGCGGCAAGCGCTGAAGTCCCGATGGGCGGCCGGCGTGATCAACCACCCGGCCCCGTTCCCGGCGGCAAGCGCGAGGTTCCGAGTGGTGAGCCGATGCAACTGGTAGCTTGCAGACCCCAGAGGCGATGCCTACGAAGAAATCAGCGAACTCCAATGCTGAATCCCGCACCGTCCCGCCGAGGCGATGCCTACGAGGCGGACGGCGAAGTCCTGCGCCGGAGCCGTGCCGTCCCGCCGAGGCGATGCCTACGAGCCGGACGGCGAAGTGCTGCGCTAGAGCCGTGCCATCCCGCCGAGGCGATGCCTGCGAGGCGGACGGCAAAGTCGGGCGCAGAAGATGTGCCGTCCCGCCGAGGCGATGCCTACGAGGCGGACGACGAAGCCTTGCGCTGGAGCCGTGCCGCCCCGCCGAGGCGATGCCTACCAGGCGGACGGCGACGACGTGCCGTCCCGCCGAGGCGATGACTACGAGGCGGACGGCGAAGTCTGCGCGCCGAGCCGTGCCGTCGCCGAGGCGATGCCTACGAGGCGGGCGGTGAAGTCTGCGCCGAGCCGTCGTCCCGCCGAGGGCGCGCCTACGAGGCGGACGGCGAAGCCCTGCGCTGGAGCCGTGCCGCCCCGCCGAGGCGATGCCTACCAGGCGGACGGCGAAGTCGAGCGGCGACGACGTGCCGTCCCACCGTGGTGGCGAAGTCCTACGCCGGAGCCGTGCCGTCCCGCCGAGGCGATCCCTACGAGGCGGACGGCGAAGTCGAGCGTTGACGACATCGCCGTTCCCCTACCTTCCAAAACAGTGCCCGCGGAGAGTAGGCGCTTGTGGCGTAAGCCGAGGGCACTGCGCACGCCGAGGTAGGGAGGCGGAACCGCCGTTCCCCTACCTTCAAAAACAGTGCCCGCGGAGAACGGGCGCTTGCGGCGTAGGCCGAGGGCGATACGCGCGTGGAGGCAGGGAGACGGAGCCGTCGTTTCCCTACCTTCAAAAACAGTGCCTACGGAGAGCGGGCGCTTGCGGCGTAGGCCGATGGCGCTACGCGCGCAGAGGCAGGGAGGCGGAGCCGCCGTTCCCCTACCTTAAAAAACAGGGCCCGCGGAGAGCGGGCGCTTGCGGCGTAGGCCGAGGGCGCTACGCGCGCGGAGGCAAGGAGGCGGAGCCGCCGTTCCCCTACCTTAAAAGCAGGCCCGCGAGCGGCGCTGCGTCGTAGGCCGAGGGCGCTACGCGCGCGAGGCGAGGAGGCGAGCCGCCGTTCCCCTACCTTAAAAACAGGGCCCGCGGAGAGCGGGCGCGCGGCGTAGGCCGAGGGCGTCTGCGCGAACGCAGGAGGCGGAGCCGCGTTCCTCTACCTAAAAGCGAGGCCCGCGGAGAGCGGCGCTTGCGGCGTAGGCGGCGCTACGCGCACGGAGGCGTGGAGGCGAGCCGCGTTCCCCTACCTTAAAAACAGGCCCGTGGAGAGTGGCGCTTGCGGCGAGGCCGAGGGCGTCGTGCGGGAGGCGAGGAGGCGGGCGCCGTTCCCCTACCTTAAAAACAGGGCCTGCGGAGAGCGGGCGCTTGCGGCGTAGGTCAAGGGCGCTACGCGTGCGGAGGCAGGGAGGCGGAGCCGCCTTTCCCCTACCTTAAAAAACAGGGCCCGCGGAGAGCAGACGCTACGCGCGCGGAGGCAGGGAGGCGGAGCCGCCGTTCCCCTACCTTCAAAAACTCGCGGTGCAACGCGCGCTAGGGCGCGATATCCATGTGGTGCGCCGCTTGAAGCGAGGCACTCCCTAGTGTCTCGGCCATGTCGTAATTTTTATACTCCGTAGAGTGCGTGGGAACTTCAACCACGTCTATTTATACTCCGGAGAGTACGTGCGGGAGCGACTCCCACACGTGCGCGGGACATCCGCGTCTTGTTTATACTCAGTTGAGTGCGCAGGGACAACATCCGCGTCTTATTTATACTCCGTAGAGTGCGTGGGAACTTCAACCACGTCTATTTATACTTCGGAGAGTACGTGCGGGAGCGACTCCCACACGTGCGTGGGACATCCGCGTCTTGTTTATACTCAGTTGAGTGCGCAGGGACAACATCCGCGTCTTATTTATACTCCGTAGAGGCGGACCTGGACGCTACGTCTTATTTAGAGTCGTAGACTGCGTGCGGAGGCAAGCCTCCGCACGTTGCGGGCGGTGAAGGTGCGTGTGGAGGCGGACCTCAACGCTACGTCTTATTTATACTCTGTATAGTGCGCGCGGAGGCGTCCCCCCGCTGCGTCTTATTTATACTCCGTGGAGTGCATGCGGAGGCGGACCTCGACGCTACGTCTTATTTAGAGTCCGTGGAGTACGCCGACGCTCGAGGCGATCGTGCGATTTAAATCCAAAATGAGGACCAAAACAAAGGCATGAAAGAAATGGCCGAAGACTTGCGACAATAAAACACTTCAGAATGCCGCACCGGAAAAGTATTTGATACCACGGTAGCCCAAGGCGAGCTAAAACCGGAGACGCAAACATAGCCAAATCAAATGCTCTTACATTGGAACCAAAGACGCAATAAATAATATGCTGCATAACCGCTTCTTTAAAGCCAGCACGCAAGAAATGTAGCGGGAATTAGTAGAGCATCGTATGTGATCGTATGCAGTGCATACCGGGCAGGATGGCGGCAGCGCGGAGTAGACTCCACAGGTGCGGAGACCCTGGCTGCGTGAAGCTAGCAGAGGCCTCCTTGAGAGGTGTGAAGCCACCCTGATGGTCGCTGTGGTTTGCTTAGAGCCCGGTGTATGTCCCATCAACACATGCCTGCGTGCATGTATTCTTCCATGCGCCTTGCTGCCAATCAACACGTGCATGTATGGATAAATGGATGCATGTGTGTGAGGGCCGCTGAAGCCACCGCGAACCCGAGCCGAAGGCCGGCGAAGTCAGCATGGCCGGCCCAGACTCCGGTGAAGCAGACACGAAGACCATGCCTGCGCTCGACGCGGGGGCGCGGGGGCTGTCCTCGGCAGCGCGGAGACTTCGGGCGCTCGTATGATGCATGGATGGATACTCATGCATGCATACGTGAGGTCCATTGCATGGGTGGATATCTCATGCCTGCACACGTGAGGACGTCGAACCATGCATGCACACGCGAAGACCCCAATCCGTTGCTGGACTTCGTCTCGTCGACGACGCAGAGATTACCATCCGGACGGACTCCGTCGGTGCTCGGCGTAGGCTTCGCCTCGGCGACGACGCGGAGACCACCATCCGGACGGACTTTGCCACCGCTGCAGGGGTGTACTCGTGCGTGAAGCGGAGAGATCGCACGGACGGAGACGAGGTCGCAGAGGCCACCGGAGGCGGCGAGCGGAGGCCGGCGAAGCCGTCGGAGGGCCGAGCGTGTTGTGAGATCTTACGACCTCCCAGGACCTTTCACGACCGGTTAGAGTCGTTTACGACCAGATAGAATTGAGTACGACCGGTCCTGGATGCTTACGACCAGTTCCGATCGCCTCAATCTCCTCCGATCGTTTTTTCAACGTGGTCGTAAATTTACTGTAGCAATTTTCGACCGCTCTGCGATATCGCTGCCACTGCCTTCCTTCAACCGCTCGAGATACCGTGATCGAAGCCTTCTACGATCACGCAGTGATGCTGGCGATCACTGTTCACCGTAGTCGAACACCCTTTCGACTACGTTCACTTCTTTCAACGTGATCGGAGTCGCTTTCAATCATGTACTAACCTTCTCGGCGTAGTCGTAAAATCACTGTTCCTTTGCCGTGGTCGTAGCGCCTCCCGACTACGCCTGCTGGAACTTTGCCGTGGTCGTAACTCCTCCCGATCACGCTTGTGGTGATCGTGAGTCCTTCCGACCACGTCTTGCGCAAACACACAACAAAACAATGCTCTGTGTTTCTCCCTCTTTTTGGTCTTTTCTCAATTGCTTGGTACATCTGAATACATGGCTCTAAGCCTCCTTTTATACCCGGCTGTCCTACTTCAACACGGGTTCTCAACTCCTACTCCGAGTCTAATACGACTTCGACTTGTTTCCAACTACGACTTCGACTCCGATTCTAACACGACTTCTACTTTATTTCCGACTTCGTCTATGACTTGGTCTCTATCTTCGACTTCTGATTTGTTACTCGTTTTGGATTCGATTACTTCAAAACTTGTGTACGACTTCTAAACAAGATTATTTCCAACAGAGCGAAGGTCGCCGAAGTCGTCGTGGGGGTGTGCGAAGGTTGTTGTCGTGGCGGGGTCCGTTGTGGCGAAGTTAGCAGCGAAGGCCGATACCGCGAAGTCTGACGTCAGAGTCCAGAGCAAAGTTCGTCATCGCGGAGTCCGACGTGAAGTCGGAGTCCAGAGCAGCGAAGATGGATGATGCAAAGGCTCGCGCAAACCCACGCCGAAGGCCACAGCACGGGGGTCGCAGCCGGAGGCGAAGCCTAAGGCGCGGATGCCGAGGGAGGCCCGGTGCTTCGCATGGATCGGACCGCCGATTCAGCCGACCCGACTGAGGCTTGCGGCGACGGTGCGCCTGCGGGGACGGAGCTCTGCGTCGGGCTCGGGGCACTCGGATGTGGCGTGGAACCCGATGAGGACCTGCTTCCTGGCGTGCAACACCACTGAGCAGCGTCGGGTCGACCGCCTCCGACAGCGGCCGCTCCTCCGTGAAGGCGCGCCACACCCACGCTTCCAGTTCCATGCCGTCTGACTACCACCTCCAGCAGCAGAACTACGACAACGGCAAGGTCGTGTCGCAGCTCCAGGACGAGCTCGCCGGCTGCGCCGCCGAGGCACATAGCGAGGTGCTCAACCCCGGCTGCAGATTCTTGCCGACGAGAGAGGACATGAGTGTGTGGCAGCCGGCACCGCCAAGATCCGGACTTGTACGCCTGGGCTCCGTCGTCGCTTGTAGGCGTGGGACCCCCACTGGCTCCGCGCCTGTCTCCGCGCGATTCCACCCGGTCGTGCGATGTCTTCCTCGATGCATGCCTGCAGCCTGGGCAGCCTCGGCTTGGGGTGCATGGCTCCTGCTCCGCGCCAGACGGCGTGCTGAAGCTCTTCGCGCGGCGCTTCTTCCCCGAAGCGGTCCCCGCCTCCGCGCTACGTTCCACTTTCCGCGAAGTCTCGGCGGAGGCTCCGGGAGGAGGCCACCGAGCTCTTGGTCGCGCGAAGACGAGCGAAGACTGGAAATATCGTGGAGGCCGCGGGCGAGGAGGTTCCGAGGCGCGCGACGCGAGGGCGAGCGAACACAAACGGAGACCACTGCACGAAGGCTCAACGCGACATCAACTCCCATGGAGGTAGAGCACGAGCCATGCAAGTGTTCCCTCGCATGCATGCACTCTCCGCGAAACTTCGCGCTCCTGCTTGAAGTCGCGCCGCGCGCACGCCTCCAGCCGCAGGCCGTCCGGCTGCCGCCGCCCGCAGCACAACACCGAACGCGGGCGCGTCGCAGGTAGTGGAAGCCTAAATGCGCGGCGAAGCCACAGTGCGCACGGAGCCCCGGTCTACGGAGCCATGGCGAGCAGAGGCCAAGGCGCACGGAGGCTGCGGCAGTCGGCGGAGCCACGGCAAGGAGACGCCGAGGTGCGCGGAGGCCGAAGCAGCATTCACTGTGCGCGGAGGCCGAGGTGCACGGAGGCCCGGTGTGCGGAGCCGTGGCGAACAGAGGCCAAGGCGCGCGGAGATTGCTGCAGTCGACGGAGCTGCTAGGAGAGAGAAGCTTATGCCTGCATGTGGAAATGAATGCCTCGCTTGCCTGCACATAGAAATGAGCGCAACGCCTGCATGGACGGATAAATGTATTGAGTGCATGCATGCAGATGGATACAAGCGAATAACTAGTTGCATGCGATACACGCGAAGTTTGCCAGCGCGGAGAAGGCTTCGCCGCGGCGACGTGCGAAGGCCAAAGCTAGACTTCGTTAGCGCAGAGCAGGCCTCGTCGCGAGCCGTCAAAGGCCTCCGAGAGAGCCGAAGACATCATTTCCCTGGGCGAAGACGCCGTCGCCGAGCTACAGCGGCCACAGCTGCATGCGAGGACGGACCCTGCGTACTCGTGTAAAACTTGAATGCATGCATGTATGATATGTGAGTGAATAATTTGCATGCATGGAGGGATATATCACCTTACTGCACATGCTGAGAGCTCACGTGAGTGGCGATTTGCATGCATGCATGAGTATACGCCAATAGCTTTTTGCACGCATGGATGGATATACGCGGAGCTCGCGGATGGATATATTCTAAGTATAGTTTTAAATCTCTGGCTATAGTTGCCGCTATAGCCCGCTATAGCTGCCGCTATAGTCCGCTATAGCTGCCGCTATAGCCCGCTATAGCTGTTTTAGACAGATGAAGCTATTTGAGTCCATGTATAATTTAGCCGCTATAGCCTCATTTAGCTCCGCTATTAGCTGTTTGAGAAGTCATCCGCTAAATGTCATAACCGGAGATTTAAAACACTGATTCTAAGCGCATGCATGCAGACCTCGCGGATGCACGGAGACTCGGCGGAGGCTGGCGCGAAGGCACGCTTAGGGCATCTGTAGTGTATGAAAATAGAGGGTCTTAAGCCACTTTAACGTCAACCTTATACATTAGGGCATCTGTAGTGTATGAAAAGAGGAGGTCTTAAGCCACCTTAAGGTCAACATTATACATTACAGGGGTGACCTTAAGCAGACCCTAAGGGCATCTGTAGTGTATGAAAAGAGGAGGTCTTAAGCCACCTTAAGGTCAACCTTATACATTACAGGGGTGACCTTAAGCAGACCCTAAGCAAAAAAAGCTTAAAACTGGTCCTCAAACTAAAGACCTGGCCACAAGCATTAAAATACAATTTTTCTTTATCTGCCAAGTGGGACCGTCTTAAGGCCCCTTGGGTTATATACACTATGGAGTTGGTCTTAAGGTTTAGATGGGACCCACCTTAAGGCCCTTTGGGTTATATGCACTACAGATGCCCTAAGCAAAAAAAGCTTAAGGCTGGTACTCAAGTTAAAGACCTGGCCACAAGCATTAAAATACAATTTTTCTTTATCTGCCAAGTGGGACCGTCTTAAGGCCCCTTGGGTTATATACACTATGGAGTTGGTCTTAAGATTTAGATGGGACCCACCTTAAGGTCCTTTGGGTTATATGCACTACAGATGCCCTTACAGGGGTGACCTTAAGCAGGCTATAAGCAAAAAAGGCTTAAGGCTGGTCCTCAAGCTAAAGACCTGGCCACAAGCTTTAAAATACAATTTTTCTTTATCTGCCGAGTGGGATCGTCTTAAGGCCCCTTGGGTTATATACACTATGGAGTTAGCCTTAAGGTTTAGATGGGACCCACCTTAAGGCCCCTTGGGTTATATACACTATGGATGCCCTTAGCGAGGTGTAATTCTGCGCGGAGCCTGGCGTGGGGAGTCGGAGGCACACGAGCTGGCTCTGCGAAATCCATCCACGCGGGTCCATCAGTCGCGCGGAGCATGCATTCATGAAGCTGTGCATGGATGGAAACATGCTAGGCTCTGCGCATGCATACGTGAAGGCTGTGCATGCATACGTGAAGGCTGTGCGTGGATGGATAAATGCTACGCTTTACCCAGGCTTAATGCGGAGACCCTGGAGCAGAGACGCGACGTCACGCGGAGACTCTTAGGAGCTCGGCGCGGAGACACGGCACCCTGGCCGAAAGAAACTTGCCGCCAAGTCGTCTAAGACGCCACTTCCCTGCATGAACACCTCCGATCAGATCTGCCAGATCTGGATATGGAAAGGAAGTGAGAGCTCACAACAAATCTGAATGCTCGCAACACCCCTGCCATATTTAATAAGGTGCGTAGATAAATATCCCCAAGCGAAAAGGCTAGCGACTAGATGAACTTATCTGTGATGAGTGCTCCAGGAATCCCTTCCATACATAAACTTCTAGTTGTCCCTACGGACGACGCCATCTGTCGTGGCTGCAGACCAGACAGTAAAGAAGGTGACTAGTAGAAGGAGAAGAGGAGAGCTGGATCTGCAGGAGAGTTGGTGATAATGAGAAGATGTGCCCCCTTTGCCCCTCCTGGGGGTTTATATATATGAGTGGGGTAGAATGGAAAATCCCCATTCTACCCCTTAATACTTACAAGGGATGATGGTACATTGATATATTTACACTGGTATATTGCTCTACACTATTGGGCCTATTACATGTTGGACTAGTTGCACGACCCAGTCACGGGGGGTTGGGCCACCCCCCACAACATGCATTTTTAGGCGGGGTCAACAGGAAGATTATAGTAAAAAGTATATTGAGTTCAGCTGTACCGGCCAAAATCATATGCGACTATCTTCCTCTGCGTACTGCCTTTCACAAACAACTAAAATTCAAAAAATTAAGCCATAAGCTATAACCTAAAAGAATGTGTATGTGTGTGGGGGGTTCGCAAAATGTACTAGTAGAAAGGGGCAGATCGGTAGCCGTACATTTCAGATCCAATGGTTCGCTTTGAAAAATTTTCAAGTTTTCAATACTTCTAGTTTGCACCCTATATGCTCTTGGGGTGTGTTTGGTTCGTGGATGGAGGTTGTATCGTATATCCTGACTGAGTGGATGCAGGCTGAGTGGAATCGTATTTCAGAAAAAGAAGATGTTTGGTGAGGTTGCATGAGCGGATGCAAAAAGCGAGATCTTTGTTTGGTTGCTGTATGAGCGGATGCAGTCTACCAAACCTGAGAGGCTGACACGTTGGACCGCATAAGATACACTGTATCAATCCATCCAGGATGGCCAATGAAGCTCATTTTGAGCGTATCCACCCATCCAGGATGAGGGCATATTTTTGCATCCGCTCATGCAGGCTGCATCCACTCATACAGGCAACCAAACAGGCTCTTTCTCAGATTATACGGATCTACCCAGTCAGGACGAAGGAAATTCAAGCAACCAAACACACCCCAAGGTGTTCCATGTCGTCCCTTACCTTCACCTAACTTTGCATGGTCAAAGCACTTAGCCCATTGGTCATCAATATCTATGGTCAAGGCCTAACCAACACTTTCTTGAGAAGATATTTGTCCCAATGAGTAGGTTGAATTTGAGGCCTGTATACTTACAAACATTCACTTCAAAATTCCCTTTCTAGCTCGAGTTCGAAAAAATAAACTTCAACACAAATTTTCCTTAACTTTCAGCTCAAATTTCCCTGTTCAAACAAAATTCAAAAGAAAGTCAAATCTCAACTTGATTTGCCTGAAAACTTAAACCAAAATTTTCCTTCTCGACTCAAATTTGATTTTTTTTTCATCACTTTCAATTCGAACTATGAAACTTTCAACTGACTCGAATCAGCTTCCAAATCATAGAATTTGACTTTAACCACGCAAGAATGCAAACTTTCATATCGCCCCGCACCGAGTGTAGCAGTCCGCAACAGCGGTGTGCCGCCAGGGTTGAGATGGAAGCCGCTGTCCTCGCCCGCGATGAAGCAGGAGGGGGGCGCATGCTGCTAGGCCGAAGCAAATGAAACTTAGGGCTTTGGTGAAGACAATAAGGGCCGGGAATGGTGCGTTGCTTGCAGTGGGTGGTGCGACGAGAGCCGGCAGGGTGGCGACGACTTCTTCGGGTACGCATTTGTGGGGATAGTGACGATAGAAGGGGTCATGTGAATAGGAAGCGAACATTCACGTAAGATGAAGCAAAAGTAGTGGACACCTCAGTTGTGATCCCCATTCATTTGATGGCCTGCATCAACCCATGTGAGAATGCACAACATCTACGGGTGTGCCCTAGATTGGAATCTAGCGGCCGGACGTCCGCACTTAGCCTAACAGTTAACTAAGTTTTATGTGAGATCGCAACAACGTGGCAGCCTCTTACTAGTTTTCCCAAAACTTTAAATAGAAAATAGTATAATATCAAGAACCAATTTTAGCTAAATGGCATTTCCACTAAATTCAGTTGTTTCACGTTTATATGCCTACGTAAGGTCGCCTAGACTTTTATAATTGTGTGCATTCGTTGGGAACCATCTCATGGGGAGGCGGAGTTTGTGTGAGTATGACTCTACCTATCATTACTATTATAAAAGAACGAATTGGTGGTTGTTCGTCCATTCTCCTTCAACCGCTTTATTTCTTTAACTTCTCAGCATTCTTCACTTTTTAACTGATTAGAGCAACTCTTCTATAGCACGATTCTCTATATATATTCAATAAGTTCTGTTGCATCTCTATACATTCAATGAGTTCCGTTGCAATGTACGGGTATAAATTCTGGTGCCTAACTTTCCACATGTGAGTATACTTCAATGGGAAAGTCTATGCTTTAGCTCCATGAGGTGGCAGAACTATCCACAATCTTTGCATCATCATGTGTTAGGGGTTACCTTACTGTTTGTGTGGGTGTCTTTTAAGTAATAAAAAAGTGTGCATTAATTGCTTAGGTGGTGGCACTACTACAGAAAGCCCAATACTAGATGTCAAATCACAGACGGTTTTAATTTGGAGGCCGTCTGTGGCATTTGTGGCGGGAAAAAGGAGTATCACAGATGGTTCTTACCGCTGAACCGTGCGTGATCTTTGGAATATCACGAGCGGTTTTATAATAAAACCAAATGCGTGATATTCGAATATCATGAACAATTTTATTATAAAAAAATGCGTGATAATCTGGAATATCACAGACGGTTTTGTAATAAAAACCGTCTGTGATATTCCAGTATCACAGACGGTTTTATAATAAAAACCGTCTATGATACGTTTCCCGCCTTGCAATCCCTCAAAATTTCATATTTTTCCGCTTAAGTCCGAGTATGATTCAATTTTGAGACACCTTTAGTAAAACGGGCATACCTTTTGCATACGGTGTCCGTTTTCGACGTTCTTGTACTTGTTGGAAAGCTAACGACGAGCCCGATCCAAAAAAAAATAACCAGCTTGCACTAGTCGCTCTCCAAGACCCCAAAACTTGGCCATCTTTGCACCTAAACCTGCGTCGCAAGTTTTTGGTTTCTGTTTTTGCCCTTTTTCTTGGTCTTCCTTTTGGAATTTGGATTTTGCTTCAACTGAAAAGTTGTAGATCTCATCGAAACCTTTCAAATGAGTATATATAAGCTATATAAAACTTTGCTATTTTATCTTTTCAGACTAGTTGTTTATATTGCATCGGTATATAAAATTTTGTGCTCTAATTCACAGACGGTTCTATATATAGAACCGTCTGTGATATTCATTCATCACAGATGGTTCTATATATAGAACCGTCGATCCTCCTCAACCCAATCATAGCCAATAGAAATCCGCCAATCCTCACCCCACGGATCGTAGCTCGCCTCTCCGTTCCCGCGCCAAAAATTTCAAACTCCCGCCTCTCCCTCCCTCTCCCTCTCCTATAAATATAACCAAAACCCAGCCTCCTCGCTGTTCTCCTCCTCCTTGCTGTCCTCCTCCTTGTTGTTCTCCTCCTCCTTGCTGTTCTCCTCCTTGCTGTCCTCCTCCTTGCAGACGACACACAAGTCTACGGGAGGCAAGACACCGCAGAAGCAACTAGCTTGTGCCAACCGTGCAGACGCTCAATCAACGCCGACGATGGTGGGCGTCAAAGACATCCAGCTCATGCGTTGCATCATAGGCGAGAAAGCATAGAGGATCTTTGCTTTTTCTCTGTTCTTGTTGTGTAACCTGGTCGTTGTTTTGGTATATTGTAATGGTAGGCTCTAATCTTAATAAAAATGGATGTTTTATGTTTGTGAAATGAATTGAGATGTGAATTGGATGTATACATGTACATGTTGATCTGCTTGTTTCAGAGGGCATGGCTAGCATTTCCTGAGGCTAGCCAATAAACAGAAATAGGTTTAGGAGTAGAAGGGAATATCACAGACGGTTTTTAACTAAAAACCGTCTGTGATAGCTAAAACCGTCTGTGATTATAGCTATCACAGATGGTTTTTAGTTAAAAATCGTCTGTGATATTTGCACCATAGACGGTTCGAAAACCGTCTGTGATGACCTCGTATTATTACTGACCCATAAATTCAGACGGTTCACAAAATCGTCTGTGATGACGTTTTTGAACCGTCTGTGATGACCTTTTCTGTAGTAGTGTGGGCTACTTTAATTTTTTCTAAATTTCATGGTAGCCCCCTGATCTTACGTCATTGTCTCACTTGGGCCCATGAACTTGCAAATTACTTTACGGGCTCCCTAAACTTGTACCTGTTTGCACCTCTAGTCCAATTGGCTGTTAGATAATGGAAGCTATGAGGTGGACACTAACTTGGCATGAGAGAGAGATGATGTCATCTTCTTCTTCCTTTGGTTCGAGATAGAGACAAGTGTGAGGACCCGATTTTTGAATCCGAACCCTCTATGTGTTACCACACCAGTCCTGATCAAAACTAGTGCACACAATCAAATAGAGATAAATGCATAACCAACAACACTTTATTACAATATAAAGAGTACATGCCTTATGGACACTTTATTACAACTGAGATTTCAAGACCTCTCAAACTTAGTGGACACAGCATAAGTAAAAGAAACTCTGATGATGACCCATCAACACGCTATAGGTAATTCAGTAGGGAAACACAACCTAGTACTTTGGGAAGCCTTCATCGAATCCACATGCAAAGTAGTCGTACACTCCTTCTTGATCTTCATAAAACTCTAAGATTTGTTTTAAGTGTATCATGTGAGTACATAAAGTACTCCGCAAGACTTGAAAGCAGTAGATGCAGGCTTAATAAAGAGATGACAATATGGTTCTTTTGCACAAAGCAGCGTTTTATTTCAAATACTATTAAATACTAGTTGGAGACCCGTGCATTGCAACGGAGTCATACAAATGGTGAGACGGAACTTACTGTCTGGCCAACTTCACATATCAAATATTGGAGAGCAAGCGACAGAGAGAGAGAATGGTGGCTAGAATGCGTGAGGAGATGGGAAAAGTGGAGAGGGTGGGCGGTTGTATTCTGAGAGAGAGAGAGAGAAACGAATGGTCCAAATCAAATCGGATGGCTGTAGAGAGAGAAAAGGAGAATGCACCGACGACCACCAACTCCTCTTTATATAATAGTAGAGATTTTTAAAAGCCTCAATTTAACAAAGTAATTGCAATAACTAAAACTAGATAACATATCCAGTGAAGGTTCCAACCACCAACACTAGTAGATAGGCTCTAACCGCCAAGGTTCAAGACTATGGGTTCCATCCACCCACACCGGCTTCATCCGCCAGGACACACTCCTGAGAGTTTTATCCACTCCCGAGATCCCAAAACTTTTACTTTAAAACCAAAACCAAAGTTCTACCATCTGAAAGTGCACCTTGCCCACCTTTGCCCATGGGCACGACTATTCAAAAAGTTTTACACTTTGCAGAGATTATATAGCTTTACCCATAAGAGATAAGTCATCTTAATAGCCAACATGTTTTCTTATACATGAGACCTAGATAATTTACCATAAAGCCTTTAGCTCACTCCAATCTAGCTAGACACCACTCGTTGAGGTTTTACCATTGAAGGGTTAAATTCACTATAGTCAGAAGCCCCCTCTTGTGCCGTATGAGTACAGTAAATCACTGTGCCTCACTGTGAGTAACTCCAGTAACCCTAGTACTAACTTACCACTGGTGATATCTAAAGTAAATCTTTGTGAGTTATTTAGCTATGTTGTGCCCATTTAGACTTGTGGTTCTACGGTAGTGCTCAGTTTGAACAATCACAAGCGTCGGTCCTTAATTGACTAGGACGGAACATTCATAATATAAGTTCTCGTGCTCCATTCGCACCAATCCAATCTTACCATTCGCCCAAGTCCAAAATAATTTTCACCATTTTATTTTATTTTATAAACCAATGACAACACCTATTTGCCAAACATTTGGTGAAAACAATTGTTTAGATATTTTGATAACATTATTCCCACCCATAGGGTTATAATGACCAAAAGCTTGTCTAAGCAGTTTCTACTATTCTAAAATTATCAAATAGCATTGTAATCTTAATACTAAGACAAAGGAAATCTAGGGTGACAAAGATACATGGTTGTCAACTCAAATGAGGGCATAACAATTATCGGTTTAATTATTATCCTTAAAATAGAAGTTATCATTTTATGTAACATAGCAATGCATTTAAATTTCAAATAATAAAATGATTTTTGTAAACATAGGTACAAGATGATCAAAGGAGACTTGCCGTCTTGCACGTTGTCTAGACCTTCCTGCTGTGGATCAGAAAACTCTTCAGCGACGTCAAGATCTACGTGCAAAAACAAGAAATCCAAATAAATAAATAAATAAGTCACAAAAATACAAAAAATATATATATACTAGAAGGCCGCTTATGATTTTAGATGAATTTAGAAATTTGAACAGGTTCAAACAGAGTTAGGATGAAGAAATACGAGCTTCTGGAAAGGTTTGCCATGGTCAGACTAGTCGAATCTACAAAGGGTGGTTTGTGGTCAAAAACGGTAGGAGAAGACGTTTGGACTAGTCCAATCGGCAAGAGGAGATGTTCAGAGCGGCTGAAAGCTATAAAGTGGTTGGGGCGGTCGAAGGTTATAACGTGGTCGGAGGGGTCGAAGACTATAAGGTGGTCAAAAGCGGAGGTGGTAGAAGGATATAACGTGGTCGAAAGCAGAGGTGGTCTAAGGATATAATGTGATCGAAAGGTATATGTGGTCAAAAAGATTTATGTGGTCGAAAGGTTTATGTGGTCGAAACCTACGAGAATTGTCGGACTACCCAGAGTGGTCGTAACCGACGAGGTTGTTGTAACCGACTAGGGTGATCATAACACTAATAGTGGTCAGGAGACCAAGAGTGGTTGAACAACCGCGGTCAGATAGTGCCAAGGACGTATACTGTGGTGGTCGTGAACGGCTGCGGTTGTGAGTAACTGAGGTCGTGGGTGACCATGGTCAAAATTGGCTGTGGTCGTGAGCGATCATGGACGAAAGCGGCTATAGTTGTGAGCGATCGTGGTTGAAAGCGGCTATGGTCGTGAGCGACTGTGGTTGTAGGAAGCGATGGTCGTAGGATCGGAGGGTTCAAGAGGTAGGAGCGATCGAAGGGTTTGGAGATGTCGGAGATTGAAGCGTTGGTTGGAAAGATCAGAGGGTACAACATGGTCGGAGGCTATAGAGACGAGACGTTCAGACCGTCCGATCGTCCAGAGAGACGTTCAGGCCATCCGGTCGGATAGAGAGACATTCGAACCGTCCAGTCATCCAGAGAGATGAGGTGGCGTGAAAAAGGTTTTGATGTATGGTTGCTTTACTAGAGGTAGATCGGTAGTGAGGAAGGAGTGGCGACGGCGGTACAAGGGTGTCAGCGGTGAAGGATTTTGACGGTGAGGCGGCTGAGGTTCACACGGTCACGACAAAGATAAATTAAAGACGGTGTTGGCGACAGCGGAAGACGGCGGCGGCGGAGTGCTTCTATAAGGGAAAAGCTCTGGTAGCGGTCTTGGACGGTGAAGTGGTCGGCGATGGTGGAAAAGTTCAATTTATACGACTGCGTAGAAAAGTTTAAATTCCTCCGTATTTTAGATCATTAATTATATAATTAATCCTGCTTAACGTCCTAATTTGCTATTGATGGTTAATCAAAGACGTGGGTTGTTTCAGGTAGCTAAGACCCTGGTTTATTTTTGGCATAGTGTCGCGCTGTCGCTTTTAAGATCTCAAGCTAGTGTTGCTTAAATTTGACCAATCGAAGATAACACGTGGGATCTTAACGCAAGGCGAAGGCACAGGTGGAGTCGATTGATATGCAAAATGCAAATAAGTATTGCGAACACGATCTGCGACTGAATCCGACGAGAGCCACGCGAAGATCAAGAATTGAAAACAGTATGCGTGCTGCTGTGAAGCCGTTCGCTAAACCAACACAATCCACGAAGGAGTTTCCTGCGTAAAGACGAGTGCAGAACCAACGCATGTGCATCTGATATGGAAACATTACCTATTATTTTTTAGTTTATAGTTTATTACTTTTATTCTTTTTGAACAAACAAACGGTATGATTTCTTCACCGTTGTTTTGAACACGGCTATCGGAACAATATTTTCAAAGCGACTTATCGACATTCGGTTCGTTCTTACAAGCGCTCGCGCTAGGATCAAATTTCATCAATTGTAGTTATAAGTTATCAGCTATAGCCGAAAAGAATAGAGGAAGGAAATTTCAACGGACATCCCGTGCACAAGGAAATTTCTATCCGTATGCATGCATGTTTACTCAGGTCGGTTTAAAAGAAAAGAGCCAAGCCCAGTTACTCTCTGCATGCACACGAACACTCCAGCCTGTGCACGATTAGAGGTGGGAATTGGGCCGTGCCGTGCCGGCACGGCCCGAGCCTACCGTGCTTCGGGCTGCTTCGTGCCGTGCCGGTTCGGTTCAGTCATTTCGTCGTGCCGTGCCGTGCCGGCCCGCCTCGCCTTCGGCCAGGCCCAAGCACGGTCCAAAGCCCACCGTGCCGGCGTTCGTGCCGTGCCAGCCCAACCCAGCCCAAAGTAAATATACACGACGAAAGCGACGGCGACAATGGTAGCGGTGGCTGCTATCTTCCTTTCTCTTGTACCCGCCTTATTAAAAATCTACTTAAAATTCAATACTATTGTCTCATGCCATTCCGCCTCCGAACTTGGTCATCTAGTCCAATGGTATGCATATCTTGGTGCAAATTGAACTGTGTCGTACGTGGACATCTAGCTCATCGCCCGACAATCTAGCATAGGGTTGCCCAACTAGTCAACTAGAAAAGCTCAAGGAGAGTCATGAGTGTAGCTTACTATAGTTAAGAAATCAATTTTAAATAGTTTTTGGAACATTTAGTAACTACTTGGAATACACACACACACCCCAATAACAGTCTATCTCTGTTTACATAATGGTTAATTGTAACATACGTGGGGTGGTTATCTCATCAAATGCTCGAATTAAAATGGCAGTCGGTGAAGGGAGCTATGTTAGAATTAGAAGCGCATGTAGTAGTAATTTGCTTACATAAAATAAAATTACAATGGGGGTGAGCTATGTTGTCAAATTATAATATATGTTAGAATATGTTGATTTGATTGAACTTTTTCTCCAGCAGTTCAGCCCTACGATTTTACACAAAGAAGTAAGAAAGCCGTGAGGATGCGACTTAGAGTTCGGTGGTGGTGACCTAAAGAGGAGCAACATTGAAAATACTCATTACTTAGGGTTCCGTGAGGATGCGACTTAGGGTTCACTTTTTTCATTCATTAGATTAAGATCCAACCATCCTCATCTTATATATATACATACATCACACATTCACATCTCCAAAACCTAGCTCAATCTTCAAATTTGGCATTTTAAGGACGGCTCCGTACAGATATACATGTTACAACGGATGTATAGGATCTTTTCGTGATGAAATTAGAATTTACAAGGGCTAGAATAGAAGAAATCAAAATAGATAAAACCTATTCATAGATTTCAGAAAACATGAAGGACTAAATCGCAAAAATATCTAAAACCCTAACCCTCCTTCGCCGCCGCCCAGTTCATTCCTCCCCCGATCCAGCGCCTCCCTCAGTCCCTTCTCCCCACGGCCACGATCTCCCTGCCGCCCCTCCTCCCCAGATCTCCCCGCCGCCCCTTCCTCGCCCGGCTGCCCCTTCCCCGCCGCCGCCCCCTCCTCCCCCACCGCCCTCCTCCCCCGCCGCCTCCCTCCCCGCCCCTTCCCGCCGCCGCCTCCTCCCCCTCCTCCCCCCTCCTCCTCCCCTCCTCCCAGATCTCCCTTGCCACCCCTCCCCCGCCCTCCTCCGCCGCCGCCCCTTCCCTCCCCCAGATCCCCTCCTCCTCCCCCCCCCTCCTCCCCCTCCTCCCCGCCGCCAGTCGCCCGCCTTCCCCGCCCCTCCTTCTCCGTGCCCCTTTGTCCCCGCAGCCCCCTCCTTCCCGCCGCCCCCTCCTCCCGGTCGCCCCATCTTGCCCCGCCGCCCCGGCTCGGCGATGGCGGCAGCGGCATCGACTACCACCACCGGCGGATGGCGGCGGCGGCGATCGGGCGCCGACGCGAGATGCTGCCCTCGGCTCCGGCTACAGCGCTCCTCCTCCTACGGCGTGCTCCGGTGACCGGTGTGCCTCCTTCCCCTTTACTCTCTCTCTGGTCTCTGCTCTGTGATGGATGATGGATTGTGCTTGTGGGGATTGGGGAATCTGGGGATGGCGTGGCCTGTGAGATGTCGGCGGGAGGGCTGGGAGGCGAGGTAGAGGCCGAGGCGCCGGCCACGGCGGCGCGGCGTGCTGCCGCTGCTGCCGTGCCGCGCGTGCTTCCCGTGTCGTGCCGGCCCAAGCACGGACGATCTGTTGTGCCGTGCCGCCCACCATACCGGTTTGCGGCCCGCCCGCCCACCGTTCGTCGTCGGGCGTGCTTGGGTGGCCCAAAAGCACGGCCCAAGTCCCAGCTCTATGCACGATACAACCAAAGTTGGTTTGTTCCGGGCACGCTCACCAGCGGGTCCATGGCTGAGGATCAGGAAGCTGCGCCCGCCTGAAGTCCAACACCAACGCACGTCTTCCTTGCCAAGCCGTATCAAGCTGATGGAAACCGACGTCTTCAAAACGTATACTGAGATGTATTTATTCCCCTTTCCTATCTTTTCACGTCATTTCCTACCCTTTTCCTCTTGTACAGGACCTCCATCACGGATCAGATTCGTCTAGTAGCACTCGAGCTCGTCGTGGCTACGGCATATGGCGTGGGTTGCGGCGTCCATCGGCGGCGTGCGACAGAGGGTTTGGCGGCGGCGCTGCATGCTGCTGAATGAGGCTTGGCTACGGCTCGCCGCAGTGGCAAGCAAGCGATTGCGATCGAGGGCGGCTCGTGACGGCCCCGACGATAACGCGTTGTCATGCTGTGCCGGCATGCGATGGGGCTTGACGGCGGCGTGCGATAGAGTCGCACACTCGCACGACATCAAGCGCCTATTATGTCTTGCTTTGGATCACAGGAAAATTTCAAATCCAATCAGACCTCATAATTTTTTCTTGTGGCTTTCCTTTGAAATCACAGGAAAGGAACAGTAATCCTAGGAAATTGAGTTGGTGTTTCCATGCGTTCCAAAGGGATGCACCGCACCAATTCGGCATGCAGTTCCTATAGGATTAGGTCTTTCCCCTAATTTTTATGTGACAATCGTGGCGGATCCAGCCTAAAAATCTTGCTATGGCCGAGTCCTTGAAATCCGCTCCCCCCCTCTGTATTCTCGCCACCACCGGCCACCACTTTGTCACCGGCGCCGCCTGTCATAGCGCCGGCGCCGCCCAGCCCCCCGCCCGACCGCCGAGTTGCCGGCCGCGCTGCCGCCGCCGAGGCGCCGAGGCCGAGCCGCCGCTCGCTGAGTGCCGAGCCGTGGAGGTGGAGGCGCCGAGGTAGAGCCGCCGAGCGCCCGAGCCCATGGAGGTGGAGCACCGGAGGAGCCCCGCCGCCGCTGGCGCGCGCGCGCCGAGTGCCTCCCAGTCGCGCGCACGGAAGGACTCCCGGCCGCCGCCAAGGCCGAGCGCAGGAGGCAGGAGGGTGCCAACCCTAGAGCTAGAAAGCTTTGACGGGTCACAGGTGGGCCTCTTTCCTCATGGGCCATCAAAGCCCAGTTGAGCGCCTCAGCTTCTTCTTCCTCCTTTCATGCATTCCAGCCACCGAGCAAGCCTCTGGAGCCATCCATGGCCGCCGCCGGTGGTACAAAATCACCTGAGACATGGGGGTAGGGGGTATTAGCGCCAATCGGTTGCTATGGCAGCTGCCATAGCATGCCATATTGGTAGATCCGCCCCTGCAATCCTTGATCCAAATAAGCCTTGAGCCGGAGTGTAACGGCCCACATTGTTAATTAACCTTAAGCAACGAATTACAACGTTAAGCGTGATTAATTATGTAATTAAGAATCTAGAAATATGAGGGAATCTAAAATTTTCCACGTAGTCATATAAATTGAAACCAACGAACGATAAACAAAATACTACCATAATTCCATCGACGTGGACGAAGACCAAGTTGTAAAGACTAGAGTCAGACAAAATATGATTGTACGACAAGTAAAAGCATTTAACTTAATTTTAAATATATGTATCAACCGTTGTAAAATAGTAATTAATTACAATCCGTATATGTTAGAATCAATAACAGTCATTGAGCAATAATTAGAACTTACATCAGGTCAAATAAAAATGTTACAATTTGCATTACATAATCAGGACAATATTAATTACAACAAATATACAATTTCATCTCCCAACCAAATAATTACTTCAAAGACTAAGTAATTATAATACAACTGTATTTCGTCAGGAAGTGCAGGATTTAATTTACACCCAAGTCCATCTCATACATAAATGTTACATTCAGGAAATAAAGAACATAAACTATATTATGTTGTATATATCAATGTTAAGAGAAAGCTAGATTACATTCCGGCCATTTCATACATTAGAGTGGGTCGTCGAACTGCCACCACACCGCTATTTCATTTGTAGAGCGAACCAGTAATTGCAATTCCGAAAAAGACCGAACAAAAGAACCAAATAGAAATAAAAATAAGCAAAAGAAAGAAAATAGAAATTGTCGTCAGAGCCCTAGAGATTAGTTTCGGGCAGGGTAATCCGTTCACGGAGATACCTAACTGTCCAGGGGCCAGTCGGCATCTCTCACAACCATAGACTCATCATACGGTATATATATACAAACCTGATTTAATATGATAGGAAAATCAGCCAAAATCCCTAATATTTTATTTTAGCCATTCGGCCATCAGAGGGACAGCGCACCCCTCCAGAAGGTGCTGCACAGCACAAAAACGAGCGCACGGCCGAACAGAGAACAGAAGGCAAGAAACCAAAACACGGCACACCCACATTCCTCTTAGTCATTCCATAGCCAAACCAGAGACCATAGCCATCAGAGCCGACGACCAGGAGACAGGCAAGACCTGCCGGCGAGGAACGAGACGACCGTGAAGGCAGGAGGCAACCCTAAGCGGAGGCAACCCTAGGGAGCCATCGCTGAACCGCAGCCATCCACCAGGAGAAGATCACCAGCGGGACAGTGGAGCCACAGCCAACCGGGGACAACCGCAGCCGAACACAAGTCCCCGTCCATCCCCAAAACAGTCAACCACACATCGGCAAAGGTAGCAAGATACAAACCCCCATAATCATAGTATTCAGTAGCAATCTCAAATATTACTCAACTAGAGACAGTAAGCCACCACTAGCTGTCACTTAGCACCACACAGAGCATGCCACCGGAGTTAGAAGAGGGGAAGAGTGGAAATGAGGCTTACCGAGGGCGAAGGTGACTGCGAGCTACCACCGGCCGAGCCCCACCTTCTACCACCACATACTCCCCGGCGCACAGGCAACGGTGGGTCAGCCCAGGGCTAGCCGGAGCAACTCGCCTCCCAACCTAAACCACCTCAAGCAACCGTGAAAGCTAACCAAAAATAGCAAATTAAAACGAGTAGATCGGGTTTAGATTTGGGGAAAAGACACCAGATCCAGGCCCTAGGCCACGGATCTGGCTGTGCTTCACCGGCGCCGAGCGGCAAGGCGGTGGGGGCCGTCGGGCCACATGGCGCGGCGCCACTGGAGTGGGCGGCGCTTGGGGACAGGCGTCGGGGAGCCGATTCATGGGGCGCAGCGGCGCGACACCAACGGGGCAGGCAGTGCGAGAGAGGAGCCGAGTGGTGCGGGCGACACGGAGGGGTCGACGCGGCGGCGTGGCTGGGAGAGCCGAGGAGGCGCGGGGTGATGAGGGGCGTGGGAGCCAAGAGGAAGAAATGGGGGGAGGAGAAGACCAGGGGCGGCGGCCGAACCAGGAAGAAGGACTCGGGCGAAAGAAAAGAAAAGAAAGAGAAGGGAAAGAAGAGAAAGAAAAGAAGAAAAGGAAAAGAAGGAAAAGAGGGAAGAAAATAAATTAGATAAGATTAAAATGTTGCAGGCTAGATTTGCTAAAATTAGGAATGTTCTTACACGTGCATGATAGAAACCTTGCTACAACCGAGTGGTCAAAGTAAGTAAATGAACTGCAAATATTAGGAACCTTGTAAATGATTATTAGCCATACCAACGCGATAGAAATTCTTTTGGAAATTAAACAAAAACCTAGAAACCATGTGATCACATTTTGTAGAATTCGCTTAATTAATTAGGCCATAGTATCGCTTCAACGTCATGGATTAAAGCATATACATGAGTATATTAAAATTGGTGTATCTTCATTTAGACCATCCCATGGCATATTTAAATACTTCGAATGTATTGTTGTTAGCATTTAAATCATAGGAATCTATGTCGATTAAACTTGTATGTGTATAGATTAAATTAAGGTATTGTAGTCTTAGCCCATTTTGTGGTGAGTTTAAATAACCAGATAATTTAGTTAGATTCATCTTAAACAGTAGAAGATCAGTAATCAATATTTACAATGACTAGAATAAATTAAGTGCCTTCAGTAAGTTAAAATATAGCCCATACCGATTCAACTAAGGTATGGCCAATTAAATCATTCGGGGTTGTAACTGAATACCAAATTAACCTGGATAGTGATAAATCATAGAACTTTTCTAGTAATTATTCTTAGAGATTAAAAATAAATTAAATGATGTCCGTAGGCTGGAAATGGCACGCATACGAAGTAAATTGTTATAATATCATTGAGACCCCTATTGTGTAATTAAATGCCTAGTTAATTTTATAGGTGATTATGAACCGTTGAAATCCACTGATAAATATTCTGAATGGTTAGAATAAATTCATAGCTGTCAGAGGATTTAAGACTGTTTGCGACAATTAGAATAGCACATGATGAGTGAAAATAGTACTTGTCAGTTAAGAGTACGCATGGCGATTAAAAGTATACGCGGTGATTAAATAGTAACGCTGTAAAAATATACAAATGACTAAAGCAAACCCTAAATAGGCATAATTGCATGCACGAGATCGACTGGAATTGATGTTCGCCAATAATTGGGCGTGTATATATTTAATCGTATCGCAACGGTAGACGGTTGGAAATTAACAAAAAGTTGAGTTTAATTGTTAAGTAAACAACCCAGCCCCATACTAGGAAAAATAACGTCAACTGACGAGTATGGAATACGAGTTAATTAGGACTACCGCGATCGAGTTAAATTAAGCGAATCCCTACTCTAGGAGCACAAACACATCGACACTTCGTATTTAATTACAGTTCCATAAATTAAGTTGCAGCCGACGTATCTTAATTGCAGACGACGATCCAAGCTACGGGAGTGACTTCACCTGATCCTACGTGAATCCGAGTGTATGGTTAAAGTTTAGGCAAGCATTCCTTTGATCAAGTCTTCAGAATATATTTCATAAAACAATTATTTTTATTACTCTAGTATCACTCTGTATGAAAGAAATAAAAAAATTTAAATCGAGCAATGGATATGAGAGACACGGGAAAGACATAGCGGGCAACTGATGGAGCAGTTGGCCATTTAAGTTAAGTAAGAAGGTGGGCAGAGGTTGCCAGGGTAGGTGACATGTGGGCAGGTGTGGGACCTCTGCATAAGAATAGAATATAAGGAATTTACCAACTTTGTCCGTGTGAACAGACCGTACCACACCGTATCAACCAACATTCCGTATTGACGGACAGACTAGTAGCTCTATCAAAGTGTTATATTCTCCACATGGGTAAGTATTAATTATGGAGGAACCCGAGTCTGGACGTGACCAGCAGTGGGGGAGGCGGATCGCAAGAACCCGAGTCTGGACGTGACCAGCAGTGGGGTATGCGAGGGGCGATATATTACGCCGTGGGGTGTTGGGAGATGGCCAGAAACCACCCCAGCCAACAGTTATTATCGCTTTCGGTGGGTCTGCGTGAGGGTGGTACACCACTCCAGGCTGCCGCTTGTGAGTAACTGGGTGGAGATATAATTACTGAGATAGATGCAAACGTATTGTACTCTGATCTGGGCGTCGCATCTAAGGAATTGCGGAGTTCCGGGAAGCCAACAGGGTCAGAGTGGTGATGGGTAAAGTGATACAAGCTTGCGCAATGCTATCCAAATCATGAATTCATGCCCGTCTCCGGGAAAGGAGAATTACGAAAACTTATGGGGGTTTTTACTGTTCATGCATATGTTCAGTAGTTTTCTAAATTAATAAATCGGAATTCTTCCAAAACCAACAACCCTTATTTTCTATAATCCATGGAAAGGAAATTGATGATGCAAAAGAGTATTATGAGATTGAAGAGAGGAATTAATATTCTTACCAGTGTAATTGATTAGCATTTTGTGCATTTTTGTTAATAACGCTTGCTGAGTACTTCTTTACTCATCCTTACTATAATCCTCCCTTTGCTTAGGAGCATGTCAATTCAGAGAATGACTAAGATTAGGAGGAAGCTACCTAGATGGAATACTGTGGACTCGGGTACAATGGGTATGAGGTGGATACTCCGTGTGGAGTTGTTTTTAAATAGAAAGTAGTTGGAAGATTTGCTGTTCTAAATTTGTATTATTCAAGCTTTCAGGCATTGTATTAAATTGTAGCCCTGCGTGGCGATATTCTTGTACTATCCTGTTGTCTCTAATTATTGTTCTGCTGCAACACTCTGATAGGCTTATTATTCGTTAGAGCGATGTTTTATCGGCTAAAACGAATAATAATCCGTTGACTGGTGTTATTACCCCCTGATAATAATGCGGGTCGTCACACGGAGGCTCCTTTCGGCATCCACTGCCACTATCTTTAACATTGCTTTGGTCAAACTGATAGGATCCGACGGCTGTAGATTGTTCAAGGTGGACAAGAAATGTGGATTCTATTCTTTTAGCTTCGATTTATTGTTTTTATCTATACTTTTAGAGACGACAGCGGACGACGAAGAGTGAGCGATCATACGGTTTTAGACCTAGTAAGTCATTTGAAAAATTTATTTTAAAAAGTTACTATATTTATTTTGATATTTAGAAAAACCAAAATCTAAAAGTCAAAAAAACACGACCATATGGCTCGTCCCGTTTAATGGTATCATGTCCACTGGTTTTTCTAGTAGTGATAGTGACAAACAACTCTAGCGACGTATGGTGAAAATGTGGCACATTGGGAGGGTGCAAGAGTCGGGTTAGCTTCAGTCAAACCTTCTGACCGTTGTTTTGGTGATTCTCCAACAAATGCTTGGCTAATATCGGTCACGAGAGAAGAGATAAACTTGACTTGCAGTAGTACTGTTTGGCTAATGTGCAATATCCTAATATTTTACTGAAGTGCCCTCGTTTCTAGACCCTAATCCGTCTCGCACCTCACAAGAAATTTACTTAAAAAAGGTTACAAGAAAAGGCAACCTAAAACCATCTCTCCATGTGTGGTGAATTATCTACCAGAAATTAAATTTTAGTATTCATCTTTTAAGTTATAGGAGTGTGTTTCAATAGAAATTTTATAAGATTATATATTTATTTTTAGTTTTTATTTTTTAGACATGCTAAGTGAACATACTCATATGCTTTTTGGTGTATGTACCGTGTGTAGTGTGTAATCGAAGCAAAGAGGATATCTAAATACAGCTCTCGCATGGGGAAGATTTACAAAGAAGTTTGCCAAACAAACCGAAAGACTATACCGAAGTTGATGCAGGCACGGGAAAGCGCGTCCAGGAAGACAAGAGGACACCTTGTTCGTTAAGAAACACCAACTGTTTTCCTGTTTGTCCTGAGTCCTAACCTCTTTGGCCTTTGGCCATCCTCTTGTGAGCCCTAGTATTTTGGACTTAAAGTGCAAGGAAAGCCGTTACAGCCAAATAGTATATAATATCTTCATCCATGTCTACGTCTGGTCACGTGACATGTCCGGAGCTACGACTACACCAGGATGTACCCCCATTCTGAAAGTACAAAATGGGCAGTTTGTTGTTGTCATGATATCGATTGCCTTATTTACACAAATAGATAGTAAATATATACACTTTAACAAAACTAGTTGAAATCTTATAGATTTTTTCTACAATGGTGTTTGTTTATCAGAATCCCAAAAATCCTATAGGAAACATATCTCCCATGAAAATTTTCCTTTAAGAGAGTTCCAAGATACCCTTTGTCTCTCTTCAAGTGATGTTTTTCTCCAAAATTGTTGTATTTTCTAATAGTGAAGCATCCAACACATGCTACTCATTCTTTTATTCTCGTTTCACTTAGGATTCTATTGTACATGACATTCTATCCTACTTTTTTGCCCTTAACACCTACGTTCCTAATAGACCATAAAACTACGATAGCTATCATCTGCTACAAAAAGGCACACAAGCTCGCCTCACCATGAGGAGAGCCGGGGGCATCTAGCGTTGTGGTGTGACCTTGTTGCCGGAGAGTTGCAGGGACTCATAATCAGAGCTCCCAATCAAAACCTATGTTTATCTAAACTCTAAATAGATGGGAGAAAACAACATGGAGGGAATACTTCAGTGAATAAACGAGAAAATTTCTAAATACACACAGTTCTTCATTTCTCTCATAAAAGAGACAACAAAGTTATCACTAGTCATGTAAAACTAGTTTCACCCAAGATAGAGAAGCTGGAGTGTGAGTGAGATCAAAATGAGATGCCTTTTTGTCATAGCGTGAATGCTTGAACAAATGTACTAAATACCGATAAACTATTTTGAAAAATTTATCCCGATAAACCGTTTTAAAAGATAACGGGGAAACCGTTTTATTTATTTAAAAGAACTCATAAGTTAGTTATAAGCTGAAAAGAAAGCAAACCAGGTATACGGTACTAGTGCACCGCTAAACAGTAAACACTCATCTGTAACGGACGCTAAACAGTAAACACTCATCTGTTACGGACGGTTCGCACTACCTTTCTTTTTTTTTCCTGTGAAACGCGGGGTACACGAAGCCCATCAATGCCAACCGACAAAAGGCGCAGAGGGCACTGTGTGCGTTACTGCGCCCGCACACACCAACCAAAGCTTGCCGTTGGAGGGAGCAGACCGAACACGCAACGACGCCCGCCCAATTTTCCTAGCAAAAGAAACCCCGCTCCTCCCTCAAAAGGAGCAGAGATCTGCACGGCCGCAGCAGGGAGTCGCGCGCCTGCTGCCTGTCACCACCACCACCCGTCCACCGCCTCGATGCCACCCAGAAAAAGCGTCTGGTATCTGCTTTCGTGAGTCGTGACTTCGGTTGCGCGCGCCCCCGCCTCTCCTCGCTCCTTTGCGCCATCTGTCCACTGGCCCCCTTATTCTTCACCCTTCCTCCTTCCCCTGCTCCGCCCAAATCTTTCCGTGCTTGTTCCGCTGGTTCGTCTGTTCGGTTTCTTTCGTGCGGTCGAAGCATTTTTGTTCCTTCCACTGGCGCTTTCTTGTTCTTAATTCGTCCGGTTCTAGCAAGGGAAGGAGAGAAGGGGAGAGAGAGAGACAAAAGGCTAGTTTTGTGCTTTCGTCTCCAAGATTTGCTGGTTTCGGACCCAGTCCGGGCTTCATTTCGCGTTTCTTGGTGGAGTTTGCGAGGGCAACACGAGTCCCTGAATCCTCTGTTTCGCATTTCTGTTTGTTGTCCCTGCAAATCTGCTAGGAAAGGGAAAGTTTTGGCGTTCTTGGTTCCAAGAAACCAAGGAAAAGAAAAGGAGAATAAAAAGCTGTGTGATTTGAGGGGAGGGAAGGCGGCCGGCCATGGGGAAACCGGCGGCCAAGAAGCCGGCGGCGGGCGACGGCGACGAGGAGGTGTTCCTGGAGCTGTCCCGGGAGCTTAAGGAAGAGGGCAGCAAGCTGTTCAACCGGAAGGACTACGAGGGCGCGGCCTTCAAGTACGATAAGGCGATCCAGCTCCTCCCCAAGGGCCACGTCGAGGTGGCGCACCTCCGGAGCTGCGTCGCGCAGTGCTACATGCGGATGAGCCCCGGGGAGTACCACCGCGCCATCCACGAGTGCAACCTGGCGCTGGGGGTGGCGCCGAGGTACAGCAGGGCGCTGCTGCGGCGGGCGAGCTGCTTCCAGGCGCTAGACAGGCCGGACCTGGCTTGGGAGGACGTTCAGAAGGTGCTGGGCTGGGAGCCGGGCAACCGCGCCGCCCGGGAGATCTCGGAGAGGGTCAAGGCGGCATTGGAGGATAAGGGTGTCGTTGTCTTGGATAGGGATGTTGTGCCGCCGGAGGAGGCGGCTGCTGTGGAGGGGCAGGAGGCGAACCATTTTGAAGATAATAAGCGAGGGGAGAATATGGAAGTGAAGAATGATCAGGAGAAGGAAGAAAAGCGCCTCGAGGAGAAGCAAGTCAATCATGTCAAAGACAAGCAAGCAGCGCATCAGGGGGAAAAGAAACTGAAGCATGGGCATGGGCATAACAAGCAAGAAAAGCATATGGAAGATAAGCAGGTGGAGCAATACAGACAAGAAAAGCAAACCAAGCAGAAGGACGCAAATGGGATAGGAAAGCATCAAAAACGTACGGAAGATAACGAAACCAACGGTTTGGAGAAGGAAGGGAAGGATGCTGGTGACAAGCGAGGAAAACACACTGCAGGAAAGAAAATTAGGCATGGTGAGTGTAAGCAGCGAAAACATTCTGCTGTGAAGCCTGTGGATCATGGTGAGGACAATCATCATAAGCCTAGCACGGAGAGCAATACCAGTGTCAAGGAAGAAGCGATGAAGGATCTGAAGTTGGTCTTTGGAGAGGACATTAGGTGTGCTCAAATGCCAGCTAACTGCAGTCTATCGCAGTTGAGAGAGATTGTTCAAAACAAGTTCCCATCTTTGAAGGCATTGCTTATTAAGTATAAAGACAAGGAAGGTGACTTGGTGACAATCACCTCATCTGAAGAGCTAAGATGGGCCAACAACCTGGCAGATCCAGAAGGGTCCATTCGATTATATGTTACAGAGGTGGATCCTGTGCAAGAGCTAGGCGTGGATGTGGTCAGGAGACGTCCTTCATTTTCCTCATTAGGGAAAAATCATTATAGCATGTTGAGCGCTAAGCACGATGATGAACAGAACTGTTATGTTGATGACTGGATGCTACAGTTTGCTCGGCTATTCAAGAACCATGTTGGTTTTGACTCTGATATATATTTGGATCTCCATGACCTTGGCGTGAGATTGTATTATGAGGCTATGGAAGATACGATCGCAAGTGAAGAAGGGCAGGAAATATTTGAAGTTGCAGAGCTAAAATTTCAGGAAATGGTGGCATTGGCCCTGTTTAATTGGGGCAACGTCCACATGTCTCGTGCAAGAAAAAGGCCACTCTTGTCTGAAGATACTTCAATGGAACTTGAGCAGGTTAAGGCTGCATATGAATGCGCTTGTGCAGAATATGCCAAAGCTGGTGCGAAGTATGAGGAAGCTGTGAAAACAAAACCAGACTTTTTTGAAGGTCTTATTGCACTTGGCCAGCAGCAGTTCGAGCAGGCCAAGCTTTCTTGGTATTATGCTCTTGCATGTCAGATAGACATGGGAACTGAAGTTTTGGGATTGTTCAACCATGCAGAGGATAATATGGAAAAGGGAATGGAGATGTGGGAAGGAATGGAAAATATGCGCTTGAGGGGGCTGTCTAAGCCAAATAAGGAGAAGGTCATACTGGAGAAGATGGGCTTAGAAGGGTATATGAAGGATATGTCTCCAGATGAAGCATTTGAACAAGCCTCAAGTATTCGATCACATATAAATATTTTGTGGGGTACCATTCTTTACGAACGCTCTGTGGTGGAATTCAACTTGGGACTTCGTAACTGGGAGGAGTCGCTAACTGTGGCCATGGAAAAATTTAAGACTGGAGGTGCTTCTATAGCAGATATCAATGTGATTATAAAAAACCACTGTGCTAATGAAACCACTCAAGAAGGTAAAGAATTACTTTCGTGTGGCATTCAGTGTGCAATTTATTTTTTTCAGGCATTTTTTCTTTAATTTGTTCTATTTTGCCACTTTTAGGTACCTGATGCTTTATCTTTGGTGAAGAATTAGACTTTCTGCCCCCGTTAGGATAAAATAAAGTTATACTATAGCTAAAGGAATTTTATTCGTAAGAAACATAGGCCTCCAGTGTTTAGCTTGCAACCAGCAGGCACTGTGATCAGTTTTCATACACTATTTGTGAACTGTGTATGATTAGCTTTTTCGTTTGAATCCTGAGATATTTATTTCTAGAACAAGTGCTAAGAGATTTTCCTTTTGTTTACAGGATTGAGTTTTAAGGTTGAGGAAATAGTTCAAGCATGGAATGAAATGTATGACGCTAAAAAGTGGAGAAGTGGTGCCCCGTCTTTCCGCCTTGAACCAATATTCCGACGTAGGGCTCCAAAGTTGCATCATATACTGGAGCACATACATTACACATGACACTCTAACCACTACATGACTCAATGCCTTATATTCATGGGAAAGAATGATTTGTTTTCTAATTCTATCAGGTAATTTCTTGCCTTGCAAAGTATTGTCTCCCTGTTGGCATGGTTCCAAATCCCAATGGGAAAAGGCCTGTTACCGAAACCCTAGTGAGTTCTGGGATTTATGATACCATCCGATTTTAGTGGTAATTGGTTATAATTTGAAGTAATTTAGGATCTTCTACTACTTCAGTGTCAAGGGACCAGTTCAAAAAATTAAAAGTACAACAATAACAACAACAATAAAACCTTTTATCTCAAATAAATTAGGGTAGGCTAAAAATAAAATCTCCTTAAGATAAAAGAAACAAGAACATTATAATAAAACCTACAAGACTAAAACTCTAAACTCTACATCCTGCCATCTGAACTGAAAGCTTAACACATCGCCCTCTAAAACTTATTATGTTATGGTTTTGGTACATGAATCGCTAGCTTCCATACGCTCCTATCCAAAACTAATTCTTTGGATGGGAAATTTTACTATCCTTGAGGGGAAAGAGGTATCAAATTTGAGCCATTGATCACACTGATCGAACGGCTGAGATTTGGCAGTACCTAGTGGTACCGGACGCGAGGTACCAAGAGGTACAAGGTACCAAGAGGTACCAAATTTTGAGCTGTTGATCACACTGATTGAACGGCTAGATCTAATTTGGTATCTCTTGGTACCTTGTACCTCTTGGTACCTCCTCAAGGATAGGAAAACTGCTCTTCTTTGGATACATTCTAATCCCTCAAGCCTCGTTTAACTGTTTCCTCCCGCGTCAATCTTGGTCAACCTTTGCCTTTGCTTATGTTTTTGGTACGTCTTAAAATTCCACATTTAAAAGATGTCTTACTGGAATCCACCAGGAAATGGCCAATTAGCACTCTCTTGGTGGTGTCCAGGATGTTGACCAGAACCAGTATTTTTTTTTCAAGAATGCACACCAGAACCGGTATTTTGATCCTTACCTATTGGTAAAAAGTTTGTTTGATACAATACTAGAAAATAAGTGTGTCAAGTTTTGTTGTATGAGGAACGCTAGCGTCAAACTATGACATATTAAAACATTCTCCTGTAGTCCTTTTCCACAATTATCACAGTTCATATTTTTGTCTTTTTTCTGTTGTTGGTAGCGCAATCAATTATGTTTTTGTAACAATCTTTATGTTACTCATAACAATCTTATGGTCTATTACGTCACCTAATACACCATCTACTAACTATGAGTGTAGGGTACTAGAGATCGTGATGATCTTGTTGCTTTTATTCATTACTTCCACAGCTGCGCAAGTCTAGAAGCTAACTGCAGTCAGCCATCCCTCAGGTGATGATTGAAGTAGTAATATAAGGCCTTGACACGCAGCCAGTTTTGTTTGGCTTCTACAGCAGCTATAATTCACCTCTTGATAATTCCTACAAGCTAATTAGTTTCCAGAGCGAATTTTGAAGGAAACAAGTTAGCTTGCAGGGTCAATTGTTTAGTTACTGCACTAAAACCATAATCACTCCTAAACAAGAGAAAATACTAAAGTATATTGTTTTGCATTCCTATTAATGGAATCTGATCTTTCTACGGTTGATTCTTTCATGAACAACAAAATTAGACTTTTTTTTTTGCAAGGTAACAAAATTGGACTTGTAAGAATGTATAGCAACTTTTGAAAAATCTGTCATACAAGAAAGCCAGTTAACTAATTACCATTTCAAAACATAATGTAGAATTTTTCAATGATTTGGACTTTATTTACCAATTATTTAATTTTGTAGAAGTCAAATCCTTATTATTTGCATTTTAATTCATTGGAAAATTCAGAAAGAATTTCTAATGATTTGTGCGACACATTGGCCTTTCAATAATTTAAACTTAGTTTTCAATTAATTTACCTGAACTTACTAAAAGTAAATTATTGTTATATTTTGTTGAATTCAGTGCAAAAATCATTGTCAATCATCAGACTGTTAGAGATGAAGAATCCTTAATTCAAAATCTGTAGCATGAAGTTTGCTCCTAGAAACATAACATAATCTAGGTATACTTAAAACTGGTCCAACATATAGAAATCTAAAATGGACGTTACTATTGTAGTCACTGTACTAACTAACTATTGGTGCTTTTGCTCCTCCTAAAGTCTGTAAAGTAATATTAAGTTAGGTAATTCTGTAGTCTGTTTCTATGTGTGAAATTTGTTAGGGGTGGAAACGGATCGGATACGATCGAATAGTCAAATACGAATCTATATTTTTAAAGCGAATACGAATACGAATTCGAATAATCTCAAATACGGATACGAATATTCTCGAATACGAATACGGATATTTTCGAATACGGATTTTCTCGGATACGAATATCGGATAAAACGGATTCCTAGCGGTTTTGCCAATTTTTCCCCAATTTTTGATCGGTTACTAGTTTTAAACCACCTAAATTCAAATTTTAAATCACAAAATTTGTACGAATTTTTCATGGGTTCTAGAAACGGATCGATTATGAATCGAATAGTCTCGAATACGAATACGGATACGAATATTCTCGAATACGAATGCGAATATGAATATTCTCAAATACGAATACGAATATTCTCGAATACGAGTACGAATATTTTCGAATACGGATTTTTGCTTACCACATTCGTATTTTTTCGGATACGAATATCGGATAAAACGAATTATCCGTTACCGTTTTCCACCCCTAAAATTTGTATTAGAATATCAGCATTTCTTTTTGACTGGAAATATCAGCATTTTGTATCTCATGGTTTTCTTTTTATTTTTTAATGTGTTAATGACTTAATATTGTACCACAAAGAATCAAGTAAGCAATGATTTTGTTTGACTTCTATGATTATTTCTAATGTTCTCTTATATGTTTGCAGATTTGTTTATCTTTGGAGCTGCACTTACTCATTCCAAAAAGAAAAAAAGAGAGAGAGAGAGAGAGAGAGAGAGAGAGAGAGAGAGAGAGATTCTCTTCAGTTTTAAGCTAGAGATTGGCTGACAGTAGTGCCGTAGTGGTTTCCTAAATGGAAAGGAAAAAAAATGCTGACGATGCAACTTTCTTGCATTTGCTGTGAAGTTCTGTGCTTCGCGCTATACTCTACTTGGTGCTATATTTCCTTCCAAGAGCTATTGTGCATATTGTTGCTCTTCCTTCTATTTCATTCGAGGAAGTGCTCCAAGGTACTCTTAGATCACAATAGGAAGATTTTGAGCATACACTTGTATTTAACTTGTGGTCTTGTGGAAGATCAGTCGAGGTGTGTTTTAGTCCTAGATGACACATGAAAAAAAAAGCTCAATACTGTTTTTTGGAACTCGCAGCAGAGATGCTAGAACAGAACGTTCGTAATTCACAATTGTGTGAAACAGATGTTTTCTTGATAAGTTGCTCAGACAGAGGTTGGTTATTGAATTTGAGTATGCCAACTCGTGGGAGCTTTGACACGACGAGCGCGCGCTTTACACAAGCAGTAACCTAACATTGAAGGATCGAACATATACATCTGATGTCCCATCCTTTGCCAGGTATCTTCATCTATGTTAAAGCTGAGGACAAGAGAGTGCCATATCATCACATTCTCTCTTTATCGCTTGATTTCCATCCAGTGGACATATGTGTACCTAGAAAAGGGTACAAATGCACTATACAAAAAAAAAAAAAGAAATTGATGCGTGTAGGAAGTCCGATACTATGGTCTTGCGTAGTACGCTTTCATCCGTCGTCTACCTGTCATTGATCGATTCAACGCTTGGCTCACTTAACCACTCTACCTACCCGCTCAACTGGCCCACTTAACTACTCTTCCCCACCAATCCCATTTCCCCGTTGGAACGGAGAGGCGAAGCGAAAGCGAGCGAGGTGGCAGAGACGAGCTAACCGGGGCGTATATCTGGACGACATCTCGCAGGTGGTGAACTTTTTTTTGGAAGCGACGAGAGGTCATGATTCAGCCCCCGTCTGCGTCTACGTAGTTACTATACAAATACTCGAATATATGGGTTTTGGCATCTAGGGTTAAAAAATTAATTCGATTTTTTTTAGCAAAAATCTAAGGTTCTAGCAAAAAGGCCGTGATTCAGGTGAGTTTCCCCACCTGCATCTACGTAGTTATTGTACAAATGCTCAAATCTATGGGTTTTTGCATCTAGGGTTCAAAAACTGATCCAATTTTTTGTAGCAAAGATCTAATGTTCTAGTGAAAATTTTGTCTGATGCGGTGCGATGGGGGCTTGTAGGTGCTGACACTTTTTATGTGAATGTCTGATGATTTGGTATTTTCGGCCGTGGCCTAGGATTCTAGCTAAAAATTGGACAGATACGGGGGTGGGGCATTGCTAAGTTGAGGCTCTAAGGTGGCTGTGTTCTCTTTCGACGATGTGCAATGTCCGCTTGAGTTGCTTTCCACGTAGGTTCCATGTGCAATCTATGGGCATGATTTTTTGTTTTATGTTTTGCTGTATTTTATTTCATTTGTTACTATGTTTTGTTGTATGTAGTTCAACTGGAATGCTTGTAGTCGTCACTAGATTTTTCGTTCACATTGTTGTTGCATCCTTATAGTGGTTTTGTTATTTGGCCCTGTAACACCTCTATACCTATTGACATTTTTCACAAGATTTTTTTTGCCATGGCCGATGAGGCTATTAAATCATGTTGCAAGTATCGTTTTAGTGCAAAAAGGTTACAGAAGGTTGCAAATGCGCTTACTCTGAGGTAGTAGGAATTGGTTGCGAAGTATGGATTTGAAGGTTTGTTGTCAATCGCAAAATTCACACTACCAATTAATCTAGTAGAGCGGATAATGGGCAAGATGGGGCCCTTGATGTGTGAGTTTCGCTACCGTGGCAGGGTAATTGTTTTCACCAAAAGGATAGTGTAGAAAGTCCTTGGGATGTCTTTTGGGGAAAAGCCTCTAAAACCACTAGGCAAACTAAAAGATGTTGTGAAGCTACATGAGATGTACAGGGTAAGGGATAGGTCACCAATAGCAAGGGCTATCAAAATGTTGAAAGGCAGTGAGGATGAGGGTATATTCATGAGGTCTTTCATGCTTGGTGCATTGGCATGTGTGTTATGTCTAGGCACTGGAAACATGGTTTCATTGGGTTACTTGTTTAGCTTAGGCAACATACCAAAGTTGACATAGTATGACTGGGTTGGGGATGTTTTGAATATTCTCATGAAGGAGGTTCATAGGTGCTATAAATTGACACTGGAGCAGCGCTCCAGTGTTTTCCAGCTTGGTGGGATGTCTGACCCTCCTCGACGTGCATCTGTTGTCTTTTTTGTTGGTGGACATTATATTGTGCTTTTTTGTTCTAACTCATTGGCTTCTTCTTCCTTTTTTTAGATTGTATACACATATCATCTTTAGGGGTGAAAACGAATTGAATACGGATGGATAATAGCTCTGCCATATTTGTTTTCATATTTTTTTCGGATGCGGATACGAGTATGGATGCGAATAATATTGAATACAAATATGGAGTGAATACAAATCAAAATAAATATGGTCATGAATATTTTTTGGAACATGAAAACCCCTTAAATTTTATGCCAGAAATTAACAAAATATATAACTAGTTTATTTAATGCAAACATTCATGAATTGTTTATTTTCAACACAAATCTAGCACAACATAGTGGAGGGAATACATAAGACATGAATGAGGCATGCATATTCTACAAACTACAAAGATATTCTGAATACAATTAACTATACTCACTATTGTTACTATGGAATATGTGTATTAATCAACAATAGAACAAGACAAACACACACCAAAACTTATATCCATGGACCATGGGGTATATATAAAAGTCATCACAACAGTGCACTATAGCACCTAATGTGCTTCTTCATTCTAATCAGAGGGAAAATGAAAACAAAAAAAAGGTAAAAGGTGATCCATGGATTGTTTCTTCAATCTAATAAGAGGAAACATGAAAACAGAAAGGTAAAAGATAATTCACGGATTGTTTCTTCATTATAATCAGAGGACAAAAGCAAATAAAAGATGATCCACGGATTGTTCCTTTCAAAACAAAAACAAGAGTAGCCCCAAGTAGAATAAGCATTCAATAAATTGCATGCAAGCACGGGAAAAGTGGTTTTCATCCCAAATTTACCATGTAAGTGTTCTTGATTAAATTAAGTGCCACTTCTACTAATGTTATGTATGGGGTGGGGGTGGGGGCGGGGGAAGGGGGAGGGGGCGACCTACAATTACAGTCAGTGGCGATGAGACGAGGCGGGTCACAAAAGGGTTAAAGGGGCCATGGGTAGAGCCAGTAGAGGCATAAGGGAGCTGGCTGAGGTGTAGAGGGGGGCATAGGCAAAGGCTGGTGAGGTGGCTAGTGGTGAGGCGAGGTGGCCATGAGGGGGATCCGGTAGAGGCATGAGGCCGTGAGGGGAGCCGATGAAGATGCAAGGGAGCCCGTGGAGGCAGGCGATATGCCATAGGGGAGCCAGTAGAGGTGGCAATATAGCCGGTGGAGGCTGATGATGTGGCCGACGACGAGGCGAGGGTGGCCTAAAGTTGCACGATTTGACTACTTGAGGAATGACGGAACAAGTGGTGCTCTAGACTTTGGTCTTTAATCTTGCGGAATGACTCGTTCATGAGTGATGGTGCCTGTGGACTAGGAAGCAGGAACCCTAAATCCCTAATGGATGCATGGAGCGATGGGCTGATGGCAGTGATGGGCTGGTCAACTGGCTTGGCTATTGGGCTGAGATTTTGGATATCTGGCCTTCATATTAGTTGGATAATCTATATTCGTATTCATATTCAATGGATACTAGGCCTACTATATTGTATTCATTTCCAACAAAAAATCCATATTCATTTCCGATCCGAGAATTATTCGAAGAAAATCCTATTCGAGACAATCTGAATTCGTTTTCATCTGGATTGGTTGGAAAGTATCCGATCCGCTTTCACCCCTAATCATTTGGACGTTCCCACAAGATGCCTCAATAACCATGCAATAAATTATTCATTACCTAGGATTTGCCATATCAATGCTGACGACTTCAATCTTGTGCTCAAGGTTAACAAGACTAGATTCTCCAAGCCCTGCACAAGATGTTGGTAATCCAGCTAGAAGTGTCAAGGAGCCAATGAGTCCTAGTAGACTTAATACAAGTAAATAACCCAGTTATTGCAAGGATGTTGTAGACTTCAACTTATTCAAAGTTAGCGAGCTAGGCTACATTTATCTATTTGAGAACTCTAATGCGAATGTTGTTGCTACCTCTAGTGACCCAATTTAGAGCCCTACCAATGCTAGTCCACCCACTAGTAAATCTTCTGAAACTACAAGTACTTTTTGTTCACCTTGCTCATACTGTCCAGTTTTGTTTTGCACATAGCTTCATGAGTACTTATACATAATTTTAGTTATGTAGTTGGCGTTGGCAATGAAAAACTTGTTGATTCAAGTAGTGGCCCAAGCACTCATGAGAAGAACACTAGGAAGGAGGGTAGTGAAGGCATTGGATAATGGAAGCAAGTTAAAGAAACTTAAGGTGGATCCCATGGTCGAGGATACATATGCAAAATATATATCCACAAAATGTGCTTAGAAGACTAAGAAGGGAGTTGAACCATGAGCATCCCTTTTTGACCTGAACTTAGGCTCAATGTTATAGTAGATTTTATTCATTGATGCATTGTCTTTATTTGTTACAGCACCCTCACACTTTTGTCGCATTCAATTATTATGCTAAATACTAGATTTATTGTAATAGCTTGTACACAAATTTTGTATTAGTTATATAGACTAGTTTCACCAACTTTATATAAATGTTGTATTTGGCTTTTTTACATGTTTGCTTTCCACTGACTTGTATGTATATGAATGTTGCAGTATTCGTATTATTGTTTGCTTTTTATATATGTAAATTTGATTCAATATATTTACACGACTTGTGTACCTAATGAAATGTTGATTTGGCCTCTCTCTTTTTCACAGCAGCTTCTTAGAAATGTTTCACGATTTACATGTTTGTATTTTGTAGACCCGCATTTGTCAATATTAGTGGAATTCACATATCTTATGACCATTTTTACAATTCAATATAGCCTAGAGGGGAAGTAGACAATGAGTTGATGACAGTTTTGTTGAGCATTTTAATGAGGATGCAATTAAACCACTATCAAACAAGACCTCTTCAAAGAAATTTGCCTTCTCTACTGTCATCACAGTAAAATAGTTAGTTTTTATATTTTTTATATGACATTTATTTTTCATTTGTTATTGCATACTCCTGTTGTATCCATCTTTTTTGCATCTTTTTGTTCCATTTTTAAAACCAGTCTCAATTGCTTTTGGATCTTGAACACTTCATGCTAGAAACTTACATGAAAGATCTGAAAAGGATTGATCAAAAGTACAAGCTGGCAAAAAAAAAGGATTTGGTAAATTTCTTTATATTTTTTTGCTATCACTCAATTATGTTTTCAACATTCAATACCTTTCTTTCTTTTTGCCTTTAATATCCTCTGTAACACACACAGTTCTGTCTAATGTAGCTATTCTTCTCTATTCTGCGTAACAAGTACTAGGTCCTTACTTGTGTCAACATCTTGCATAGCTACATCAACTTCTTTGACTTGATCAAAAACTCAGAGGATGCTTCTGGACGTTCAATGGCAAATAATATGGTTAGCACATCCATAACTCTTATTTTTGCTCATTTTTATCCCCCATATTTTTGCACCTCTACTAAATTTTGTTGGAACAACAATTTTATTTGTCAGGTTGCAAACTTCATCAAGCTTGTTAATATATCCTAAATCATTAAGAAAGATGTCTTAAAATTTTGGTGTTGCTCTCCAATAGACCAATCTAAAATGTATATTTTTAGTTGTTCAGAACATCTCCTTTTCTGTTGTATATATTGTCAAAACTATCAAAAACTAATGTAGATATGATTTTTGTTGCACCTTATTGTTTTCCTTTTCGCAAGCTTTGACTATGGAGCGTATACAATGATATATTTGGAAAATTGGGATGGCAAGACCCTCAAGCCATTTCTGATTGTAACAACATTTCATTTTTGCTTTTTTATTGCTCTTTTTTAGTTTCAATGGCTCACTTGTAGGACTTTTTTCATTTAAATATAGGAAAGCATTCTTGAATACTGCAAGGTGTTTGAATCAAGATTGATAAAGTCTCCATTCATTGTAATTGATTCAATTTTTGTGCTTAGTAGGAAGGAAGCACAGGGAGGGAAATGAGTTGATACTAGGCCTCGACGCCAAAACTAGATGCGGTCATAGCTGTAGGACTTCAGTTGCTTTTGTGGGGTAAACAATCTTGTTGTTGTCTACTTTTTTTTTGCAACAACAAGATAATATACTTTTATAATCAATAGTACTGGAGATTATGAAAACTGAAACCACATACCAGGTAGCAGTTCTGGAGACTATGTGAAAGCTGAAACAGATAGCAGGCAGTAGTACTGGAGACTGTGTGAAAACTAAAAGCAGATTCTAAACAAAAACCAATAATATACTTTTGTCAACATCAGTTTTCTTTTGCAACAATGTGTCGTGATACATGCCATTTTCTTTGTAAGTGCTTTATGGTTTCTGCCAGTGTAAAAACTGATATTGAATTTAATCCTTAGCAAGTGTTAGCTAATTAGATAATATACTTTTGTAAGTGCTATCTGGTTTCTACAAATTTTGTAGGCATATTCCAGCAATCATTAGTTACAATATGTGTCCATGCCAGTAATAGTGCATGTATTATTTGTATTTGTTGCAAACATGTGTTTGTAATGTTGCAGATATCATTTACAATATGATGCACTGGCACTGATGAATTGTTGCAAGCTTGAGTTTTAAATGTTATACGCAATATTACAATATGTTGCACTCATAGTAATTAATTGTTGTAAGCATGTGTTCACAATATTGCAGATATCACAATAATATGATGCACTGATATCAATAAATTGTTGCAAGTATGAGGTTGTAATGTTACACTCAACATATTGAATTATTGCAACAAGGGTTTCTAATTTTTGGTTTTTAAAATGTTGCATGCAGTATGACAATATGTTGCATGTTGTAGCTACAGGCTAAACAGGAATAAAGGGGGACTAGTAGAAGAGGAAGAGGGAACCGGGCTGTGGAATGGTTGGTGAGAGTGAGAGAGAGAATCCCCCCTTTGCCCCTCCTGGGGGTTTATATATATGAGTGGGGTAGAATGGGAAATCCCCATTCTACCCCTTAGTACTTACAAGGGATGATGGTACATTGGGATATTTACACTGGTATATTCCTCTACACTATTGGGCTTATTACATGTTGGACTAGTTGCACGGCCCAGTCACGGGGGGTTGGGCCACCCCTACAACATTGCACTTATAGTATTTAATTGTTGTAAACATATAATGTTGCAAATATTATTACAATATGATGTACTGATACCAATGAATTATTGCAAATATGGATTTATAATGTTGCACTCAGCATAATGAATTGTTGCAAGAAGATGGTTTCCAATATGGTGTACTAATACTAATGAATTGTTGCAAGCATAGTTTTATAATGTTGCATGTAGTATTTTAATATGTTGCACTCATGTCAATTGCCTTTTCAACAGGTAACTTCTTCTGCTGTGATTGCTTTGATAGGCACCCTTTGTGTGCATACTTTGGTGGGTTTTCACACCAACCTAGAAGTAGGGTCTTGCACATCATCATGTTGAGTATTTTTTTTTGGATTGTTTGTTGCATCAACCAGCACTAATAGGTTAATGATAGCTTCTAAAACTATCTTGTATGTTTCTTCACTCAAGCACGCATTGGAAACTAGATCTATTATTTTTCTACATAGTGAGTTAAACCTCAATTTGTTTGTTGTGGCACTCCAAAGGATGGGCTTAGACCTAATTGGTGTTCTGGTATCTTAGTAGTTGCTTGCTCGGACCACCTTTTTAGCAAGTATTGTTGAGATATTTGTTACAAATTGAGTAGCGTCATCACGTTTAGAATGCGTGCACATAGAACTACCCAACCCATGTTGGAGCTGGCTGCAGTGGTGTTTGCTTTAAAGCTTTGGAGGCACTACTTGTATGATGAGACTTGTGATATTTTCACAGATTACAAGAGCCTTAAATACATTCTCACTCAGAAGGACCTAAATTTGAGGCAGCGTAAATGGTTAGAGTTGATTAATGACTATGATCTCTCTATTTAGTATCACCTGGGCAAGGCGAATGTGGTGGTAGACGCACTCAGCCATAAGGCAACACCGCCTATCTTGGGCATCTCCTATGGCTATGCGGGCATTGCGCAATCAGAAACTCAAGTGATCAATGAGTCTGCTATCACTGAATGAGTAAAAAAGGTTCAGAAGCATGGTAGATTGCTGTAGCGAGTGAGGAAGCGACTTGAGGAAGGAAGGGAGGGTGATTTCAGCATTGATGAGTTTGGGTGTTGCGATTCAAAGGTCACCTTTGTATGCTACAAAAGTCAGAAGTTAAAGAAGATATTCTAAGGGAAGCTCATCGCACTCCATACACAGTGTATTCAGGTGAGATAAATATGTATGGGGATTTAAGAAGAATTTCGTGAAAGCAGATGAAGGTGGAGATAGCACGGTATGTAGCTTCTTGTGGGGTCTGTCAACATGTGAAGGCTGAACATAAGCATCCGGCGAGAAAATTACAATCTTTAGAGGTTCCTCAATGGTTGTGGGATGATGTCACCATGTATTTTGTGGTCTACCTTGTACCCCACGAGGGAAGGATGCTATTTGGGTGGTTGTGGATAGTTGAGTAAGTCAGTGCATTTCATCCCCATTCACATGACAAATTCAACAAGTGAGTTGGCACCTACTTATGTACGTGAGGTAGTATGGCTGCATAGTGTACCCAAATCAATCGTTAGATGGAGATGCCAAGTTTGTCTCTAAGTTCTGGGAGAGTTCGAGTGAAGCGTTGGCAATTCAAATATATTTTAATACGACTTTTCACCCTCAGACAGATGGACAATCTGAGTGTACAATTTAGATCTTGGAAGATATGCTGAGATGCTATATTTTATCTTGGAAGGGTATTTGGGAGGATCCCTTAGCACTAGGGGAGTTCGCTTACAACAATAGCTGCCATTCTAGCATTTGTGCGGCACCTTATGAGGTTCTTTATAGGCGAAAGTGCATATCACTGCTTTGTTGGGATGCCAATGGTTAGAAGGCTGTGTTGGGACTAGACTGGGTCCAGCAGAAAGTAGACCAAGTGGCGAAAATTAGACATAATTTGCTAACTGCTCAAAGCTGACATAAGAGTTATGCGGATATCCAGAGGAGAGAATTGGAATTTGTAGTGCATGACCAGGTACTTCTGAACGTGTTCCCCACAAAGGGAGTTGTGTGTTTTGGCACTAAGGTGGAACTTAGTCCAAGGTATATTGGACCGTTTCAGATTTTGGGGTGAATTGGTAAACTAGCTTACTGCTTGGACCTTCCAGAATCCATCAGTGGGGTGTATAACGTTTTCCATGTCTCTATGTTAAGAAAGCATTTAAGAGATTCAGAGCATGAGATTCCTCTATAACCTTTGATCATTGAGCAAGATCTTACCTTTAAGTTGCAACGTATGTGAATTTTGGAGCAATCAAAGAAGGTTTTGAGGAATAAAACGCTAAAGTATGTAAAGGTGTTTTGGTCACACCAAACCGAGCGGGAAGTGACATGGGAGTTGGAGTCTCGGATGCACGATAAGTATCCAGAATTATTTTTAGTAGGTATGTTCGGAATGTTAATATTATGTATTTCCATTCGTTGAGTAATGTCAGAAGTTGTAGGACCCGGGGTCAAATTCTGTTAAGGGGAAAGAATGTAATACCCAAAATTTGCTTCCAGTGACATGTGGGACAGTCTCCCAAGGGAACCCACCATCCAGCCCCTTCCCCTCCCTCCCATCCAGCTGCCCCCTTTTCCTCATTTCCAGCCACACCTCCCCTTCCCCATCCAGGCACCTCCTCTCCTCCCCTCCCCTCCCCTCCCTCTCCTTGCTATGGAGGCTAGGGTTCATGGTGGATTGATCAAGGCAGCTCAGCTAAGGTAAGAGCTGGTTTGGAATTGATTTAGGGTTGGGTTCTTTTTCAGATTCGTGGAGGTTTTTGGGGCTGGCAGTTGTGAGATAGATTAGGATATTTTCCATCTAGAATCTTGAGTTCTATTACAATTGAAAGTTATAGATCTCTGTTTGATATTTCTGTAGAGTGCTCGTACACGTAAGTTGGATAAACAGTTGAAAAGTTGCGGCTGTTGGATCTCTGCTGTGAAATTTTGGGCTGATTCCTGCAGTAGTCGTTGAAATTTGGAATTTAGGATTCTTTATTGTAAGAATCTATTAATTCTCATAACTACAAAGTTGTAGACAATTTTCTGTTCATGCTCACAGTGGCAATATTCATCAATTTTGGAGTTGTATATTGGGAGTTAGGATTTTTCAAAGGTGACTATGTTGTTTTAGATAGAACATCATTCTTGGAGGAAAACGAGGTCATATGTTCCTGGATGTCAAAACGTGGATGTTGAAGAAAAGATTAGAAATTTTGTGTAGATTCTAGAAAATATATCTTTTATTATATTTGGGGTCCTATGCCTAGAGTTATGTCTATTTGAACAACTATGCTACAGGTAAAGGTTGCGGTTTGGAGGAGGGTGGTTTTGGGTTGCGATTAGGAGCAATGTTTATTTACATCTTTTGTAGTGTTGTATTATTCTTGGAATGTTTTTTTAGTGTGTTCTATGATTGCCCAAGTGGTGGTGTGAATCAGGGGGCAGGACCCTCTACTCGTCGTCCTCCGTCACATGGTTGAGGCAAGTGCATGCAGCTGGTAACAAATGAGGAAAAGATTTATACCATGTTAATGCCTTATGCTTATAAATATTTATTTATGTTCTTGCTATTGGTTATGATACATGGTCTACGTGGTAGCCAAGTAATGATTATTTTGAGGTCCTCATCATGTTTTAGACGGGGTTGAAGTCCCCACACTTGTGGAGTGTGGGCTTGAGGTCCCTGTGCAAGAAGGCATAGGCTTGAGCACGCATTGACGGTGCATACTCCGCATTACCGGTAATTGCAAAGAGAAAAGAGATGTGCATTGTGGCATTTGCATCACATGAAAGTAAAAGTTGAAAATATATGAAATTCAAGTGGATGATGTTTAATATCCATCATGACATTTTATTTATCATCTTGCTTGTACTTTGCTGAGTCGTGGACTCATACTTACTGCTTATGTTTTTTTAGGTAATTCCTGTGATGGTGGCATGCATGGTGATGGGATAAAACGTTGTGCACTACACCTTGACACTCATCATGCTTTAGATTTATTTCCCCTTTCACTCAGTTCTTATTAATTATTGTGAGGATTTGAAGAACTAGGTTTGAAGGATTGTAGTCATGGAGATGGGGAATTTTTGGGGTCATTCTACCTGCCGAACCATTCGATGGGGAACTAAGGGCAAATTGTATTTCAACAAACTTACCAAGCCACTTCCTTAAGCAAGAAGTTGTTATTGATGTTGATTGTGCCCTTGGCCATCACGGTACCGGTAGAAGCATCCCTAATTGTGATCAACTCATCATCGGATGCACGAGTAAGGGAAGAGAACCATCTTGAATTTCTATTCATGTGTTGAGAATAGTTGGAGTCCACTAGCCACACCTTATCAAGGTCGATGTAGAGATCATCCTTGCCAGAGATGTTGTCGTCTCTCACCATGAAGCACATTCCAGTGAAGTCCACAGCCTCACAACCTTCTTGCCTCTCGAGTCATCCTCGTTGTTGTCGGTCCTCAAGTCCACATCGCGCGCTCAAGTCAAGCTCCTCAAGAGCGAAGAGGACCCGGTGGACAACCTTGCAGTAGTTGTGCTTCTTGAGCTTGGCATCCCGCGGTGGTGCTCCTTCTCCTCGTTGACCTCCTTGCCCTTGAGCTTAGGACAGTTGGCCTGAATATGGTTTGGCTCACCACACTCAAAACAGCGGATAGGACCTCCATCTCTCTTCCTCATGCTCCTAGTGTTGAGGGCTCTCATGAATTTGGTGAATAGGAGAGCTAGGGCATCTTTAGGAAGCTACTCAAGTTGATCATCTCTCAATGCATTGAAGGCAGACAAGGAAAACCCAGAAGAAATCACCTTAGATAAACCACAAGAAGGGCTTTAGGCAGGATTAGTCATCAGGATTAGTCATAAGCACCATCAACTGTGAATTGTTCTTGCAAGAGAACAAGTCAATCTCATGAGTCTTTAGCTTTGAATAAATCCTATCCAAAGTTAGCTCACTCATGACAGTGCTATCATTGATGAAAGTGACATTCATCTCCTAGACCAACATGTCCAAGGCTCCAAGCACTTGGCGTGTATTTTTAGGTTAGGAATATGTCCCCCCCGATTGTATGTAAGTTGCTTAGAATCTTGTGAAAGCGAGAAAAGCAATCATCCAAAGACTCTTTAGGTCTCATCTCAAATTTCTAATACTCCTTCTTGAACTGGTTCTGACACACCTTGATGGTAGTTGAGCCCTCATGGTAGCCAGGTAGGGTCTACCAAATCTAGTGCACAGACGTGAGATGAGTTATATAGTCAAATTCGTTTTTGCTGAGTCCCTAAATTAGGAGGTTCCTAGCTTTGTTATTTTCCTCCACATCCGAAGGATTTATTAGAATGATCTAATCATCAGCAAAGACAACATAGGCAACCTTGACCTTCTACCAGATTTGATGACCTTGAGTCTATATGTAGGTAGCCATCCTCACCTTCTGATATGGGAAGTTGACCCCATTGTAGACATGAGATTTGGTGGGATACTTATCTGATGCCATGGCTCTAATACCAGTTAAGATATAAAAGGAAGATCTTAACTAAGGTTTGATATCACTTGTAGGACCGCTGTCGATAATCAGAGGGGTGAATAATTGTTTAAAAAACATTTCCCCATGTACTTAACCTATTTGAACTCTAATGGCTATGAAAAGCTATGAAAATCAAGTCTCAAGCACTTCCAATGAACTCTCCAAGAAGAACTAATTCAAATGAAAATTTTCACCACAGAGTAGTATGAACACCATGTAACTTGTGGTACTACCGCTTTCGAGCGATACTACCACCATGTACATTGCGGTACTACCTTTCCCTCAGCTCAGCACTGAAAATTCAATCTGATCAAAACCAAAAACCACATAACTTTCATATGGATGCTCCAAATGACTTGAAATTTTGAACACACCTTCCCTAGGATGTGTAACAAAATCAAAACAACAAACCCAAGATTCTTGGACTTGGTTCCAATAATTTGAGGGAAATTGCTCCTAGGCTTTAAGAACACCAAGAAACCATAAAACCCAAATTACTTCTTGCTCACATGGATCTAATGCATGGGGACTTTCAGATCTACTCTCATATATCCTAGCAAGGTAATCTAGACTAAGATTTATGGTAGAACTATCTAGATCACGAAAACCCAAATTTGAGCCAAGAACAAGTAGAAGTGGGCTTGATCTTGAATCCTGCTATATGGGTGATCTATATGGGTGAAGAGTGATCCTTTGGAGTCATCTGCTACCTCTTACTCATCATGGATTACAGCAAGACCAAGAGAGAAAAGGGAAGAGCCAAACTAATGCAACAAGATCAAGAACCATGCAAAATAGGCAAAATAGAGACAAGGCACAAAAATTGCAAGAACTTAATTCTATTGCATAGAAAGGGATTATTCCTTGCTGGTTATAAAGGGCACTCGACAAGCCTCACGCTTACTCACACCATGAAGGAGGAGAAGCTAGACAAGCCTAAAATCTTTCCTATTTCCTTGAAAACCCTAGCTAGCCTCCCTCCTCAAAATAGCTAAACTAGCCCCTTAATGGGTCTACAACCCACTAAAGCTTGGGGAAACCCATCAACCCTACTAACACATAGTTTTACACTCATACACACACTTTTCAAAGAACTCATAAGATCAACCCGCTAACACACTAAAGATTGCTCCACACCACCAAACCGACTTTATTTTAACCCTAAACCACTTCCCTTGCACCCCCTGCACTATGGTTTCGGTGTAGGCCACTAGTCCGATTTAGGCAATTTTCCCAGCTTGCCCCTAGAAAAACTTCCCAGCATCGTCTCTTGATTACGTCTTCTCCTTGATGTGCAAGTCACCATGCACACCATGTATAAGTTGATCAAAGGCTCCACCATATCGGCAAGTCTCTCCCAATTTTAGCTTCACCGGAGCATGGCTCATTTGGACCAATCGGGCCACTTGATGCAACCCATTGCTCAAACCTTGCTTTGAACATCCCTTCCTTTGCCATGCGTCTTGCTTGAGCCCAACTATCACACCCGACCTCCTTGACCGCTTTCGCCCTAGGTTAACCCCAACCTAGTCCCGGTTGCCGTCATTGAACATAGTTGTCTCCAAGCTCCCTTGCATATTTAAAGACCAAGGAATCATTTTCGGACATAAGTTCTTCACAACTTGATCTACGTTAATGAAAACATGTAACATATAACACAATGCAAACCAACCATCAAGACTCCCAAGCCATGACCTAAACTGAAACCAATTAAAATCCACTCAATTTGACCTTTCACCAGACCCACTGATTGAGGCTTGTTAGACTGGCCGTACTTTTCTGGTACTATCTCCCAGATAGTATCGCCATGCAATGCCTGATATGACGGTTCTTCCGGTAGTACCGCGGTTTCAATTTCAGTACTACCGAATCTAGACACAACCTAAAACCTCCAAAACTACCATCTTTGTAAAATAACTACGTCAACTAGATTCCTGTCATATCACACCAATGGTAGTACCGCTACTTGGCATCGGTACTACCGGAAGAACAGTCGTACCAAGCATTATGGAGGTACTACCGGGGCGGTAGTACCGTTATTGCCAGGCTGGTACTACCGCCTGAATTTGATAGCAAAACTGAATTTTGTCAACTTTTGAAAAATCAAAATCCAACTCAACAAATGGGCTAATTGTTCATCGCTCATTCACCATGACTTATCCCATATGGTCTCATAGATTCCCAGAACTTGGTGCATCTGTGGAACTCAATACACAAGCATCCGGCAATGATACGGCATGTTCGCTTGGTGATCTGTGCAACGTGCCTGAGAAAAATGTATGCCTGAAAGCCGCCAGAGATTTTGATGGTTTGTGCCTGACCAGGCATGTTTGAGCCCGACTTGTTCCGTTGGTGACATGTCAACAAAAGCACTTTGTGTTGTGGAAATAATGTCCGAGAGGGTTCTCTTCAAATGGTTGGCCAGCACCTTCGACACAAGCTTATAGGTAACGTTACACAAGCTGATGGGCATAAATCCTTTATCTTTCTCAGGGGAAACAAACTTTGGGATGAGAACAATTGTGGTGTCATTCCATCCCTTGGGTGTTGCTCCCCCATTGAGCACATTCAAAACCTCCTGCACCACCCTCTTGCCCATTGTATTCCAGAATCTCTTATAAAACACTTCCATCTGGACCGGGTGCTTTTAGATCACTGAGCCTCTATAGGCGCCTTGACTTCCTTAGCCATGTACGCCTCAACCAGAATGTATTTGGTTGTGAGGAAAAGGGAAAAGCGACGAGTGGGGCTTGGAGCGAGGGATGCGCAAGGGTTTCGCGATTTGGGATCAAGGGGCTGCACATTTGAGGAGCTTCGAATAATTTGGGCTTGGGCCTGCCCATGGGCACATGTTTTCTAAGACGGGACGGGAGATGAGGGGTGACCACTTGTCTGTGCATGTTTTTCTATTAGGGGAGGGTGAGGATGGGTGAGAGTATGACGAGACTACCAATTTAAGGGTATTTGTGGTCAGAAGTCAATATGAATATCTGATTTTTGAAGTGGAATCTTCACTCCTCTTACTTTGAGTATAAGGTAGGGGTTACAGACACATCACACATCTTACTCTTGTTCCCGTCTTGCGTATATATCTCTCACTTTTTTCCACCTCTCACGCCCTCTTTCGAAAAGCCACTTCTTTCAGTCATTACTACTTATTTTTAGTTAAAAATCATTAGTCATAGCCAAAAGCTATTAGCCGCAACAAATACGAACACTCATTTAGTTCTTTCTTAAATACTCCCTCTGTTTTTTACCTAATTTTCTAGATCCGTGCCATCAAACTTTTTAATGTTTGATCGTCAATAGATTTAAAACTATCTAGATTGACTACATAAACATTATATTATTAGATTTATCGTTGAAAATATTTTCATAATATTATAATTTTATAAGTATTTCTTAGTGTAAAGTTATAAAGAAATAGTAATCAAAGTTATATCTCAAAAATCAAAGTCAAAAATATCAAGTAAAGAAAGAATAGAGAGAATAGTTAAAGATTCTTAAACTTTATTTAATTAAAAAACACGAGGAGATGGAATGACATCTCCTAGGACTACGAGCTTGACTAATGTTACATTAAATAGGAGATGTCAAAGCGCATCCACTCGTCCATCTGGGCTTAATCCTGCAGTGTCTCATTTTTTGGGTATTGTTTATTTGAATAATGCCCCTCCAAATATACGGATATGTAGGTACATTTAGTGGTCAAAGTACATGTGTGATGTTGCGTGTATGCGTCCATATTTGTTAGACCATGTGGATGGTGTAGATTAAGATATGATGAATAATTGACATTTGGTCTGCTTTAGATTTTGCGTTTGTGAAAGACATGGTCATTTGCAGTTGAAGTCATTGCCCTTGAGTGGTCGTGTGCAGTTCGGGAGAGTTTAGATCACAGATGCTACTATACGACCACGGCAACAGATGCTGCGACCACAGCAACAGACAGTCTTACGACCATGGCAACAGACGCTACGACCATAGCAACAGACAGTCTTACGACCATGGCAACAGACGCTACGACCACAGCAATAGACAGTCTTACGACCACGGCAACAGACGATATACGACCACGGCAATAGCCATTCTTATGACCATGACATGAACATGACTACGACTATGGCAGGAGTCTTTACGACATGGTGGTCGACAGGAGTTTTTACGACCATGGCGTCAGAACACAGACAATCTCACGACCACGGCTACGATCACGACATGCTATGACCATGTAACAGCCAAGCCGTTTTCAAAATTCTCAGTAAAAAAGATTAATTAAATTAATTTAATTTAAAATAAAATTAAGTGTTCTTTGGTTGCCTAATTTTAGAGATTTTATTTGCTTGTTTTCAGCTTTAGAAAAGGTTTTTATAAAAAGTAATTTAACCAAAAACATAAAGTTATTATTAAATAAAAGGGTATTTTGAATTTTTGTAAAAATGCTATTTTAAATTAATTATTTTCAAGCATTTGGCTTTTATATGGATTTCCTGGGATTTATTTGGAGTTATGTGGATTTTATTTCAAAGCCTAAAGTAAGAAAATGTACTTTAAATATTTTTTTTAAAGCCAGAAAGAGTTTATTTTGCTTTTCCCAAGCTCCCCTGAATTTTATAGAAATTTTTAGAATTGTTTGGATTTAAAAATCGATTTTAAAGGCCAAAAAGGTATTTAGAAAAATTATTAAAGGCTAAATTTAAATTAAAAATATTTGTTCTAAGTCTAAAATAGCTCCAGGAATTTTCTAGAATTTTTAGACATTATTTACTATTTTCTAAGTATTTATAAAATTTTCTGGTATTTCTGAAAAGTTAAAGCGAAAAATTAAATCCGGATTAATCTTGGGCTGACATGTGTCATGCTTGGATTAAATCCCTCCGCCTCTTGATCTAATCTTGGCCGTCCACCACAACTTACCCCTTCATTTATCTCCAACGGCTGAGATTCATCCCCCGCCACGTGTCATCCATCCGTTTGCCCGCCTCTTCCTCTCCCCTTCTCTCTCACTAACGCATGGGGCCCACCTGTCAAAAGCTTCTTCTTCCTCCCTCTTCTTCAACCTTTCGCCGCCGCCATTAAAGCAACGCCCTGAGCTCCATGCGGCCGCCTCTCTTCCCGAAGGCCGTCGCCTCCGGCCTCTCCCTCGCCGCCGCACCCTCGCCGACCCTTTAATGCCGCCCCACTCACGTTCGCACGGCCGAACCGGCTCTTCCCTCTGGGAAGTCCGACGAGCTGCGCCGCCCCTTCGCCCTATGAAACCCCCTGGGCGCCTTCTTCCACATCCCCTCCCTCCGCTCCTCTTTCCCCCACCTCAGCCGAGCCCCAAAACTGCCAAGCGTCGCCGCCCTCGAGAGCCACCGCCGTTGCCGCTTCTCTCCCGCCGCCGGCCGCCTCTGGTCTTCCTCGAGCTCAGCGCCGGGTAGGAACCGACTCCCCACTGCCTCCTCTGCCTCTTGCAGGCCGCCGCCGAGCGCCGAAGCTCCGGCGAGCTCGCGGCCTCCATGCGTCGCCCCTTCGGCCGGCTACGTTAGCACCCCGTGCCCACGTGGTAGCCGCGTGGAATGCCACGACGGCCACGTCAGCGACCCCTATCACGTCAGCATTTCATTTCAAAATAAATCCTGCTGAAAATTAAAAACCTTGCTAACGTCATAAATAACCCTTTTTCAGTATAAAAACAATTCCAGAAATCAGCCTTTTCTTTTTCTCTCTTTCTGAACTTCCGGAAGCCCGTATTTCCTCATTTTAACTCCGATTTGACATGTTCAAATTTCTAAATTCTTCTAAAATCCTAAACTACCCATTTCTAGACTCTTTTCGAATTTTTGAATTTTATTTGTTTGGTTCTTCGCGCGTAGATTACGAAGATCTCGGAGAGAACGTCTACGACAACTCGCACGAGGACCCTAAGCAAGGTAAGTTCCAACTAGATCTCGCTATAGGCTGAATGTGAGCGTGGCGCAGGCCGCGAGAAGTCTCACATGGCACAAGAGGGGGCTCTAACATGTGGATTCATGTTGTGGTGAAACCTTAGTGGCGACGTTATCTAGTTGACAACTGAACATTGTAAAGGCTTTGTCATGATCTCTCAGCCGCACACCTAAGGCAGTGTGTTAATCGCGTGGTAAAACAAGAGGACATGTCTTGTGGGTAAAGTTGTACACCTTTGCAGAGTAACAAACTATCCTGGATAGCCGTGTCCACGGTCAATGTAACATCCCAAATTTTTGCTAAATAAAGATAATTAAATAAATAATTAAAATTGAAATAAAATAAACTTAAATTAAAATAAGTATTTTTGTGCCTAAATTTTAAATTTGGATTTATACAATTTACATTTTTAAAAAAATTTGGATTTGAAAAGCATTTTCAGAAAAACTTAAAAATATTATTAAATAAAATGATATTTTGATTTTCTATAAAAATCCTATGTCAAATTAAATCATTTGGAGTTATTTGGCTTTTATTTGGTTTCCTGGATTTTCTGGAGTTTAAAAATGTATTTTTGAAATTAAAAAGTATTTTAAAGTATGAAAATTAGATGCCAACACTAGTTGGAAATAATTTTATTTAGTTCCAAATGTCTTCAGAAGATTCTAGGAATTTTTCTGGAATTTTTGGAGGTCAATTGGTATTTTTCTAAGTTTATTTGGATTTTCTGTGCTTTTCTGAAAAAGAAAATCAAAAATTAAAAATTAAAATCCCCTCCTCCCTTCCCCGGCCGCCACGTGGACGGCCGGATCCCCGCCACGCCTCCCGCCTGGATCCACCCCCATCCCGCCTTCCTCCCTTCCCCTTTCGCCACGTGTGCTCCTCGGCTCATCCGAGCCCTCCACCCGCCCCTCTCTCTCTGCGCCCCCTGGCCCACCTGTCGGCGCTCCCGCTCTCCCCTCTCTCTCCTCCCCCGGACCCTCCTGTCGGCGTCCCTCTCCTCTCCCCATTTCTCTGCCGACCGGGCCCCACCCGGCAGCCTCCCTCGCCCCTCTCTCTGCCGTTGGGCCCCGCTTGTCGGGCCTTTCGTCCCCGTCCCGTTCCTCCTCCCGGTCTTCTTCCCCACCCGAGCGCCACCTCCTTTTCTCTCCGGCGCAACCGCCGCCCGCGTGACCCGGTCGCCACCCCCGCCATCTCCTTGGCCACGCCGCCCACCTACGTGCGCCGCACGCCCTGCGCCCCACCTCCCCGCCTCTCTCGCACCCGTCGCCACCCCACGCGCCCACCTTCTCCCCCGCAACATCCGCCGCTGCCGCCATTTTCGCGGGCGGTTAGCTTGCCGCCCGGGCACCCTCTCCTGCTATAAAACCCTCCCCTGGCCTCGCATTCCCCTCGCACCACTGCTCCGCCCTCCCCCTCCCTCTCCCGAGCGCCGGCCGCCCGCATTGAGCCTCCGCCACCGCCGCCACCGCAGCTCCTCCGGCGAGCCTTCGCCGTCGCTCCAGTCACCCTCGCACCCCACCGTCTCTTCCCTCAGGTTCCCCGCGTCGCCGTGAAGCTCGTGCGCCCCTCGGCCGGGTCTCCTTGCCGCCGGAGCTCCGCCGCGCCGTGAACCCGAGCGCCGCCGCCCCTACCTCGTCGCCGGCCCATCTCCGGCCACTCCCGGTGAGCCTGCGCCCCTTCCCCGTAATCCCCGCGAGCCCCTCTCCCGATTGAGCCCCTCACCGCCGGCCGCCGCTCGCCGGAGCGGCGTCGCCGTCGTAGCCCAGAGCACCCCCGCCGGCGCCGCCACGCTCGCCGCCCGCACACGTGCGGCGAGGTGGCGCCACCTCATCGCCGCGTCGGCACTCTGCCTGCCCCGTCAGCGCCACGTGCGCGCCCGACCTCTCCCGTGCCACCTCAGCCGCCCTCCACTTCCGTGGACCTGGTCCACGGACCAGGGGCCCACACGTCAGCTGACTCCCCTCGGGCTGACGTTATGCTGGCGTCATAAGTCCCTTTTCCCGTTGAAAAATAATTCCAGCCGAAAAGAAAATCCTCGCTAACGCCATATATTCTTTTCCTTTAGAAAAATAATTCCAAAAATCCTCCTTTTTCCATTTTCCCTGAATTCAAACTTCCCGGAGCCCGTTCTCCCTCGTTATAACTCCGATTTGGCCCATTCCAATTTCTAAATTCATCAAAAATTCCCCTCTATCCATTTATAGCCTCAATTAAAATGTTTGAAGTCAATTTGAATTTAATTTGATTTTATTTGAATTTGGTGGGTTATTTTCACGTGTAGACTTCGACGATTCGGGAGATTTCTTCGGCGAAGATTTGTGCAAATTTGAAGAGCAAGGCAAGTCACCCTCCTTGATCATGTTGATCCCAGAATTGCAAATAAAATTATGTTGATTTAAATTATATTGCATGCGTATTTCTATTCGACGTATGTCAATTCTGTTTAAATTTGGTTATTACCTACTTGTTAATTCCTCATTGAATTTGAAATCCTCAATACCTTGTAACCCTAGATTAAAACTCTGGTTAGTTCAATAGAATGGCTAGAGAAAACTTTATAGTATATGCTTAGCCATGCATAGATGAAACTTAGGTTGGGGACACCTTTACACATAAAATGACAAGCTTTTGGATAGTATTCTTGACTTCGGAGAGTCAAGGAGGTTTACAAAACTATTTCAAAATAAAATATAAAATCTGGTTTAGACTTAGGTTAATGGTTAGAGTGGTGGGTGCAGGCATGCCCTGTTGGTTGGAGCCACAGTGGTTGATTGTCGTGCACGGGGGTATGTGGTTGGGCCTGAGTCAATTAAGGACCGTGCTCGTGAGCTCTTGTTGCAAAGCCCTTATCGTACTACCACATGGTGGTATGGGACAGCCCAGGTGAATAATTTGTGAAGTCCCAACTTTGAGCCGAGTTGTAGGTTGAAAGTGAGCGTGGTTGGTGTCATGTGAAGTCTCACTTGGCGGCGTGGTTAAGCCATGAGAAGTCTCGTCTAGGCTCAAGAGGGGTCTCGATGCAGTGGATTCCTTACTGGGTGAAACCTTAGAGTTGGCTCGACCAGGTTGAAGGCTTTGCATTGTAAAGGCCTTGTCACGACTCCTCGCCGCACACCTAAGGAAGTGTGTAAACCGGTGGCAATATGGGATGATCGTGTCTTGTGGGTAAAGTTGTACAACCTCTGCAGAGTGTATAAACTATCCTAGATAGCCGTGCCCACGGTCATGGGCATGCTGAGTAAAAGTTTTTCATGGATTAGATTTTGTTTTTCAAAATGTTTTTGAAAACCTTGTGGATGGATGGAATCCACGAGAGATGAAAAGCTTGCGGATGGATAGAATCCGTGAGAGATTGGAAACCTGGTGAATGGATGGAATTCATCAGAGTTGCGCAGTGAAAGCGTGTGGATGGATGGAATCCATACGTGATCTTTTGGAAAAGATGGTCCGGGTGGGATGCCCGTGGATAGGTTGGTGTTTGGTCGGAGCCGGCACTGACGGTATTGCTTTCTACTACAAGTTATGCTTTTACTTACGGTATTAAATTCAGCAATTTCAATCTATTTACTGTATTTCATAAATGCTGTTTTATGCAAACTAACCCTATAAGCCTTCCATTGAAGCCTTTATCATTATGTTGCATTTTCCCGGGTGATTTGCGGAGTATAAGTTTGTACTCACGTTGCTTTTTCCACACAGAGGAAGATGACGCCAACTACGGTGAAGATCTGGACGAATAGGCCGCGTCTTACTGTCGTTTGCCTGTGGGCAGGCTTGGGCTTCGCTATTTATCAGTTTGCTTCCGCAGTTATTTCCTTTATTTATTTTGCCAAGGGGCGTTGATGTAAGACTTGGCCATAAGGTCGTACCCCTTTTATTTAATATAATCAGTCATTTGTGCTTGGTATTTATCTTTGTTGTGACTGTGTGCACTAGCTGATCCTGGACTAGTGCGATTTACACAGAGGATCCAGGAGTCGTTACTCCGGGTTCCGACAGTCAAGGACATGCTGAGTAAGGTTTTTCATAGATTAGACTTTGATTTAACAAAATCTGGTTTGTGAAAAATTTGGATATCTTTTGGAAAGATGGTCCGGGTGGGATACCCGTGGATATGTTAGTGTAGGTTGGAGCCTACACTAACGGTAATATTTTGTTACACCATGTTTCTAATTATTGTATCAAATTTAGCTTTTGTTCCTACGTTGTTTACTCCAATGTTGCCTTTTATGCAAACTAACCATATTATGCCTTCCTTTGATATTCCTTATGCATGCATTAATTCTGTTAAATTCCTGGTGTAACTTGTGGTGTACTTTATATACTCATGTTGCTTAATCTAACATCTTTCTAGAGGAAACCTTCGACGACTACAGTGAGGATTGCGAGTAGGCCACGTCTTACAGTCATTCGCCTATGGGAAGGCTGGATGGGCTGCTACATATTTATCTTCCCTTGTCTTCTTTTGCTGTTATTGTAAACTTTGGTCATAAGGCCATACCTTTCTATATAATAAAGTGTGGTTATTATGTGAGATATGCATCACTGTTGAACCTGTGTGCATTACCTTTTCCTGGGATAGTGTGATTAACACAGAGGGTTCTGGAGTTGCTGCTCCGAGATCCGACAGACCACGTTTAGCTTACGACCATGGCATGCTACGACCACATTCAGCTTACGACCACGGTATGCTACAACCACGTTCAGCCTACGACCACAGTAGGCTACGACCACGTCTAGCTTCAACCACGGTAGTACGACTTCGACCTTTCAACCACGGTAGTACGACATCGACCTTTCGACCACAGCAATACGACTTTGGCTTTACGACCATAGTAGGTAATCGTAGCTATAGTACTCTTTCATGGTCGTAACTACAGTACTTGATAGTCATAGACTATATTAGTCGTACTTGATAGTCGAAGGTTTTACTGGTCGTTAGTTGAAGGCTTTGCAGTCGATGGTCATAAGTTTGCAGACTATGTTCATGGTCATGGTCGTAGTTTTTGCAGACTACCTCCATGGTCGTAGGTCTTGCTGACTGCTCCCATGGTTGTAGTTTTTACATACTACCTCCATGGTCGTAGGTCTTGCAGACTGCTCCCATGGTCGTAGTTTTTGCAGACTACCTCCATGGTCGTAGGTCTTGCTGACTGCTCCCATGGTCGTAGTTTTTACATACTACCTCTATGGTCGTAGACTTGGCAAACTTGTCGATACTCGTAGACTTCACAGTCTGCTGTTCTGTCTTCGGTAGTCGAAGGCTTAGCGATTGGCTGCCGTAGGCTTCTCGGTCGGTACTATAAGACTTCATGGTTGATACTAGTGCTTCACTCTTGCGATCTTTGAGTACGTCAAGTACTCGTGTTGGACCAGTGGTTGTCCGGTCGGTGAGTGGTGGTCGTTAATGGATGGTCATTGCCTGAGGTACTCGTAGTTGGTACTCGATAGTCGTGTGGTTTTTGCGTACTTGTGGATTACGAGTTAGTGGTCGTGAGGTCACGCGAGGTGGTCGAGCTCATGCTAGAGCACATGGAGGTCAAAGAGGAATGTTGCGTGGAGGTGTGGAGACGATTACAGTTAGTGACAAGGAAGACCGGGACTAGGATAGGGTAATCTGAGGTCCAGGTGGTCAGGTAGTCATGCGAGGTGATCGAGCTCACACAAGAGCACGCGATGATGGTGCGCTATGAAGATTCAAGTGGGGATATCCTGGAGGCTTTGTAGCGTGTGAAGTATGGAGTCATGGATGGAGTCTATGATTTGTATGAGGTGGTTAAAACCCCATGTTTGGAAGGGTTTCGGGTCCCTTGATTTGAGGAAGAGATAGAGTACGTGTCTAGGTGGTTAGGGACACGGTTTTGAGGTGTTTGTGTTGGACACATCTTGTGTGCTGGCTATAAAAACAGGGGAGGCTGTAGGCTACCGTGACAAAAGTTTTAGGGCTTTCATGGAGAAGGTTTTAGGGGTGCCGTGAGGCGCTTTGTACCCAAGAACATGCTGATGAAATAATAGATCAGATTCCTTTCATCTCCGGTGACTTCCGGAGCATCGCTCCTTCCTCTCTGTTTTCCGTGCTCTGTTTTGTCTTTAGTGCATCTCGTCCCGGCGGTGGTTGAAGGAGGTCACGACTACGTGCATCATGGTCGTGCCGAGCAATCGGAACAATCAGACTGTTTATCCATTGTCGTACCAAGCGATCGGAATGAACGAGTGATCGATCGGTTGTCGTGCCAAGTGATCGGAACGAGCGGTCATAACCAAGTGGTCGGAATAGGCGTTCGAGACGAGCGGTCATATCGAGTGGTCGGGCGACAGAGCGTCTGGTCGTAACGAACTCATACAACCAGAGTGACAGAGGGTCTTCGACCACGTTCAAGCAGCAACTGTGATCGTTATCTTCGTTCGGTAATACAGATTGTTTCTGTTTTGTTTCTCTACGTGGTGCTTTGGTTTCAGGTGATAAAAAGCGGGGACAATTATTCACCCCTTCTGATTATGTCATACGATCCTACACTGTTGTACTAAATAAAATTAAGATGCAGCAACAGTTGCTAGTACTACGATTCACTTCAACGTAAACATTGGGACGGCGCTTCTTTGCTATTACATAGCCGATGTCCCGATCTGGGTTTGAACTCGAGGTCGTGCTTGAGCTTTGCTAGATTTGGTCCCAAGCTGAGCTTGAATAGCCTGTCATGTCGAGCTTGAGGCATTTTTACAGCCGTTATCTTATAGTTCTTGTCAGTATAATGCACTTAAAAAGTTACACTATAGAACTGAAGCATCAACAGCCTAGAGAAATACACAACAAAAAACGATAAAATTAGCGCCCAGAGGGAATTGGTGGGTGGAGGGAGTTCAGTACATTCTGAAAATCTTCTGTGATAATGTAACAGCCAAAAGCTCTCAAGTGATTTGAAACATAAATCAAATCTCTAAAGGCTAGTTCGATCTAACAGCATCTTGATGTGCCCAAGAAAATTAACCTACGCTTCCATGTCACCAATATATAGACGGAACTGATGATCTTTACTCATACTCCGGCACAGTTCAGTAAGCTCACTGCTGCACAGATAAAGATCCATTTCCACCAGTGAAGGTGGCAGGCCTTCCTCCGGCAGTGAAGTTATACTTGGACAATACGTGATCGTCAATCTATGCAGTGACGTAAGGCGATGAAGCGGCAGTGAAGTTATATTTGGACAATACCGGATCGTCAATCTATGCAGTGACGTAAGGCGATGAAGCTTTGAGGGCAATGACTTCAGATGCTCAAAGTGGGACAAGGTCAGCTGCTTTAGGGAGGTAAGGAGTAGCAGTGCATCCTCGTGATTTTCCATCAAGATGTCAACTTTGTCCGACGGCGTATAAAGAACTCCGCGAATGCTGAGGGTCTCCAGAGATGTGAGCTGGCTGCATATTGGCGTGGAGAGGACGTCGCTGTCATCAGTGTCTAGATCTTTAAGTGGTATGGAGAATTTGTTACCCTCTCTCAGGATTTGTTCTGCTGCTGATAGCCAAGAAGGTACAAAGCCCGGGGATTCGGAGACTTGCAAGGACTTGAGACCAGTGAGGGACCTAAAACCCTGCCATGATTCCATTGCAGGGCATTTTGTAACGCATAGCTTCTCCAGTGCCCTGCAGGAATTGAAGTCCACAGAAGCTAAACATGCATTCGTGCATATCCTCACTTCTTTCAGGGCGGTTAGGGAATGTTCCCCATCAAGAGTACGCAATGCATTACAACTTTCAATACTCAAAAGCTGCAATGATGTGCATGACTGCAGTTGCACTGATGCTAATTTGGAGCAGTCGACAACCTTCAATTCTGACAGAAAGGCGAGGGACTGCAAACCTTGAATTGTTTGTAGCATGTCACATTGTTCAATGCGAAGCTTTTGTAATCCTGTGCAAGAATGCAGCTCTACAGATGTCAAAACTGGACTTCGGCGAATATGTAATTCAACAAGGGAGAAGAGCTTTGAGCATGGCAAAAGCCTGTCTACCAAGTCGGCAATACAGAGCCTCAAAAGTGACGATGGGAGGAGGCTACAATTGGGCACCTCGGATGCTGCTTCTGAAATCATGGAAGAGAGGAGCATAGGACAATTCCGTGTATTAATTTCCTTAAGAGAGTTGAACACTCCAAGGCCCTTCTTGCTACAAAATAACATGCTTGAAAAAGATATTTCTAACTTCTCCAATGTCACCAAGCAACGTGGAGGGATGTTCCACAAACCTTCTTCCATTGGGTTGTGCTCATCTACGAACATTCCCACATCTAAGGATGTTATCTCGTCGCAGTAATGCACCTTCACAATTTTAAGGCATCGAAGGTTCAACATCAGATTGGATAGTTGTTTCCCTGTAATGTTGCATCGACCAAACTCCAGCTCTTCAACTGATGTTGGCAGAACAAGCTTCGGATTGTTTGAAAATAGATTAGCACAATCCAACATTTTAAACCTTTTCAACGATGTCATTTGTTCGAGTCCCTCCCATGCCAGATATTTCAAACACGGAAAGCATCTAATTTCCAGTTCTTGCAAGTCCTTCAGTTTGCTGAATCTCAATACTGTTTCATCTAGTCTTTGCACGTGGCTATCTTTACCTCCCTCGATTTCCAAGCATAGCCTACTCCCAGCTGTGAGGCTAAGTAGAAACGACTTGTAGTCTGAGCATGCATTCCGTATATCTATATCAGTTGAGGTATCCACTAGGGGAAGGGGAGGCAAACTAGTGTAACCATGACAATCACGTATCTGAACCCGCTGAAGGCGTGTGAACATGTGCTCAGTCAATGTGCCAGAAGAGCACAGCTGAAACGGCAAATCCCTTAGATGGTGGCACCCCTCCAGTTCAAGGACTTCTAGGTTCTCATATGACTGGTCTGTTTCAAACTGAATGAATCGTCTCAGTCTAGGCATGTTGCGCAGTTCTAGCACCTTCAAACGGCCTATTGGTATTTTATCAATGTGAGACATGTTGATCAGATGCAGCTCTCGGGGGAGTGGCAACTGTTGGAGAGGTGGAAGGGTACACCAGTACCTGCATTTTTCAAGATGTAGCGACCGCAAGGAAGTAAGGTAGAAATTGCTACTCAGCCATGACGGAGCAGAACCATTGTATCCATTGATTTGGAGTATTTCAATGCCTGTGGGAGGTTCAAGATCCTCTACGATATTAAGACTTCCCAAGGTTTTCGGCATATCAACCCATGACAAACACAAACCAGTTAGGTGTAGTTTGGCACGGAGCCTAGCCTTGATGGCCTCTTCCCGGCTTTCCAAATTCTGGAGATTCTTGATGCTAATTGATCCTCTAAGCTGATTCAATTCTCCCAGCTGTGCGATGCTAAATTCACTCTCCCTTTTCACCTTAAATGCCTTAAGCTCTTGAAGGGAAACCAACTTTCCAACACCGGCTATTCGTGCATGCAGTTCCTCTCTGGCGACTAAATGTCGCAAGTTGACAAGTTTGTTGAAGCCTCTCGGCAGAACTGTCTTAGCTCCCCAGTTGTGAATTATATCTAGGACTTGTAGGTGATACAACTTACATATAGCCTCCGGGAGTAGCAATTTATGGGCTTTGTAAAAGGAGCGGAGCTCAAGGTACCGGAGATTGATAAATGCTGAGATATTGGATATTAGAATATTCAAATCAGGATAAACCATTTCCATCTTCAGCACGCGAATCGCTTTTCCCTCATTGAGTTCATGTTTAACTGTGCCAGCAAAACTCACGTCATGTGCACCAAATAGCATCAACGAGCTTAAGTTCTTCTTTGGCAATGTGCGGAAGGTCTTGGCAAACTCTTGCATGAAGTACTCGTTAGGTTGGACGGTGCCATCTTGCTGCCCATAATATGCCGACTCTGTGATAACACTAACATGACGAACAAGCTCTGATGCAACTCCAGGCTCAACGTCTTCTATGGTGAAGCATTCATGAGACGAAACTATCTGTGCTAAATCATGAATGAGATCATGCATGAGTAAAGATATCCTTGGAGGTTCATTTAGGAAAAATCCCCAGTCTATTAAGTCTGACAGATATGTCCATCCGGTTTCCTCTGCTCCCGTGTGCTGGTCAGTGGAAGGAATAAAACCTTGAGCAATCCATATATTAACCAACCGTTCTTTATCATACCAATGGTTCTTTGGAAATATAGCACAGTATGAGAAGCATTGCTGGAGGTGCTTTGGTAGATAGTTGTAACTGATCTTCAAGGCTGGCATGATATCATTATCATCTTTTTGATCCTTCCATTCACTGTTTTCCAAAATTGTACGCCAGTGCACATCATCAAGCTTCCTTTTCAGTAGTTTGCCCACACTTTTTGCTGCCAAAGGATAACCATTCAACTTGACAACTATCTCTTTCCCAATGGCCAGCAATTTTTTATGCTTTTGATGGTTTTCGTTCCCAAAGGCACATTCTACAAACAAATGCCAAAAATCTGCTTCCGGTAAAGCACCCAGGTTAATGACATCTGTTGCTCCTGTCATTGCGGCTACAGATTGTTTTCGCGTTGTCACCAGAATCTTGTTTCCCTTGACATCGTTGGTAAGCAGTGGTGTCAGCAACTCATTCCATTTTTCTTCTTTTCTATCTTCCCACATGTCATCCATAACAAGGAGCACCCGTTTCAAGTTCAACTCATATCCAAGTATTTTTTGAAGATCCTTCAATTCAGTAATGTCCTCATGCCTGTCCCCACGCAAGGACTCCAACAACTCACGTGTAATATTAACTTGATTGAAACGTACAGAAACATAAACCCATAGCCGTATATCAAAATGCTTTGACACTGCAGGGTCGTTGAACACAACCTTAGCCAGAGTAGTCTTTCCAACACCTCCATTACCGACAATGGCGAGGACAGAGATGTTTTGCCCCGGTGATTGCACACTAGTTAACTTGCTTATTATTCCGTCTCGTTCTTCGACCCTCCCGTGTACTTTGGGTTCAGTGGGGCAATCCGTCGTCTCCCGTGGATCTGTCTTTGTGCTCTGGTATATCTCTGTCATACGGTAATCCAGAACTTCAAGCTGGAGAGCCCTGCATACATAGTCTGTCATCTTGTGGCTGTTAGAGATATATGTATAGTTTTGTTATTCCCCATTGTTATAAGGGGTTCTTTGCATATTTCCATCCTGTACTTTGTGTATATATATCGGCCCATTGGCCTCATATGAATACAAGTGCTATTCATAACATGGTATCAGAGCCAAAACTAGGGTTTTGGTTTACCTAGGGTTCCGCGCCGCGTGCCGCCTCGGCCTCCCATCCTGACGACGCTGAGAGAGATCCCATCTCCCGCCGCCTCCCGGCCGACGTCGGCCTCCCCGCGCTGTCGCCGGTCTCCCCGCGTGCCTCCGCCTCAGCACGCCGTCGCCGACTCCTCCGCTCCTAACCGGTCGCCCGCCGGCCTCCCCTGCTGCCGTCGGCTCGCGACTCCCCGTCGATCTGCCGACTCCCGGCTGCTGCCTTGGCCGGCCGCCCGCTTTCCGCCGGCGCCTCGCTTCCGCCGCCGCTCCGCCTTCCGCCCGACGCCCGACCGCCTTCCTCCGCCGCCTGCGCCGCGGTCCGCCCGGGCCGCGCTTCTCCGCTCGAGGCCGCCGTTCTGCCGCCGCGGTCGCCGCTCCTCCACTCGAGGCGCTCGTCGCGCCGAGGCCGCCACTCGCCGCGCCGCGGCCGAGGCCGCCGCCGCCACTCCGCCGAGGCCGTCGTCGCGCCGCCGCCGAAACCCTAAGGGCTGCGTGCGTGTGTGGGCGGAGGCCCTTGCCGCTTTAAAATTTTAGCCGGCCGGAAAAAAAGCAAAAAAGCAAAAACGCGTCGTTCTAACCGCGCGCCGTCCGGCGCCGCTGTTAGAACCGTTGTTTTAGTCACCGCGCCGTCGTCGGCCGCCTACCAATGGGTACCGTTTCCCTCCTCGCTGCGGTGATCTTTGATGGTGTTAATTACACCGATTTCGCATCTCACATGCGCATTCACATGCGTGGTCTTCGTCTCTGGGGCGTCCTCTCTGGCGATGTCACCTATCCGCCTTGCCCTATTCCTCCGACGGAGCCTACGCCTGTTGCATTGCCTCCGGCGGTGATAAGGCGGCTGCGATCTTGGGCCGATGATAAAGCGCCCTCGCCTACCGGGAGGCTCGATTCCTACAAAGATCGTCGGCCGTCTACACTCGGTGGTACGATGGCGACGCCGGCCGCTTCTTTGTCTTCATCGCGATGTCAGCCTCGATTTTCTTACGAGGTTGTGGGACTCTCTTTGGCTTTCGGATGTGGACTCATCTTCGTCGGCGCTACGAGCCCTCGGTGATGCCTGCACTGTCCGTGGTCCGCCAGAGCACTCTCTTCAGCAGGTGATGCTATCGTTGACGCCTTTACGCTCGAGCTCTGCATGTCGGTGACATTGGACTCACTTCGCGCTTCTGGCCGCCGTCGTACGTCCGTCTTTGCTCGAGGTTCGTGGCCGACACAGAGTTTCAGCGGGTTTACGAGTTCCTTACTCGCCTTCGTCCTGAGTTCGAGCAAAGGCGTGCTCAGCTCCTTGCACGCCATCCTCGTGTCACTCTCCTGGAGGCTCTTACCGAGATACGCGCAGAGGAGACTCGTTTGAGTGGTGCTGATGCGATGCCACTCCCCTCGTGCTCGCCGCTCGTCGCTTTGCTACCTGCCTCCTCCAGCGGCTACCACGGTGGTGGTGGCCGTCCTCCGTCGGAGGTGGCCGTCCTCACTGTTCCTCTGCGACAAGGATGGCCACACCGAGTCCCGGTGCTATAAGAAGAAGCGGCATCTTTCACGCCGTTCTTCTCACGGCACTAGTGCTTCTACGACGGCGTGCGCCTCGACCTCTTGAGCTTCTCTCACCGAGCGGAGATAGCCGGACTTCGACGCCTACTTGCCGCTTGGTTCTCCTCGGCGAGTTCTGCGAGTTACGCTCATCGACTCTTGAGCGCGAGAGACCACCTCTACTACGATCAGTACCTCCCGTGGATTCTTGATTCGGAGCATCTTTTCACATGACTCGATCCTTCCACTCTGTCTTCTATTACACCTCTTGATTCACTGTCGGTGTTCTTACTGCTGATGGAACATCTCTTTTCGTCTCAGTCGAGGATCTCTTAGCAACTCCTCTTTTCATGTTCCTTACATTGCTCACGTTCCTCGCCTTACCTTGCGACTTCTTTCTGCGGGCGACATCGACCTTGGTTATCGGGTTATTCTCGACTCGACTCTTGTTGTGTTGGGATCGCCACACGGGAGCTCGGTTGGTTACGGCCTCGCGCGCGTGACTCACGGCGTCTCGAGAGCTTGGCGGCTTCACCTTCCTTCCGCTGCCACCATCGGCGCGGTCTCTCTCGCCGCCGCCGTCTACCGGCTCTTTCAGCGGTGGCATCACCGTCTTGGCCATCTGTGTGGATCCGTTTGTCGTCCTTAGTTCGTCGTGGTCTTCTCGGGTCTGCATCTCGGGAGGCGTGTCTTTAGATTGTCGGGTGTAAGTTAGGTAAATGATTCACTTCCTTATCCTCATAGTGAGACGTGTCTCGGCGTCCTTTGATCTTGTTCATTCGGATGTTTGGGGTCCGGCTCCTTCGTTTGAAAGGGGTCATCGTTATTATATTATTTTTATAGATGATTTCTCTCGCCACACTTGGATATATTTCATGTCTTCTCGTAGTGAGGTCTTACCTATCTATAAACATTTTGCCACTATGATACACACACGTTCTCCACTCCTATTCGTGTCTTTAGAGCTGATTCTGTGGTGAGTACCTCTCTCGTCACTGCGCAGACTTCCTTCTTTGAGCGAGGGCACTCTCGCTCGATTCTCTTGTCCCGGTGCTCATGCTCGAATGGTGTCGCTGGCGCAAGCATCGTCACCTCCTTGAGGCGGCTCGTGCTCGATGATCGCCGCCTCTATTCCACCTCACTTTTGGGCCGAGGTCGTTTCCATCGCCACCTATCTCGTCAACATACGACCCTCTTACGCTCTTAAGGGTGCGATCCTGTTGGCGTCTCGTGGTCTTCTTCCGACTACTCTGCTCTTAAATCTGTTTGGCTGTGTTTGCTACGTTCTCCTTGCCCTCGAGAACGCACCAAACTGACCGCTCGACCGTTGAGTGTGTTTTTCGGGATATAGTGCCGAGCACAAGGGCTATCGGTCTGGGATCCTGTTGGTCGACGGATGCGGGTTTCTCGGGATGTGACTTTCGACGAGTCTCGTCCATTCTACCCACGCCCTGCCTCTCCTTGGCTTCCTCTGTAGAGCCTCTGTCTTTCTTGACCTTTCCAGATACACCTATATCTGCTTTGCCTCGCCCACTGCTCCACCGAGTCTCCACATATTCCCCTGTGGCCTCTTCACCGTTGTCGCCGCTTTGTGTCGTCTCCTACGACTCATGAGTTCCTCCCTCTGATTCCTCCTCCCTTATCGTCTACACTCGCCGACCTCGCATTGCGGACCTTCCGGATGAGCATTCTTCTTACGATGTTCCATCTTCTTACGATGCTCCATCGTCCCCGATGGGTCATCTTCTCCTCGCTATGCTCTCCGCGATCTTGATCGATTCGGCCTCCCGCCCGTTTTCCTTTCTTTGGTGCAGCTACTCGTGAGCTTTGTCTCCTCTTTGGGATTTGTTACTCACCCCGAGTGGCAGCTTGCCATGGCCGAGGAGATTGCTGCCTCAGCGTCTTGGTACTTGGGATCTTGTTCCTTTGCCATCTCATTCTCATCCCATCACATGTAAGTGGGTCTATAAGATTAAGACTCGCTCGATGGCTCTCTTGAGCGCTATAAGGCGCGTCTTGTTGCTCGTGGCTTTCAGCGGGAGCATGGTGTTGACTATGACGAGACTTTTGCTCCCGTGGCCCACATGACCACTGTTCGCACTCTTCTTTCGGTGGCGTCGCCGCCATCAGTCTGCTTCTCGGCTTGATGTCAAGAATGCCTTTCTTAATGGCGAGTTGCGTGAGGAGGTCTACATGTATCCGCCACCAGGTATTCATTCTCGAGGGCATGGTCCGCCGCCTTCGTCGCTCTCTCTATGGCCTTAAGCAAGCCCCTCGTGCTTGGTTTGGCGCTTCTCCTCTGTGGTCACTTCGCTGCTGGCTTTTCAGCTAGTGATCATGATCCTGCGCTCTTTGTCCACACTTCGCCTCGTGGTCGGACTCTTCTTCTTACGTATGTTGATGATATGATCATTACGGAGATGATTCGAGTACATTGCCTTTGTCAAGGCTCGTCTTAGTGAGCAGTTCCTTATGTCGGATCTTGGTCCTCTTCGTTACTTCCTTGGGATTGAGGTTACTTCCACTCTAGATGGTTTCTTTATGTCCCAAGAGAAATATATTCAGGATCTTCTTGATCGCGCCTCTCTCACTGATCAGCGTACTGTTGAGACTCCCATGGAGCTCAATATTCACCTCCGACTCTCGATGGCGAGCCTCTTTACGACTCGCTATCGTCATCTTGTTGGGAGTCTTGTCTACCTTGTCGTTACTCGTCCGGATATCACTTATCCAGTTCATATTCGAGTCGGTTTGTTTCAGCTCCCACTCAGTTCACTCTGACCACCTTCTTCGAGTTCTGCGATACCTTCGTGGACTATCTCTCGCCGTCTCTTCTTTCCACGTTCCAGCTCGTTCTGACTTGAGCCTATTCGGATGCTACTTGGGCGGCGATCCCTCGACCGCCGGTCTATCTCGCTTCTTGTGTTTTTCTTGGTGGTTCTCTTATTGCACGGAAGACGAAGAAGCAGATCGCAGTGTCCGTTCGAGTGCAGAGGTGAGTTCTGAGCTATGGCTCTCTTGACAGCAGAGATTACCAGCTACGGTGGTTACTTGAGGATTTTGGTGTTTACGTCACTATCTGAGCCCCTCTCTTGTCGACGAAGACAGGTGCTATCAGTATTGCTCGTGATCCTGTGAAGCATGAGCTCACCAAGCATATTGGTGTGGATGCTTCTTTCATGAGGTCTTGTGTGCATGATCAGGTGATTACTCTTCAGTATGTGCCTTCAGAGCTTCAGATAGCGGATTTCTTCACAAAGGCCCAGACTCGAGCACAGCATAGCTTCTACCTCTCCAAACTCAGTGTTGTTGATCCACCATGAGTTTGAGGGGGGGTGTTAGAGATATATGTATAGTTTTGTTATTCCCCATTGTTATAAGGGGTTCTTTGCATATTTCCATCCTGTACTTTGTGTATATATATCGGCCCATTGGCCTCATATGAATACAAGTGCTATTCATAACAGTGGCATGCCTCAATGTGTTCACTTATCTCATGTGAGACGCTATGCTTCTCAAGAACTTCAAGACGAGGTACCAGACTAGTGTTACCAGCAGCGGTCATTGGGCTGGCAACATAGGGAACAATCTGAAGAGCAGCTGATTCTTGATGTGGCTGAAATACATATATTTGCTATCAATAGTGGACTCAAATATGGCATTAAAAGTTTGTTGCTATAAATGCTTATATAAATTGCATTGCTCCTATGTTCAGGACAAAACAAATAAATTTTGATTATTTGGAAATCACCATACACAAAGTAGATTTTAGCAGTAGAGCTACTCCTGTTGATTTCTTGACAGAATGCTTCATACTTTGGTTTTTGCTGAAAATAGTTATTTAAATCGTGTGCGGCAGGGCTAACCATATTTCACATGATGTTTAACAAAACCCAAATAAAAAAGGAACATGTTGTGTATAATAAACATGACTATGTACGACTATTCTTCCAAATTCCATTTACTTAGAACTACTCTTACAATCCAGGAACTACAAAACAAGGGTGGGTTCTTTTGGGCTGTAACTTATGACTTCAAATTTTAAATTCTAGCTATTCACAAAAGGCAGTACGCAGAGGGAAATAGTCACATGTGATTTGGCCGATACAGTTGAACTCAGTACACTTTTTATTACAATCTACCTATATACTTCGTCTTAAAAAAACGCATCGTTTAAAAGCTAATTACTGTAGTACATACAAGCCAAAACTAAAGCTAAGCACTTTCGAAGGGAGCTAAAAACAAGAATAACAAGCTCTGTTAAAGAGAACAATATTTTGGAACACAATGTAAACACACATCATTGTTTGCAAAGCAAAATTCTTATAGGACTTGCTGCGTGTAAACAGGGCGGCATCACCCGGCCGGGACCGACAAAACTTCTGATATGGTGATGATTATTACACATTAAGCACATGATGATATCATACAATTTCATCCAAAGAGAGTTAATTGTCAACTTCATCCAAAGCCAGTATAGGGCCTGTTCTTTTTGGCTGCGGCTTATGGCTTTTAGCTGAAATTTTTGAATTTTAGCTGTTTACGGTACAGATTACGGAAAGATCGATACTCACTTGCAATTTTGGTTGGTACAGATGTTGGGCTTTTAACGTGTACTACGTTTAACTTGTAGACCCCGTCTTGAGAAAATACTCTATTTAAAAGTTAGGTACTGTAGCGGCTGCGAAAAGCCGGCCGGCTGGAGGCCAGCCGAACAGGCCCATAATGGCCTAAAAGAAAGCCAGCATAAGAGCAACTTATATTCTATTTTGAATGCAGTCCATCTATACATCAGCACTGAGATTCAGCGTTCATATTAGTTTTTGGTCTTAGCTTATGAATAGTAATAACTTATAGCGAAAGACACTCACGTACGATTTTGCCTGATATAAATAAAGTCACTACAGTGTACACTACAATTAACTAGTAGACCTACTCCGTTTAAAAACTAATTACCGTAGAAAGATATTTACTGTAGAAAAAACAACTTTTAAAAACCAATACAAATAGAAGCATAGTAACAGCTGTGGATGAAACGGGCCAGCAATATGGCTTCTCTTCGCACCTTGTCAGGGAGAGAGTTCAATTATCATATTGACGGTTGTGCTTCGATATAACAAGGATATAACGGTGTGTATTTTGTGGATGATGTGGCAGTGAGAAGGCCACTTGTTAGTCAACTATAGAGGTAAGGATTAAATTATTACAAGTACTGTTTTACCCCTTATTATTTGGTGGATGATATGCTCTAATATTCATACACTTTTTCGTATTTGGAGGATTAAATTATTACAAGTACTGTTTTACCCCTTATTATTTGGTGGATGATATGCTCTAATATTCATACACTTTTTCGTATTTGCTGAGAAACACCGTAAAATTTGATAATTTTATTAGGGATATTATAAAATCATGGTCATTGCTACAACACACTAGATCCGTCAAAATATCATTAGTTTTAAATTTTAAGAGAGAGACGATGGGTGAAAAATCCTATTTGCCCTTGGAGAGGAGAAGAGTGAGAAAAAGGAAGCGGGGAAGCAGAGCTTTTCACCCATTTCGGTCTTCTAAATTTCTAAATAACAATGTTTTAATTAATCTGATGTGCATCCTTCGAGGAATTATTGATTTTGTTGTGTGTCTCCGCACATATCAACGATACTACTACAGAAATCCACATTACGAGCGGTTGAAAGCGTCATCACGGCGGTTTTTCAACCGTGCAAATTATGGGTCGATGATAATTCAGTTATCACGAGCGGTTTTGAACCGCTCGTGATTATGCGATATCACAGACGGTTTGTCATTAAAACCGTCAGGATTATCGATATCACGACGGTTTTGTACTAAAACCGTGCAGCGATTATCGATATCACGAGCGGTTTTTTAAAAACCGCGTCGTGATATCGATAATCCTGACGGTTTTTAATGACAAACCGCTGCGTGATATCGCATAATCCTGACGGTTTTAATGAAAACCGCTCGTGATACTCTCTCCCAGAGAATCTATTTCTGTTTATAGCTAGCCTCAGGAAATGCTAGCCATGCCCTCTGAAACAAGCAGATAATCACAGACATAAACATATACAACTCACACATCTCATTTCATTTCAGATACATTTCACATCTCAATTCATTTCACAGACATAAAACATCCAATTGACAACGCACTTCATTTCACAAACATAAAGCATCCATTTTGCAAATCAATTCATTGAGTTGAAATAAAATATCCATTAACAAATACACAATTGTAAAAGATCTACACTGTATTTGCACTTAGAATTACAATAAAAAATCATTTTAGGCAGTGAACTCTCCATCTGATCTTACGACTTTTGACCACAAAAACCAAATGAGCTCTCCTCGAATTTTTGCAAAATCCGGCTGTGTCAATGCAGATGTAGAGATGGACGCAGCCTGTCGATAGGAATATCAACGCGCGCATATATAAAACTGACATGTATGAAATAAATGTGGGAAGATTGACAAACCTTAGAATTAGTGATCTTGGTGGAATCGAGGAGTAGTCTCATATGGTGGCACATGTAGTATCCACATGTGTTGCCGCTCTATTGGTGGCACCGCAAAAATATAATGTGTTAAATCAAGTGGCATTACTACTATGTGTTGTATATGATTAATTAATGTGTAGCTAGCGAATACCAAACTTGCGATCATGTTTCAAGGCCTTGGCCCCGTCGTCGAGTCACGTGTTTGTTGAGCGTATGTGGCGAACGACCTTCGTTATTCAAAAGTTAGATTAGTTATTCGGAAGGAAAGAAAGAGTACAATGTACAATGTACGCACCTATCGAGTATTCGGGCGATAGTCGTGTACTTGAATTTGTTCTTACTTAGAGAATCAAGGTATATAGCCTTGTTCCATTTTGGTATAATTACAATTAAAATCCAATGGAAATTCTCATTGTATGGCATAAGAACAAATTCCTTATCTTGGTGAGCCAGAAGTTGCTTTTGTAATATAGTCCTCGCGAAGGATGCATTCTCGATGATGGTATCAATGGCGACCAAGCGTGGGTCCAGAAACCAATTTGTGATTTCGATGATCTAGCTTCGATCGGCATGAATCTATATATAACATAGGAAAGCAACAAATTGTGACATATATCGGTATTACGTGAATAGAGACTTTGATTGTGCAGACTTACGGCGTCAAAGATCGAACGAGTGAGGCGTCGAGAGCGTTGAGCGTGAAAAGATCAAATATATCGTCAAAGGTCACCGTGAAGACACATCCCGAGCCGTGCAAGAAATGTTCCGCTTGAATTTGACTATACGAGCGCTGTTACGCCTCGGCTTATTGGACACTTCCATATACCAAAGGTGGAATCTTTGGCAACCAAGTCCTAGTTTTGGAGCTCTTCCCGACTACCATCTACCGAGCTAGCACGAATTTGGGCCAATGGCATGGACGGAATTCGCCATCATCCTTCGTCTTTGATTTGCCACGCCACTACTCGATCGTGGGTCGACTTTATGCTAGTCGATTGAATGGTATAGACGGTGCAAGTTGCTCGCGAGAATAGCACCGTGGAGATAGCACCGTGTGCGGTAGTCGTGGTTCGTGACCGCCGTGTGGAGATGGCACGGTGCAAGTTGCCGTGGTTCATACCGCACTTCGGTCCCGCCACCGTGAAGAAGCCTCCAGGAGATGTCGGTTTTGGGCCTTTGGATGAATGTTCCAATGGCATGTCCTAGATTCACGATCCGTCGTTGGGGGCTTCGTAGCGGGACCACCTCAAAATTGGCATACACACCATCCACATTAACTTTTATAAACACGGCGCTAAAGCTTGACCGTGCACCATGGCCCCGATACTGCATTTAATATGCCCGCCCCAAGCAGCGTACAAGGGAATGGAGCCATATCTCACTTGGAGCCTCGCATGTCGAGGCTCCTACATAACGATACAAAATTAGCTACTCGAATAGGCCTACCAATGGAGCAAGCATTCGAGAGGTAATAATTATTACTACGGATGTCGCCCACAGGAAATTTGACTGGGTTTGCGTCGGATTGGACGCGCAGACTTCTCGGATGGTTGTGCGGGCTAGCTAGCACAGAGCGGCGGTGGCGGCCTGCTGACTTTCTGTCTGCTTTCCGCACCTCATCTCGATTATATCAGCCATCGAACCCGATATCTCCTCTTTAAGAGATGCCTTGAGCTCTTCTCGTAGCTGTGCGCCACGCCGCTTTGTTTCTCTTCTGCGCCGATACATGTCGGAGTCATCTTGGAAACCATGTTTCAAGGAACGTAAAGCCCAAGACCTCTCGACGGCCGGTGCTCCTTGTTTCCCGGGGCCACGGAGAGCATATCATTCTCCCTTGTTCCTGGAATGATCCTGTGGTAGATTGAAAACTCAGCTCTTCTCGCAAGAGCACGACATGTCATTTCAATTGCATGCGGTTGTGGAGTAATTACAAGCTACGTAGTTCGATCGATATCTTACCAGCGCCGGTCACTTGCTGGTCCGAAGGGTTTCAAAGGTGATGTCCCCGATGTCGTTGTAGATGACCTTGCTCTAATCCAATTTCGAGCGCGGTCGTCCGGATATTGGAAAACGGCGGGCGATGTCTGTGCACCTGCCACTCATCCTCCTTCATCCATCTGCGCGATTTTACCCGCATACCCGGTGTGCCAAGTGCGTGAGGGTGTGTATTTTTGCCTAGAGGGCCTTGTGCGCCACACTTGTACTTTTGAAATCTTGGTCGTTTTCATCGCCTTGAACTCTTCCCATTGTGGTTCCGGAATGGGTATTTATGAACAAAGCGTTTCGTCCGTCTCCACGTATTTCTTGACAAGCGTGCTCTGAAGTTCTTCCATGCTTTGCACGCCGCTTTGTAGGTTTGTTGTTGCAGCGTCCGTGTGTTCTTACGGGAACTCGAACGATGCCAAAATTTCGGTCCACGACTCACGTTCCGAGTGTCGCACGTTCTTCCACGAATTGTATGTGATCTCAATTGTTCTCGCAACTACTCCGACCATGGTTCGAATGCGTTATCGCTTTTTGAGGAAGGATAGGGACCCTAGATGCATTCACATTGTGATGATCTGCTGGCCCTCGTGCTTCTTTGATAGCCCTCTTCCTTGGCGTCTTGATGTTGGAGCGGACGCCCGCGATGATGTGAAGAATGCGAGGTGACATGTTGCTCATTTTGTGGGTCTATTAAGATAAGATGAGAAAGTAATCATATTGAATTGCAAGACAAGAGAGGAGTAGAGGGAGGGGTGATATGGACATAGAGAGGGGTGATGTGCCTATCTTACCAATGTACCAATGTATCAAGTCCTTCTTTTTCCGCAAAATTCAAGTCAATTTTATTACAAAAGTGCAAAAAAAGACATTCAGATTCTTGGTGAGCGGCCGACATATTAGCTTCTTGGTGGCGACTATGCATCTGCTTCTTCCACTCCTTCTCTTCATCTCGGTCTCCGGATCACGTGCGCCAAGAGCGATGATTCATCTAAGCGAATCATCGCTACTAGCGCACGTGATCGACCGAGATGAAGAGAATGAGTGGGAAGAAGCAGATGCATAGTCGCCACCAAGAAGTTTCGCTATATCGGCCGCCACCAAGAATATGGGAATTTGTTTTTTTTGAACTTCTGTACTAAAATTTCCTTGAATTTTGTAATACAATTACTACAAGGTCTCTAAACAAAGTGCCTATCCTGCACCTACTTTAGTTGCTAAAACTATAAACCAAATAGCAAAGTCCCTAAACAAAGGTCTATGAAGCAAATGACACAAATTGTGTATCCGGTTCATTGAACGGGAACACTATAGTATGTCACTTGCTTCATTTGCTGTTTTTGTCTAGATACATGGAGCATTTGGGTGGAAAGATCAACTGTTTAGTCAGCGCATGATCGCCAATTCAAGCATAGCATAGCATCCGAGGCACATCCGAGGCTCTTTGTGTCTTGAGGAATGCCAAGAGCTGGTATTCAGATGGGTTATGAGAATAAGATTCATAATTTATAGTTTGAGGAATGCCACATCGAAGACCAGCTCTTGGGATTCCTCAAGACACACCAGCAGCCTTGGATGTGCCTCTGATGCTACGCTATGCTTCAAATTGGCGATCATGAGCCCGACGACACAATGTATTTCTTTCCACCCAAATGGTCAATGTATCTTTGCAATAATCGCAAGATTTCTTTATCCAGATACACTAGAAAGAGATCAGAGAGGAGTAGAGGGAAGGGGAGAAGGGAGGAGAGGAGTAGAGGAAGGGGACCCAAATGATTTCAAACTATATAATATGTACTATATACTATATACTATATACTAACACAACAAGCAATATGTACCAATGTAAACTAAGCAACTGCGATAAACAATGTACCAATGTAGTATGTACCAAATAGCAAACTAATTAAGCTCTGCGATAAACAATGTACCAATGTAATATGTACCAAGCATCAACCCTAAACACTAACGAAGAAGCATGAAGCATCAACCCTAAATATGTACTAAGCAACTAACCATAAAGATGAAGCATCAAGCATCAACCCTAAACACTAAAAGAAGCATGAAGAATCAACCCTAAATATGTACTAAGCAACTAACCATAACAAGATGAAGCATCAAGCATCAACCCTAAACACTAACAAGAAGCATGAAGCTCGGGGAAGGATTTGATGACCTTACGGTTTTGGTGACCTTAGGGACGCTGGAGGAGGAGGCGGCGGCGACAGAGGAGGAGGAGGAGGAGGCGGCGACGACGACGGAGGAGGAGGAGGCGACGGGCTCGGGGAGGCGACGGAGGAGGAGGAGGAGGCGGCGACGCAGGAGGAGGCGCGGAGGGGGAGGAGGCGACGGGCTCTCGGGAGGCGACGGAGGAGGAGGAGGTGGCGACGCAGAGGAGGCGGCGCGGCGCAGAGGGGAGGAGGCGGCAGGCGGGAGGCGGCGACGAGGAGGAGGCGGGCCTGGAGGCGGCGGAGGAGGAGGAGGCTGCGGCGGCGTCTTCGTCCGGGAGGCGGCGGCGAGGGTGGGGGAGGCGCCGGCGAGGGCTCGGGAGGCGGCGGCGACGACGGGCTCGGGATTTAGAATTAATCGAATAAGCGCAGCGCACGGAAAACCCTAGCGAGAGGGTATATGTAGGGCGATTATCACGCAGCGGTTCTAAACTTAGAACCGTCAGGATAACATATATCTGACGTTTTGAGTTAAAAATCGCTCGTGATAGTTTATTATCACGCACGGTTCTAAACTTAGAACCGCTCGTGATATGTTATCACGCACGGATCTAAATTTAGAACCATCTGTGATAAGCCTTTGCCGGCTGTTGCAATTAAGACCACCAATAACTACACAGTTGCATTCATATCAACTACCAAACAGCTGCATTCATATACAACACCAACCAGCTGCATTCACACAGTGTATTTCTTGATACATCACACATTTTCACATATACATCTCAAAATTGACTACATCACACATTTCCACATATACATCTCAAAATTGACTACATCACACATTTTCACATATACATCCCACACCTGTACCTCGTTTGTAGCATCCCATACCTGTACCCCTTCGTTCCACAGTACTTTTAGATCTTCCACCAACGGTGCTAGGAACACATCGATATCATTCCCAGGTTGTTTTGGCCCTTGGATAAGTATCGACAGCAAAATGTACTTTCGCTTCATACACAACCAAGGAGGAAGATGCAGAGAGTCACGGGCCATGTGCTATGTCGGCTGCTCATGCTCTTGAATGGATTCATTCCATCGTACTCACCCAAACCTTATATTCCTTGGTTCTGCACCAACACCGCAAAACTCCTATCGATGTTTCTCCATCGCGGAATCAGCAAGGTGTCTTAGCATTCCATCCTTCTTGCGCTCCTCCGAGTGCCAACGCAGCAGATTTGCCTCCTTTGGATTTGCATAAAACCTTTTCAAACGGGAATTATAGGAAAATACCATGCCACCTTAGCAGAGGTCCTTTCTTCGCCTCTGTTCCTCGCCATCATCCGATTGATTGTTACGCTTGTATCGGGATGTGTTGCACACGGACATACATGCATGTTCCCGACTTTCTTGCATCCGTCGCTTGACTCGATCCTCCGCCGCCGACGGAGGCGTCTCGCCTTTGCTCAAGAAAGGGAAACAGCCCTCACCCCGGTTCTTCTCCACAATGTGCGCAATGCGGAAGAAGCTCTACACGCATTGCGAGATCGATGGATAGCCTTGCCGATCAAGCGTAAACGGCAGATCTCGAGGAATCTTTTCATGCTATCTGCACGACATTATGGATCTTGCCGATCATTTGCCCAGCCGCACGAGGAAGTGCCGAGGACAAGGGCAATCTTAACGGCGTTCGAGAATTTAGCGGTTGATCCTCCAAGTCCCCAAGTTGAAGAAGAAGCTACGAAGCCCAAAAGAATACAACTGGGAAACTCTTTACTGTGCAACTTTTGTAATAAATTTGCTTCTAATTGAAATTAATAAATTTGCCTTTAATTTGTGACCTCTTCTCTCGTAGTTCGTAGTTAAGTTATTAGAAGCAATGTGTACTTATATATTAACCTCTGATCTAGATTATGACAGACAAAGGGACATCACAAAGGTTCTTGTGAAAACCGTCATGAACATTCCTGACGGTTCTTAACAACAACCGGCTGTGATAGTCGACACAACACGACGGTTTTAATAAAAACCGTGCGTGATAATCTCAGATATCGCGCACGGTTTTAATAAAAACCGCTCGTGATATTCGATATCGCGCACGGTTCAGCAGAAGAACCGCTCGTGATACTCCTTTTTCCGCCACAAATACCACAGACGGCCTTCAAATTAAAACCGTCTGTAATAGTGTACATTACAGACGGTTTCACAAAACCGTCTGTGATTTGGCGTCTACTATTAGCCTTTCTGTAGTAGTTACACTGGTCATGAGCTTTTGATAAAATATAGAGTTGAGTACCGGAGAAAAAGATCAATTTGTCTACCATGGATGCGCCTAAACATATAGTGGATATTTCTCTGTTAGGATCTTGACAACAGACAGGAAATAGGTATGTTATTTGTTGCGAGGTAATGTTCTACAGTTATCTTTACTATTATAAAAATGTGAGTTGGTATACGTCGGTCTGTTCTTCCTCCTCTCTTCTCAGCTGTCCGATCAAAGATCAGCCGTCCAGATCCACATGTAGATAGTTCTTCCGCTCCTCGTAAAAAAGGTCGGGCCAACGCATGGGGCGTGCTCCTCCTCTTCTCTTCCCCCACATCATCTGCCTCCCGCAACCACTCCACCTTCCACAACCGCTGCCTCCTTCTCTCATCCGAACCCTCGTGCCGCGCCTCCTCCTCCTTAGCGCTGCCACCAATTCCTTTCCCGTATGGCAGCGTCTAGTCACAGTCCCTCAACTTCCCTAGCAGCGTCGCATCCCCTCATCGCCGTCTTCCCAACGCATTTGCCCACCACCTCCTCTCCCCATCTGTCCGCCGCCGCCTCCCCACCTCCATCTCCCGCAACCACCGCCTCCTTCTCCTCTAAACCCTTGTGTTGCGCCTCCTCCTCCTCCTTGGCGCCGCCACCAATTCCTTCTCCGCGCGGCAGCATCTGGTCGCAGTCCTTCAACTTTCCCCAGGGCACCGCCACAAATTCCATCTCCTATCGCCCCTCTAACCAGCAGCACGACGCTCGGCAACAATGGCCGGTGGATCAGAGAGAATGGCGCTCGACGACAGTGGCCGGTGGATCAAAGAGAAGGGCACTTGGCGATGGCGGTGGCTTCCTCTTACTACACCCACCCACGGGGCTCTCCTTCGTCGCCGTCACCCAATGATCGCTCGCCCGGTAAGCCTCTCTATCTCCTCCTTCTCTTCGCTCTGAGTCTGTCATGCTATCTGGCTATTTTGGTCTCCCAAGCTGGTCGTCGAAGTCGGTGTTGTGGTCGAATGGGGCCGTGGTCAAGGGGCCACGGCCGAAGTTGAGGGGCCGTGGTCGAAGTCGAAACCGTGGTCGAAGTCGAAAGGCCGTGATCGAAGGGGGCAGTGGTCGAAGTCGACGAGCTGTGGACGAAGTCGTTCCGCGGTCGAAGTCGAAGGGTTGTGGTTGAAGTTAGGTTGTGGTGGAAGTCGAAGGGTCATGGTCAAAGTCCAAACCGTGGTCGAAGGGGTAGTAGTTGAAGTTGAAGGGCCATGGATGAAGTCGGTCCACGGTCGAAGTCGAAGGGCTGTAATCGAAGTCGAAGGATCGTGGTCGAAGTCCAAGCCGTGGTCAAAGTAGAGGCCAAGCAGGTTGGCGCTGACAGTCGGGCGATAGGGCACAAGCGCACCAGAGGCCTGCCAACGTACGACCATCAGCGATGGTTGACCGCTCCCGACCTACGATCACGCGCGATGGTCGACGGCTTATAACTTACGACCACGAGGTGTGATCGACGGCTTTTAATTTACAACCATTAGCACTGGTCGATGTGCTTCGACTTACGACCACAAGGTGTGGTTGATGTTTTTCGACTTATGACTACGAGCGTTGGTCGATGTGTTCCGACTTACGACCACGAATGATAGTCGTCGGCTTCCGATGTACGACCATGAGGCATTATCGAAGGCTCCCGATTTAGGACCACGATCGATCATCGACCACTGCCAACTTACGACCACCAGTGTTGGTCGAACTCTCCCGACCTACGATCACGCGCGATGGTCCGCGGTTTCCGACTCACGACGACGAGGTGTGCTCGAGGGCTCCCGGCCTACGACCACAAGGTCGATGTCTTCTGACTTATGACCACGAGGTGTGATCGACAGTTTTCGACTTACTTGACGGATTTCAAAACTTTTAGAACATTTTTGTATGCATATTCTAAAAATTTTTACCACATATGAGTTTTAAAACATGTAGTACGATAAATTTTAAAAATCCGTAGCAACATACGAGCATTCAGCTAGTTAAGTTCTTAAGTCTAACGTATTTCCCAATTTAGAGTAAGACTCATTGATTATTTTAAATTCCATTTTGTACCAGAAAAGAGCTAACTATTCTATCCGTTCTTTTTATTTGATTTATTTGATGTTTTAAATTTTTACGGTCTCAAAGATTTAACTTAGACATTAATTTTTATAAATTATATTAATATATATCAATAAAATTATAATATTATGAGAATATTTTTAACGACAAAGTTTGTAATATAATCCTAAACGTGTTGATGATTAAACTCTAGAAAGTTGATCGGTACGAATTCTAGGACGTTAAATAAAAAACCGGAGGGAGCAACAATTAGACAGGGCCTAACTGCATAGAAGTCTGGTGGTGCAATTACCTCACCATCCTCATCCTTGTGCTCCTCCCAGGTAACTTGGTAGTACTCCAGCGTGCTCAGCGTGTCCCCGGCGCAGTAAGCCACATGCCAGGCTTTCTTGAGGTACTGCACCAACTCCTTGTTCTGGATCTCCCTCCCGCCCGCCTCGGTGAGCACCGAGTTGAGGTTTCCGCAGGCAGCTATAAGCTTCTCCACCTCGCCCCCGATGCCGATGGCGGACGCCCACCGCTGCAGTTCTTGTTCGTTGACTCCCGTGCTTGGAACGATCGTCTTGTCGTCCATCTCGCGGAGTCGCAAAGAAGGTGGAATAGACCCCGGGAGGAGGGCAGTCTAGCACGCCAACCGAGGCGAGGGGCCGAGACAGGAGTGGCGACTTGGCTTGGTGGAACTAGTGGTTGTGGCTACGGCCAGCGGGGCGACTCGAGATAGAATCGGGCGAGCGGGGCTTATATCTTCTTTTGTTGATGAATTTTTTATAATAATTTATAGTTTTTAATTTAAAATAAATAGTAATGATTAAAAAATAGTTTTTAGAAAGAGGATATAAGAGGTGAAAAAATAAAGGAGAGATACATATACATGATTAGAGCTAGAGAAGTAGGTGCGTGATATATCTATGACGGTCTGGTTTATCTTGAGAGTGATATGCCTATTAATATTAGCTTTTGTTTCCTCTAAAGTGAACCAAAAAACTGAAGGCGAATAAGTTGAAGGTAGCAGATGTCGAGCCACTAGTGTCAGCGGCTCATTTGGGTTTTTTTGATTATAGCTTTATTTTTTACTGTTTGATACTATAACTGACTTATTTTTTACTATATCTGCTGATGTTTTAGGGTAATTAAATTTAAAAATAAAAAATATGTTAATCTATTACGAATAATACAAAAGAATACAAGAAAACAAAGAAAAGATAAAAAAACCTAAAAAGTAAAAAACGAGAAAAAATAAAATTAAAATTTAGAAGTCAAAAGCAAAGGACGAAATGAGCCGGACACCACGGCGGTGTGTACGACCTAACCGTTTTTCCCCCTCCCAAGGCATCCAAAGTCAAGGACTGTGCAGTGGTTCATTGCATTTTCATTATGCATGACGTGCAGAATATTAGCTGGCAGTTATGTCATTTTCATTTGACATAGTCAATAGAATATTAGCTGGCAGTTATGTCATTTTCATTTGACATAGTCAATGCAAAGCCAGAGTTAGGAAAATTATCTAAAGAAAACTAAGGAGAACTGGGACTCTTTTTATTGCTGGAAATAGGGGTTTATTAGAGCCAGGATCCAAACAAGAGAGGGGCCGATCCGCCAAGGCACCGACGTCATGGGCCCTGGGCGCCGTGTGTCGGCAAAATTAAACATACATATATATAATTAAACATACGCATATATATTGTCATATAAATTCAATCATAACACATATGGCAAAATAATGTAGCATACGTCTAGTAATACAAAAGAAAGGTACTTTCATTACATCTCCACAAACTTGAATTTGTTACATCTCCACTAACTTGAATTTAGCACGACGATTACTAACTAGATCATAAGATTTGATAATATCATTGGAATTAACCTTAGCTGACAATTCCTTTTCAATATAAACTATCATGTAGCTTCGCAAAAAGCCATCTCCCATTTTAGTCCTAGTACGTGTCTTGGCAAGTTTCACGGCTGAAAAGACTCTCTCAATGGTCGTTGTTGATACTGGAAGAGTTATGACTAATCTTAGTAATCTATCAACCATTGGATAAATAGAATTTTTACCTAATCTCACTAGTCCCTTTGTTAGATCAGCAAGCGATGGCAATGTACTTAGCTCTGGATAGTTACATACAGGGGCCTAATTGACTAATTGACTGTGATTAAGCGTGATTAAAGGATCCTACTAATATATCTGGTGGACCATTGGGGGGCCAGGCCCCTGCCCGCCCCCCTTGTCTCCGCCCCTTACAGCTTGTCCTGCACGGCTACGAGGATGTCATCGCTAAAGCTAGAGAATCTGATTCCTTCCTTGGGCGTCGTTGTCTGATGGATGTGTCTTCTCTTTGTGTCCTTCTATATTATGGGTAGGTTTCTTTTGGCTATTTTCCAGTTTATATTTATGCTATCTACAGTAATTAATATTTAAATAGTATATTTTTTAAGACGAAATCAATAAAAAATTATAATAAAAAGTGTAATAAGTTTAGCTGTATCGGCAAAAATTGCATGCGACTATTTCTCTCTGCGTACTACCTCTCGCGAACAGCCAGAATTCAAATATTTAAGCCATAAGCTATCAACCCAAAAGAACCCACCCTATATTCTCCCGTTGGATTTAAATAGTGTTGAAGGGGTGTCAGTTGCTTCCCTAAACAGATGTGGTGTCTATTCTTCATGCCTGTTCATGCCATTCAATTGATGTCAGTGAGAAAAGCCTGATAATAACCGCTAACTGGTTATGGTCAATGAGAAGGGTATGTGGAGATAACTGCATGGCAGTTATTGTCAACGACACAGGGATGAAACGTTGGGAGGAAACCCACACGCTTCATCCCGTCACAGGGGATGAGTAGGGAGGGGAAATTGTCTTATCCAACCACTGATTCTTCGAGTGGTTCCTAGTCAGGTAATCAGATAGATATGCTCTGACCAGGGGCACTCGGGCAGCATTCTCATTTAATCTATGACCTTATGGTGATTATGTCCTTAATTTAGTATTAAAGACACTATTAATGAATTATTGCATCCTCGTCAATTAGCTCTCGAAAGTGAATTTAACCGATCGGAATTATGGTCGGGAGGCTATGGGGTATTTTCACTTGAAGCTGAAAAGCCAACGAGAAGAGAAGGGAAGCCGAAGAGTTTTGTAACCATTCAGCATGTTTCTAGTAACAGTTACCTTCGGTTGTCAGGGAAGACTTTATAAAAATGAAGCATCACTCCTTTGGTCCTTCACGTTCTCAGAATACTCTTCAACTTCTTTAACCTCCTTTTGCTCCAATCCTTTTTCCGCTTCCCATCTCCAAGCCCTTCTAATATTTCCTTCAACTTCTCTCAGATTTGATCTACCAGTGATCAAGATGTCTGATCTAATCACCGATTGACCCAAATCCAAGTTCGGATTGAAGAAGTTGAAAGCCTTGGAAGATGTAGGGTTAATCCCCAACCACAATTTGAGAATTTTGGACATATTTAGCCACCCGCGACTGAGAAATGCAGAAAGTGGCCCCCCTCTAGTGGAATTTCGCTTTTAGCCTTGGCACGCCCCCCCCACTATGCAAGCCCTCCTAGCACGCCCCCACCGTGCGAAACCACCTGGCATGGCCGCACGAGGACACGTTGCAGGCACAAGCATGCTGGTGCGGCTCCCAATTGCGTGAGGACCCCCCTGGTGAGTCGTTTAGCGCCACGCGCCGAGCTCGTGTTGGCCAGTCCCCCGCCCCCACACGGCATTTATGCCATGCGTCGGGCACGCGTCTGCTGGCGGTTGCCCTCCAGCTCCCCCACACACACGCATGTAGTTGGTCAACGAGCTAGCTCCCCTCTTCTGCGATAAAATGGTATGTGGTTGTTTCTCAGAGGTAGCAGGAGACAAAGAGAGGTAGCAGAGACTGAGAGCCAGGAACGAGAGGCAATAGAGAAGGAAGGAAGGCCGTAAAACCTCAGGTATTTTGAGTGGTTCTGATTTGTAATTTCAAGTTTGCGTAGTTGGAAAAGTTGTAGATCGGCTTTGGAGTGTCCAAAAGAGGTAATTTTTGTCGACACATGCCAATTTTGTTAGCAACATGAGTAGCATATAATAAGAAAAATGGTAGCTTATTGGTATGAAAAGGTGGTACTTAGCCTTATGTCGCATGTCAACCACCACGTGGGATGTGCTACCTTGTGGTACTGATCAAGAGTAGATCCTCAGACTTGTGGGTAGAGTTAAGCATGGTCATGTATAGTTCTAACTTCTAAGATCTAAGGCTGACATAAGTCAAAGTTAATTTGGGCCTCTTTGGTTAGGTTAATCTGGTATTTTTTTAGGCTAGCCATTGTTTATATAGGCACATGCGCCATTTATATATAGGCTACTTGGCAACCAGAATGACTTGCATAGTTAGCATGTAACTCAGACATGCATTATGAAGCATGAACAAGCAGAATATTAATAGACTTATTTTTCCAAAGTCTATAAATGCCAAAATATTTCAATTTATTAATTTTGAAATGTTCAGTTAAAATATGTTTGACTTATTTAAAGTTCTATGAAATTGAACTAAAATAGTTGTAATTCAAGAAATTTTATGATTATATAGAAATTAGATTTAAAATTTCATGCATCGTAATTTATAATTTGGTACTTCAGATTTTATATTGAACATGTTCTAATAGCATTGTACATTTGTAACATTTTTTTGGGCAGATGCCAATGTGTTCCTTATTTATTTAGTATTTTGGATAATGATAAAATTAATGTGAGTAATATATTTTAAATTGAACATCTTCTAATTGGTCTGTGCCCTTAGCTGAGCTGGAAGACATAGCGTCATTGCTATCGTTATTTTGTTATTAGTCACGGTAAATCCACGCATTCCATTGCTTATGCATAGTTAATTGAATTTACATGCAAACAGAGTTGTTACATTATGTGTGTTAGGAAATAATTAGTAGTTAATGTGTAGGGTGTTTTTTGCGTGTGCTACGAAATTATTACATAATGGGCATTTTGTTTATTTAAATCATCACTTGTGTTAGATAAAAAAAATAATTAACCTAAGTGAAATGCACACATGCACAAGATTGTAGACGATAGGTAGAATGTTTTCGATGACCCAATGACAACTTGGTAGTATTTCTGTTGGCTTTATTTTTGTTGCCAACTGATGATAATATGTGGTCGGCTTTATTTTGTTGGCTGTGCATGGTAGCTATATTTTTCCTTCAAGTATAATTCATTCTTTCAACCATTCGATTAAAAGAAGAATCAGACACACGTAAATTTGAAAGCTAATCTTGTAATAAGAAAAATTGTCTTACATTGACCCAAAAAAGCAGGCAATTTATGACTAGCAAAAATATTAGCTTAATTAGTTATTCCATGAAAGCAACAATGTAATCGAAATATATATTCACATGTATATAGGATGGTGCTTAATCATTTTCAGCAGCAAGGAAAATGAAAGAAAAAATAGGTGGCGATGTATCTCATAAATACAAATCCTGTTGATGTATGATAGCAGCTATTAGATGGTATGTAACATGTACTAAGTGGTTTCATATGCACCTATTTTAGGCACACCATGTCGGACATTAAAGATCTATTCATGTTCTATGGGGATCGTCTCGTACATGATGAACTGTACGGGGCAGACCTATCAAATTGTGACCAGACCATGATCCGGGTGCCCGATCTGAAGGACATGGGGCCTTTCAGAGCTAAGGAGGTGCATCCATTCTGCGTTCCATCGTGCCATTGCAAGGAATAAGCTGCGCATCGAGGTGTTGTACGCCTCCGTTGTGGGTGGTGCAGGGGAGACCTTTTAGCAACTTGTGAAGGTGGCAAGTGACGCGGCATGGGCTGATTACATGCAGGTTGTGTGCAACCCTGCTACTGCAATATATTCCAAACTAATGGTGTATGTTCAGTTTGTGGAGCAGATGGAATCATCCAGCATGCTTGGTTTCGGTGCAGGTGTTGCTGATGTAGTGCCTGGGTTGGTCTCCAGTGATGATGTAGATGGTGCTGCTGGTGGAGATGCAAGTGAGGCGGTGGGTGATAGAGACCTGAGGAGGCGTGCCAACAATTTTGAGCCCAACGAAGGCGTACAAGGATGGTGGGCAACTCGTACCTGGCCGACTAGGAGGAAGAAGTGGAGAGCGAGGAGGAGGACTTGCAAACATCTAGTTATGGAGATGAGGGAGATGGCGGAGCTGCTACGGGAGGTGTAGTCAGTGGTGTTGTTACCACCGATGGTGATTATGTGTCCTTTTGGTTGGATGACATCATAGCGGCATTGCTGGTTCTGCCACAGCTAGAGGAGACACAGTGGGGCTTCAATGAAGACACTCTACTCTTAGGGCAGCACTTCCCTAACAAGAGTGCTACCCAACAGGCCATTGCCAGGTATGCCATGGCCATCAGCGGGATGTATCGGGTGCGCAGGTCTAACCCTAACACCTATATTGTCAAGTGTGTGGATGAATTCTACCCTGGCAGGGTCACGGACTTTTGAATCATGGTGCTGAAGGATCACACATGCGAATTTGCTAAGTCACTTCAAAGGCACCGCAACTTGATGTTCTCGTATGTTGCAAGCCTGATCAACCACCTGGTCATCGAAGATGTTTCCATTTCATCGAAACTTCTGCTGGCAGATGTTGTCAACATGGTGGGCTTCGAGGTTAGCTACAAGAAGGTGTGGCGGGTGAAATAGAAGGTTCTGGATCATATGTTCGGCACATACGAATAGTCCTACGACTAGTCCCAAGATTGCTCCACCAAATTACAGAATCAAATTATTGGACATACATAAACAAGGTGGAGCGGGTGCATCCCACGAAGGGGTGAAATTGCTTCATTCTTGATAGATTGTTATGGGCCTTCCATTAGGCAATCGATGGGTTCAAGTTTTGCCATCCCGTGCTGATGATGGATGACACCTTCCCATCTAGGAAGTACAAGGGCACCATCCTGACTGTGGTTGTAGCTGATGCCAATGATCAGTTACTCCTCGTGGTAGTTGCAATTGTGGAGAGTGAGAACACAAAGAGTTGGCTGTGGTTCTGATGAATGTGAAGCGGGCGATGGTTCAGGACCGCACATATGTGTTCATGTGGAATGACCTGACGAACCATTGGTGCATGAGGCATCTTATGGTGAACTTCCATAGAAGATTTTGATGTAAGGAGTTGATGAAGACATTCAAGAAGCTCTGTAAGTAGAACAAGAGGCGGAAGTTTGAGGCCGTGTGGTGGCAGCTTGATGAGGACACCAACAAGCACGTCATGCACTCAGAGGATGATGAACCAGGGGTAGCGGTGGGCAGATCTGTGAGAGTTAGGGAGCTCATGTAGTGGGTGGACATGCACGCGTCCAACTTGGAAAAGTGGTCTCTATAGTATGACACAGGCGATGCAAGGTACGGAATCATGATGACAAATATGTTTGAGGTGTACAGCGGTGTCCTAAAGGGTGTGCGCTCCCTACCAATCACCGCGATCATCGAGAAGAGCTGGAACCGTACCATCGGGTATTTCATGAATGGAGCCATGATGGCCAAGAAACATATGGAGAAAGGCAAGCAATTCTTAGAAGTTATGCAGGCTTACATAGACATGAAGATGACAAAGGCTCATTTGCACACTGCCAGGCCCTTGGATGGTATCACGAAGAAGTTCAAGGTCTATCTCAGGGAGAATTATGTCATGGGTCATGCCAGAGGGGATCGTAAACAAGTCTGCATGATCGATGATGAAGCGTCCTGCATGTAGAATAAGCCGCAGCTCCTTCACAAGCCTTGCACCCATGTGTACGTGGCCTGTGTGGTGTGGAGTAGGCCTCCGCGCCGTACATCTCGGAGTACTATGACATCCATCACCTGTATGGCACTTGGAGTGCAAAGTTCAACTTATACAGGTTGGATGTGCACTACAGGGACCTCTGGTCAGGGGAGGTTAGTGGGTGCCGAACAATGCGCTCCAGCATGTCGGCCGTGGAAGACAATAGTCCCACCACATCCATAACAATATGGATGAAAGCCAGTGTGGGCGACGGGTCAAGTGGTCAAGATATAGACTCTGCAAGACGGTTGGGCACTCCCTCAGCAACTGCCCAAACAAGCCTAGCTCAAGCAACGCACCGTAGCGATGAAGATATCATTCCCTTGTAGTGATGTTGCTTGTTTGTTTTCGTGCATTTGTTGCAGTACCTTAAATTTGTTCATCACCATAATGTAATCTATTTTCACAATGCTTCATGTGTATCCACTTGTAATTAGTTTGCTCTACCGCATGCTTTTACTTTGTACTTTGCAGTAAGTACTTTTACTTTTTACTTTGTACCGGCCCTCCCCGACCATAGGAAGTGGGTGGCCCCAACCACGTGTGAAGATTCTGCGTGCCCCCAACCTCGTTAAGCGGGAATCCCGCTCCCTCAGCCGTGTGCATGAAATGACGACCACACACATGAAATGACGTGAAGATACCTCCTCGGGCCCGCTACCTCACGGATGCAAAAATGCATCAACCAAATTGCACTTTAGCCTTGCACGATGCAGTCATCCATTCACAGAGAAAAAACAAGTTACTGCGATGCGAACACATTGAAGCAGTAACATCATGCAACCATCTACTATGGTATAGGCATGGATATGTATTACACATGCATATATTATACAAAGCACTGAAGGTAACAACACGAATCACAACAACACTCATAGTACTACACCTTCAAGATAACAATAAAAACAAGAAAGAAAATAGCACACAATATTAAGTTAATCTTGCTCTCCAATCTATCAAAATGATGACATGTCTCCACCATTTCTCTACCCCTCATCATAGCTTTCTCCTGTGGAACAATGTCGGGCCTAGTGGTCATTTCATCTTCCCACACCCAGAATCGGCAACTGCTTGGGACATTCTACAATTCAATAAAAAAGGTTTTTCTAACATCTATTGAACAATTGGAACCAACCCAAAATAAGCTAACTCATCGAGTGAAAGGGGCACTTGTAGTAGTGGTATCCAAGATTCATGGCTATCTGCAAGGTCTTACATTTGACAAGCGTGTTGCATTTTGGGCAAATCACTGCGGGTGCTGACGAAGAGGCGCTTACTTGGCTCATCTCGATGTTTGGAGGAGGGAGAAGCAAATCAAGGTAGAGAGAATAGGGAGAAATGCTTCAGAACATGAAGAAGAACAATGTAGGGGAAGTGGCTGAGTAATGGCTCTCTTTTGTAGCCTGAAGTGCGAGGGCAAAATGGTCTTTTCACACTCCTAATGGAATATAGATAATGGTCAGTACGAGTGACTGTAGATAGTTAAAGTTCATGTAGCAGTATGTCTGACAATGGTAGTTTCATGTAAATTGTCTATAATTTGTCATTTGTTTTACTTGTAATTTGTCATATGTTTTACTTCTAATTTGTCATATGTTTTACTTGTAATTTGTTTGTTGTACCTCACGTTTTTAGTTCATACTAACTTGATGTTATACTTTCGATAGGACATGGCGTAGCCTTCAGTTCATGCACACGCACGAGCTACTCGACTCACGCTAGGATGGCCAACATCACTGTCATGCATGAGCGTCTAGGGTCGCCCTTCCAACCTTCATCCTGAGGCCCCCCGGAGAGCACTGGCCTCTTGACCAGCAGTACTTCCCACTACTGCGAGACACGAGCTCCTGCCCTTTGCTCACATGTTGGACGTACCACACACATTCCAGTTGGATGTGGCACTGTTGTCTGTACTCATGGACTGTTGGCATCTAGAGACCCACACGTTCTAGTTTTACTGGGGGCAGATGACCATTACTCTCCAGGATGTTTCCATGCTCACAGGTCTACCACTGCAAGGTCCTGCAGTAGTGCTCCCTCCTAGGCAACTAGATTGGAAGATATGAATGGAGAAATAGTTTGGTCACCCAATCCCTGAGAGATCATGGGGGTGCCACATTCATGGCTACGACAGTACATGATGTGCCTTGTGGACGCGACCCAGCAGATGGTGCGCATGCACTACCTCACGTGCTTATTGTTCCTATTTGGGTGGGTGCTATTTTCTACGGCCAAGAGAGACTGCGTGTACCCTAGCTACATCCATCTAGCTGAGTCATTGGTGGACACGTGGCCCGACAAGGTGCCACAATACAGTTAGGGCTTCCGGTGCTTTGCACCACGTATAGAGGCTTGTGTGATGCCTCATAGTGCAGCACTCGTTAGGAGCCAGTCCTCATGGTACGCTACACCCTGGTGTAGCTATGGTCATGAGACCATTTTTTGGTTGGCCAACCATACTTTTGTAGCCCTGTGCACCCTTTCTAGTTGAGCCCCGAGTTGTACAATGAGGGTGCTGGTGGGGACCCTATTGACAGGTCCATAATGGGCATGCGTGAGACACGTGCTCTCCTAGGGTGCCCCAGGGAGAGACCCAGGCGTATATACCCTAAGTTTCATAACCTGTTCGAGACTCTCCATGAGGATGAGGTCATCTGGTGGTCGTGGACTCACAATTCCTTATAGCCACGGCCCCCACAGCTTGTCCTCTCAGTGAGTTTAGGACCACACGTATTGTCTTATGACCTGCCACCTGGTATCTCCCACATGGTCGAGCCATACAACCCAGAGCGGGTTGTGAGATAGTTGGGGCTGTGCCAGCAGATGCCATCACCATGGGGATGACCACTTCTAGGGAAGGCGCACAGGTTTGTCCTCATTTGTTTTTGTCTGTTGCCCTATTTCCTGCATCTCTCTTTTTGATTTTGCGATGTCCATATTCACTTGCAAGCAAACAACGAAAGGGAGAAAGAGCAACAACTGGACACAGGCTCAGCTACTGTACACGATGTAGTGGGCTGAGCGGGTGGTGATTGATGTTGTGCAGGAGGCACGACTGTACGATGTCAACATGTACACTTCATACTTGATGTGGTACGTTTCGCACACCAAGAGTAGGCTTATTGGGCCAGCGCCACACCGTCCAGCTGAGATCACACATGATGATGTTGTACTAGCGGGTCCAGACACTCATTGAGCGGCACATTGCAATGAGGCGATAAACCAATCTTTGTACAATTTTTTGATGGGAGCATGTTTCTAACTAGTTCTCATTTTCCTTATAGTACGACCACCTTGACTATGTCCACTGAGAGGCTATTGACGCTTTGCGTCGTGGGAGGAACACCACCGTCGAACGGCTCCTAGGTACGATACATTCTATCTACAACGACTTGAGAGCAGGAATGAGGTCCATCAGTTACATCGGCACAACAACGTTGCCGTGCCACGAGGCAAACACCGAGGATAGCCTCCATCTCCACTGCCCTCCGCACCACCCTCCACACTTCCATCCACATGTCCATCGTACTCGGCAGCCGTCGTAGCTACAGTTGTTTGTCCTCCACGCGCTTTGGGCCAATGGTACGAGAGTTCAAAGATGTTGTCCTCCTTTTTTGTTTGTGCACTCCATTGTAATGTACCTCTCAGTACCGTTTGTTGTTGCAGCATTTGTTAGGGAACAACACTCTGCTACAACTGTCTTCATCAGGGAGGGACATGCGCAAATGGACTTCCTTGCCAGGCTGATGGGAATCGAGTGTAGATAGCGACCCCGACTCTCTGCCGCATCGCAACGACACGTTGCCCATGTTCACACATGGGGCTCCATCCAACCTACATGAGCGCGACACCTAGTTCGCCCAGATGTACCAAGGATATATTATGTAGCACTACAGTGGTGATTGCCCTGGAGGATCATCATCCGCATAGCTGCATACATCGGTACACTGCAACACACATAATAGAACATATGTCCACGCTATACCACGCTATCGCATCACACAAACTCTACATATCTGGACAGAGCAGCTCGGTCATCAAGGACAGGGTTCATCATCCACCCTTCGTACTCCTCAGGTACATGCCTTCCAACGGTACTACACACTACAAACATCGCAACATCTACCCTAACACAGTTGTACCATCTACACAGATTGTTGACTGACTGGCTTAGTACTATTCACAGGCCTCCGCCGTACCCCTACACAGAGTTGTCCGCAACCCTGCCTCTGACGCATGCCTTGCACTATGAGCTCCAAGACGAATGCCTCTCCCCTACCAGGTTCACCTTCTTTAAGGATCACCTACGCTTGTCTGAGTCCGTGCAATTTTAATTCAAGTATACCTTGAACATGAATTGGATCTCTCTAAAAAATAATTTATACGCCGCTATCTTTTCTGTCAAATCCGAACATTACTACAAGCTGCATAAAATGATGTCATTTCATGTGAAAAACATTTTCACTGAAAGAGCCATGATAAAATGCAATTTTGCATGAAATAATAAACCATCCTATCTCTATCTCAGCGAGGCAGCTTTGTGCCACGATGTGACCCAACAAGTCATGTTTTTGCAGTGATGTGACCCAACGAATTAGCTTTTTGGACCAATGTGACCCAACGCTGCCACAAGATACCTCCTTGGGCCCGTGACGTGACCCAATGAGACTACTTTCTGCACTGACAAGACAGAATGAGATAGTCTTGCATAGTGATAAGACCAAGCGGGGTAGCTTTGTGCAGCGACGTGATGCTACGCTAGTCCATGAATCGTCCAGCATGCCGCTGCCTCAAAGACACGAATTTGGACTTGCAAAGCATACGACATGTTGGTTTAGCCTATAAGTACAACCCCTTCCACACCGTGTTTCCTGCACCACGACTGCAACACTACATCACTACCATGGAGAAGCAATGGGAGGAGATCACCTAACTCGCATGGGCTACAGCAGCCCAGGACGAACAAGCGGATGGTGCCAAGAGGCCATCTCCCTAAAACGAAGCCCCGTACCTCCAACCCCTAACCCATACCTGAATGTTCTCATCAAGCGTTCGTTGCAGGACCCACCCATGGGGGAGACGCCCTCTCTCTACTGGTACAGGGACACATGCAAGTTCTTCAAGTCCAAGGAGCAGTTGAGCTTGGGAATGCATTATTGGGGTTGTGGTAACTATGTCTGGGACTATCCCGACCAGCGTTGGGACATGGCCTGCTACCGATAGCCGGTAAGGATGGGTTACAGTATATTCTCCTACTAGTTCTCTTCTATAGCACGAGCCTCTAGATTCGCTATGCGCGTACCATAAATGGATCGATCAAGAGATCCACGTGCATGACCAGTGACAATTGGACTGCGAGGAGTAGGATGCACAGACAGCACATGAGAGGATGGAGGAGTGGCGGCATAACGAAGATCGAAGTGAGCGTATCCGATAGGAGACGCAAGCTCACCTACAGGCGTGCAGGTGCAGGAGTGCGAGGCTCACAAAGAGGAGCGCGAGAAAAAGCGTAAACTGGTGCCCAAGGCCAGGGCGGCTGGTGAGGACTACAACGCTGACCTCAGGAGGAAGGGAAAATGGTCGCGATCCACGCAGTAGTTGGACCTTCTTCGTCCATATGTCCTATGTATTTCTAATTCCCTAAAGGCATGCATGTATGTACCATCCTTGGTTCATTACCCTGTGTGCCATATAACCCCTTTATTGTAACAATTATTGTGTTGTTCTCGTTATGCCATTTATCCAAAGTTCTCCATGTATGAATTCTCTGTTACATCTGTAAGATCGAGGAGGTCAACTAGAGGGGGTGAATAGGCGGTCTAAAAATCTCTTCTAATTATTATTAACAATTCAAAACATTTTTTATTTGTCTAAACTAAGTAAACAATGCCGAAGCTTAAATCAATTTGGTTTAGCACAAACAACACCTATATCAATTAAGTTCACCTAAGTGCATGCACTAACAATTTTATGCTATGTCAAGGTGTGCAATTTTAGATGACAAGCAATCAATTTAATTCTATGAAAGTAAATTGCTTGAAGGTAAATTGAGCACAAGAAAATAAACCACAATAGACATGGTCTCTTTTTACCGTGGTGTTCAAAGGCTTGCCGGTCTCCCCTAGTCCATGTTAAGGTAAGTTCAAACTAATTGGACTAGCTCCACAAATTAAGCCTTCCACCTCAATCCCTAGTGGTAGCTTTTTCCTGCTCCGAGTAGGTGAGCTCCAACCTTCACACTTTGTCGGGTCTTCTTACAAACTTCTTTGAGAAGATCACCGCGCACGATGCCTCCAATACCATCTAGAAGTCTGCAAACTCTAAGAGTAACAAGTCAAGCCCCTCGCTTGACTCTCACCATGTGCAATGAATGCACAAGCTCAAATGGACACTAAGTCCACCTCTAGATGCAACACATGCAATCCAGTCCCCTTCTCCTTGCTCACAAAGTGCAACACATGTATAATTGAGTGGAGAGCCTCACACTAGCTCAAGAGAATAGAAATGGGTCAAGCAACACTTTGAATAGAAATGGGTCAAGCAACATTTTCTCCAACCGGCAACAAGGGGGTATTTATACCCCACACAAGAAAACTAGCCGTTGGAGTCAAATCCCTGAAAAAATAGGGAAATCGGAAGTACCGCCGGCTTAAGGCTGGTACTTCTGCTCCCCTCGCCAATAGTTAAAAAACTAGCCATTGCAGACAAATCTGGTAGTTCCGACATGAAAAGTCCGGTACTACCGATTATCGGAAGTACCGCTACACTCGTGTGGAATTACCGATCTCCTTGAGGACGAGAAGACTCCACACAGATGTCTCTCTAGAAAAATATGCCGCTACACAAGCCGGCACTTCCACTCATTGGTAGTACCGCTCACCCATAGCCAGTACTTTCGTTTACCGGTAGTATCGCTTATACAGAGCTGGTACTTCTGCTCGCCGATCGGACCACTCACACAGAGTTGATCGGACTACTCACACAGAGCCGGTCAGAAACTTCGATCGTAAACTACCCTAGTCCATGACCACGTTGGTCTCTGACCACGTTGTTTGAATCGTCCACATAGGTCTCCGACTATGCTGGTCTCCGACCATGTTGGTTTCGACCACTCGGTCTCGACCACGTCAACTATGTCAATTTTTGATCATGTCAATCTTCGATCACATAGATCTCCAACCTCCTCATCGATCTTCGACTATGATTTTTAATCACGTTGTTTCAACCATGTCAATTTATGACCACATCGGTCTTGACCACATCGATTCGACCATGTTGGCTCGACCATGCTGGTTTCGACCACGCTGGTTTATGACCACGCTATTTCGACCATGCTGGTTTACGACCATGCTGGTTCAACCACCCTGGTTTATGACCTTGAAGGCCTACGACCACGTCAATTCCAACCACACTAGTTTCGATCACACAGATCTCGATCATTTTGGTTTCAACCACGTTGGTTCGACCAAGTTGGTTTGATCACTCTGGTCTTCGACCACTTGGGCTCTACCGCTCCAGTTTTCGACCACCTGGGCTCGATCGCTGTGGTTCTTGAACACTTGATCTTTGACCATACAAGTCTTCGACCACCAACGCACATGGTAGTTCCGTGATTACAATGCCAGTAGTTCCGGTCCATGGTAGTACTGCAGGTTATACTGCGGTAGTTTCGATTGTCCTGATAAATGCAGATACTTCACTAGATTTTGCAAAACACATTTGCAAACTTTAGTATCATACATACAAGTACCAAATATGATTCCCAACAAATTGCAAAACGCATTTGCACACTTTTAGAATCATGACACAAGGATTAAATATGAGCTTCAACCATTTGCAAAACAAATTTGCAAATATAAGCCTCATATCACATGGACTTCAAGCACTTGCACAACACATTTGTAATGCATAGTCCCATGTTACAAGGATTCAACACATGAACTTCAACTATTTGCAAATGCAGGCCTAATGCCAAGATGAGCTATAAGAGGTGAGGTTGACATATCAACACATGATGAGATTCAAGCTACTGAACATGACCCTTTTTAATAGTACGGCAACCTATACTAGCAATCCAGTCTTCTAACCAAACACAAAGGCCAGTAAAAGATTAACAATACATCCTTAGCCCTAGCTAGTCTTACCTTTGCCTTGAGTATCCTCTTGAGGCTTAATGACGCACATCATTACTTCAAGTCCGGGTCATCATCTTAATATGCATCAACACATGATGCATCCACTTCTTGAATTCCATCAACACATGATGGGTCTTCACTTGACTTGATGATCAACACGTGATCATCTTCTCTTGGACATGCATCAACTCATGATGTATCTTTCTCTTAATAGACTTCAACAAATGAAGCCATCTTCAATCTAGACTTGATGATCTTCAACACATGAAGTCATCCTCATTTGTAGCACCTAACATATTTATCTAACTCATGGAAAATATTAGTCCGCAAATAAATTGCCATCAATTACCAAACTTTACCATTAACACATAATGGAGAGATTAGATTTAACAATCTTCCCTTTTTGGTAGTTCGTGACAATCTCAACAAAATATGAGATAAAGATTGTATTTGTGAGTACACAACATGTACACAATACTTGTATACTCTAAGATAAGCTTTTTAAGCAAAGATTACTTATCCGGTTATCATTTATCATCCAACTATTAACATATAATGGAGAAGTTAAATGACAACCCGATTGCAAATGAGTATATATAAACTACACAAGCTATATATACTCAAAGGATGAATTTCAAAAAAAAGATCCTAAATATGCATATAAAAAAACATGGATTACTACTTATGAAACCTCAAAACATAGAGTGAACTCCCCTAAATGTGTGCATACAAGTATGTATAATGAAGACATATGCACATATTCATTTTGGAATGCAATAATATATGAGAATATGATTTCAATGCATACCTCTTATGGTTTTCATCCAAATGAGGCTAAGTAGTATCATAATCAATAAACAAGGTTAGTCTCACACATGCATTTGTCATTATCATCAAACTCTCATAATAGTATTTGTCGTTATCACCAAAACTAACTTAAATAGATCTTGATCTTTCAATTTCCCCCTTTTTGGCGATTGATGACAAATCCATTAAAAATAATAGCGCTTGGATATGATGAACATATGATAGCAAATTAAAGACTATTGGTGAAATCTCTTGCCCTTTCAGCATTATTTTTAATTCCCCTTTTTGACATTGTTCAATTTTAACTTTAATTCTAACAATGTTATTCTCCCATTCTCCCTCTTTTAGCATTCACCCTTTTTTGGGGCCTTTACTATATCATCATAATTCTCCCCATTTCGCCTTTATCAATTCTTCCCCTTTTGCCTATTTATCAATGCCATTATTCATAATCCCCCCTTTTGGCATTGATCACCAAAAAAACATCAAGAAGTAGCAAATAGGATTAAGCCACAAAGGAGCTTGATACCAATTAATTAATCTTAATGGTCACAAGAAGAAAGAAGATAAATGCATATGACCAAAAGGGAATATGGAGGAAACTAAAGGAAAGATATTGGAAACACATTCAAATACTCTTACTCATGAGAGCTCCTTGAAGAATTTTGAAGTTCCCCCCTTTTGGTATGTGATATCACTTGTATATTTGAATCATTTCCAGGATTTTGCATTCCAATTTAGTCTTCAAAGGTTAGCTGAAAAACTGACTTACAAAAGTCCAATGAATCTGAGATAATTTGTCAGTATAGATTAATCTTTACTATTTAATAAGTTTGAGTTGGTGGTTGGTGCGTTCTCCTTCCTCCCTTCTCAACCGTCCGATCTGAATACTGAAATCTTGACCATCTATCTAACATCCCTCTCCCTCTCTCTCATATCTAACTACCCATCTCTCCACTTCCACCAACAGTTCCTCTTCAACCCGGCTTGAGGCTCGCGATGTTGTGGTCCAGGAGGTGAAGGAGACATGGCCGAAGACGAGCATCGACTTGTGGCCACGACATTGGCAGTGGCGTCAAGGATTCGAGTCCGTGGCGACGTCGTAGATTGAAGCCGGTGGCGGATGGGGACTGGTGACAACGCCAATGAGGCCGCCACCGCCATTGAAGCCGCTGTCTGCGCGAACTGCTATCCATGCAGTCGCTAGGACATGGCTGAAGGGAGTAAGGGACGAGGACGGCAGCAGCGCGACCGAGGAAACCAGCGTAGGCGGTAGCCTCAAGCGAGCACCGCAGATGCGCCCTCACGTTGTGGCTGGTGTGGGGAGAGCGAGGTAGGGAGCGGCGGCAACGCGCTCCTCGCCGTCGGCCAGGTCATCGCCGACCTCAACTTCATCCGCAAGGTCTACTTCTCCTCCGAAGGCAGGTAAGTCATGGACGGTGAGCACAAATTAGCACACCAATATTTAGTATACTTTCCATTCCATGCTTACCTTCCATAGAATTTTTTTTGACAATTTTCTATTTTTTAAAATCTTTAGCGTTCGATGTCACCGACCGTGATGGGAACAAAGTTCTTAATGAGCAAAGCGATTGGCCCTGCTCAACTCCATTCAGAAGAACTCTTGAACATGCTTAGGAGTTAGGATGGATCCTAGCTTGGTGATGACTGATTAAACCGGCTGTTTCAATTACCAGGTTGCCTCAGATGCTTCTGAGTTTGCTGTTTATACTGATGTTCCTGTTCAGTATGCGTTTGGGAACAAAAGAAGAGTCTAGGATATATTTTGAGACTATATTTTGGCTGGCATGACAGAGGGGTGAAACTGTAACTTTGATTTCTCATGATATGGTCCAACGATATCAGTGTTTTTGGTAAAGCTCGGCCACCTTCTTGGTATGTTTCACAGCTCATGCTAATCTTAATGAATGGTGGAAATGTTACATTTGTGGGTTTTTTTCTTGAGCATTTTTTTGGGTGAAGATGCTTGCGAGTTTTTGTGTGTGATCACAAGATGTTAAGTATATGATTGTTTCGATACCTGTTCCCTTGCAAGTAATAAATCTAACTATAGATGCAGGTAAGAGTATTCGTAGTGATCTACCACAATACCATGCAATTAGTAAAGCTTACATTGTTCCCAGATAATATTAAAAATGGCAATTACATAGGCTGTGAATTGTTCTGTAACCTCTGCTTGGAACTGATGGTAATATGTAGGGGTAGTAGCTCTGCTGAGCTTTGCTATATGTGAAAGTATCAATAGGAGTCTCTTCGTTTTTTTTACCTTTCCAGCACTCGTTGTAGAACTTGGAAGGTTCCGCGTTCCCCCCACTCTTTATATATATACTAGCTAAATGCCCGTGCATTATTACAGATTTAAAAAAAATTAGAATATATTTGTATGCATGTTCCAACAAATTTTACCGTCCGTTAGTTTTAGAACATGTAGCATGATAAAATTTTAAAATCCGTAGCAACACACGGGCATTCAGCTAGTATATGAGAATTAAAAGTCATAATTGTAACTACCTCAGATTATGAGCATATTAAGAGGTATGAAAAATACAAATCTACTCAAAATCATTGGTAAACACTCTGAATTTACATCATTTTAGCAAAGAGAGAAAAGAAATGATTTTTCAATAGGAGCTTAAAAACCAAAGTAGAATGAAACACATTTATTCACAAGATCCATAAAACAATTTTGGGCAAATAGGTAAAACAATTTTCCCAATAATAATATTTTTACCCCTTTTTTGCATTAGTAAGCCAAAGTACTATATAAGTTTTTCACAAAGAAAAACTCCTCCTTACACAAAAGTCTCTTTTGGCAATTATCTTCTCCTTTAACATACAAATGATTCTCCTCTTCTTGTTTTTTTTTCTCATTTCTTATCTCTTCCCTTTTGTTTAACCCTCTCTCTCCTTATGTCATCTAGCACCATGATTTATGGATACCGCTTGTAAACCACTTGTCCATAATTGGTACCACTTGTTAGCCTTTTGTCCATACTGTGTGCCATTTAACCTTTTGTGGTTTTTTTATTCTTTTCTATGATAAGCATATACCATTTTTAACCTTTATACCACTTATAATGACATAGGATACCACTTGTGAAATATACCACTTGTAATCATAAATGATATCAAGTATAATTAAATTCATTTGTAAGGACTTGATATCACCTTGGTAGCATACATGACACCAAGTGTGATTGATTCCATTTGTAAAACTTGATGCCACCTGCATGATCAACTTGTATCTCACAAGGTAAAATTCGGTACTTCATCTTCAATAATTTTTTCACATGATTTATTTGAGGGAAGAAACCACTTCAAATACCACTTAAGAGAGGAGGAGGGTGATATCATTTGAGAGATACCACTTGAAAGAGTGCTTTAAAAAGATGATATCATATAGGTAAAAGAGTTTGGTTAAGAAAAGAATTGCTCGACAAGAGGGAAAAAGGATATAATTCCGAAAGACACCACTTGGAGGAACAAGGATACCACTTATTTTCCATAAGTAAGGGATACCACTTGAAGGAAATGGATGATATCAGTTTTAAAGGTAGGGATATAACTCATGCTGAGGTCAAGATGACAGAAAGTCTACCACTCTTTGATAGATTGTCATTTTAATGAAAAACAATCAAATTAAGAGCAAAATGGCATATGGAGTCAAGAAATACTTAAGGTAGCTAACAAGGATTAACAAAGATCAACTTGACTTAAGGAGCAAAAGAAATGTATGAGAGAAATTGGAATCAACAAGTTTGGAAACAAATCAGCTATTTGCTAGAAATATCAGAAGCACCGTGGTTTGCTCTTGGTAGTTTCAGAAAATGGAAGAATCGCACATAGATTGCCGGTAATTTCAATTTTTCTGGAGGCATGCCAAGAAATTGGATTTTAGAGATGTTAGATATAATGTTGTATGTTGCTCCAAAGTTTTTCACAAAGAAACATAAACCACATGTGGAGCATTTTCATCTATATGCCAAGATCAAATCTCTTTTCAATGTAGTTTTTAATAAATTAAGCTTTCAATTGTCAAAAACAAGCCCATTTTCAATAAAATCTTCAACATTGTAAATATGAGCATTTAGGGTATATTAAGCATTTTGATTTCTTGTGTGAGTTGTAAATACCCTTATGAGCCAATATACATCAATAATTTGGACTCAAATGGCAAAACTCACTTAAGTGTTAGATTGTGACCGCATATGTCAGCTTAGGATTTTGGATGAGTTTCAAAACCAAATAATTTTTAATTGGTTGGCTTTTTAGAAAACTTTTGAATACTAATAATGTTTGAAATAACCAACTCTAGGTCTTTTGTGTTGAACATTTTTTAATTCCTTTTATAATTGTTTTTGGCCATTTTTAGTTTAAAGTCAAAACAAGATACTATATTGCTAGTTTTGAGTTAGAAATTCAATTTTACTTGAAATAAGGTTTTCTAAAACCAAAACATTTTTAAAACCTTTGAAATGCATTTGTATACATTTTCCAACAAGTTTTTTTTACAGATATACTAATAAGTTCAAGTTTTTGACTTTTGGCTAAATGATGCAATTTTGAAAAACAATACTAGCACTTAATTAGTTTGGGCAAACTTAGGGATGTGATATACATGAATATGATTTAACACTTCCCCTTAATGTTCCATTGGCATCTTACTCATGATTACAATACTGAAATTTTAGAACAAGAGCAAGAACGCCACTTTTAAATGATTTTCATGTAATGCAACCTACACAAGCTAGGGGCTAAATATTTCAATGTAAATACTTGTTACCAAGAAGGCATTGGTTCATAATATGGTATGATCATCCTCAAGCTTGGCTTCCATTGTGCATATGGTGGAATTCACCTCTTCATGAATAAGCCAAGCCTCCAATGCCTCTCTAAGTACCTATTAAGCATTGAAGCACATTTTGGTACCCCAAAACTTGGTTGAGTGCATGAATGCTAGTCACAATAGATTTGGGCACCCAAATGGCCCTAACATTAAGATTTTGTGAATTGACATTTCTAGCAAACACATTGCCAATATTTATCCTTCCTAAACAAATATTGTTCATTAATAAGAGATGACTTAGGAATGGTACACTTGGGACAATCTTTACTTACATGTCCCTTTTCCTGACAATTGTAGCAAGTTTGGCAATTGTTACCTCTTCTTATCTTCTTGTCTTGCTTATTGCCGGTTCGCCTTATTTTTGATGACTTCGTCTTGACATCCATCTTGTTGGGGCACTTAGAGGCAAAGTGACCCGTCTCATTGCAACCATGCCACTTGACGTATTTTTTGTGTGTCTTGCATTGTACCTTGTCTTGCTATTCTCCTTCTTCTTGGAGATAAAGCCAATATATCTCTTATCATTTGACTTTCTTTGACTTCTTAATACTTTGTCAAGAGAGGCCTTCGTTTTATAGCTTTTCTCTAAGTCATTTCTCAATTTTGTGACTTGGGCCAAGAGCTCATTATTTTCCTCTACAATGTTAGTGTTGCAATGCAATGAGGAAGTAGAAGCATCTAATTTAGAGCAATAAGGTGTATCAAGCAAATCATCACAATATGAAGTAAGAAAGTTCATGCTCACTGGAAACTTATATAGATCAGCAATGAAAACGAGACAAAGAAATCAAAACAGATCAGAGAGTAGCAACCAGAACAGTCTTGAGGCTGGTCTGACCGGAAGTATGATACCGGTCTGACCGCCAAACCCACGCTGGTCTGACCGCCGCGGGACGAGCTGTCGGAACCCAGAGTAACGACTCCTGGATCCTCTGTGTAAATCGCACTAGTCAAGGATCAGCTAGTGCACACAGTAACAATAAAGATAATTACCAAGCACAAATGACTTAATATATTAAATAGAGAGGACGGCCTTATGGCCAAATCTTACATCAACGCTCATTGGCAAAATAAATAAAGCAAATAACTGCGGAAGCAAACTGATAAATAGCGAAGCCCAAGCTTGCCCACAGGCTAACGACAGTAAGACGCGGCCTACTTGTCCAGATCTTCACCGTAGTCGACGTGGTCTTCCTCTGTAGGGAGATTGCAAGTGAGTACAAACTTGTACTCCGCAAATCACACGGAGAAATGCATCATAATGATAAAGGCTTCAATAGAAGGCTTATAGGGTTAGTTTGCATAAAACAGCATTTAATGAAATACAATAGATAGATTGAAATTGCTGAATTTAATATAGTAAGTAAAAACAATACTTGTAATTGAAAATAATACCGTCAGTGCAAGCTTCGACCATACACCAACCTATTCACAGGTATCCCACCCGGACCATCTTTTCCAGAAGATCACATATGGATTCCATCCATCCACACGCTTTCACTGCACAACCCTAATGGATTCCATCCATCTACCAGGTTTCAATCTCTCACGGATTCTATCCATCCGCAAGGTTTTTATCTCTTGTGGATTCCATCCATCCACAAGGTTTTCGAAAATATTTTTGAAAAAAAACAAAATCTAATCCATAAAAAACTTTTACTCAGCATGCCCATGACCGCGGGCACGGCTATCCAGGATAGATTATACACTCTGCAGAGGTTGTACAGCTTTACCCACAAGACACGATCATCCCATATTGCCACGCGATTACACACTTCCTTAGGTGTGCGGCGAGGAGTCGTGACAAGGCCTTTACAATGCAAAGCCTTCAACCTGGCCAAGCCAACTCTAAGGTTTCACCCCAGTAAGGAATCCACCAGACCGAGACCCCCTCTTGAGCCTGGGTGAGACTTCTCATGGCTACAATCACGCTCACCCAAGTGGGACTTCACATGGCACCAACCACGCCCACCTTCACCCTACGACTTGACTCAGATTGGGACTTCGCAAATTATTCAGCCAGGGCTATCCCATACCAGCCATGTGGTAGTACGATAGGGCTTTGCAATAGTAGCTCACAGACCGGTCCTTAATCTGACTTAGGCCCAACCACACTCCCCTGTGCACGACAATCAATCACTGCGGCTCCAACCAACAGGGCATGCCTGCACCCACCAATCTAACCAATTGCCTAAGTCTAAACCAGGTTTTATATTTTGTTTTCAAAATATTTCATAACACTCCTTGACTCACCAAAGTCAAGAGTACATAACAAAAGTATATCATTTTATGCGAAAGGTTCATCATTTTATGTGAAAAGGTATCCCAAAACCAAGATTATATCTAAGCAGTCTAAGCGTTCGACATAAAATCCCTCTAGCCAATACTAATGTACTAACTAGGGTTTGCTCTAGGGAGACAAGGTGTAAGGAACTCAATATCAATGGTGGAAATTAACAAGTAGGCAATAACTAAATTTAAAACTGAATTCAAATACGTTGAATAAAAATATGCATGCAATATAATTTAAATTAACATAATTTCATTTTGAAAACTGGGATCAACATGACCAAGGAGTGTGACTTGCCTTGCTCTTCAAATTGGTGCAAACCTTCGTCGTCGAATTTTCCCGAATCGTCGAAGTCTACACGTGAAAATAACCCACCAAATTCAAAATAAATTCAAATTGACTTCAAAAATTTGAATCGAGGTCAGAAATGGATAGAGGGGAATTTTTGATGAATTTAGAAATTTGAATGGGCTCATTCGGAGTTAGGACGAAGGAGAACGGGCTCCAGGAAATTTAAATAGAGAGAAAATGGAAAATCTGAATATTTGGAATTATTTTTCTAAAGAAAAATCTGAATTATGACGTAGGCCTGGCATCAGCCCTGGGATTTTTATTAGGGCCGACACTTACATGCGGGCCCAGTCCATGTGGACCGAGTCCACGGACTACAGGCGGGGCTGAGGTGGTGCGGAGGTGGCGTGGCAGCCGACGGGGCGAGGGGAGGCCGGATGGCACCGACGTGGCACTGACACGGCGCCACGTCAGTGGCCACACATGCACGGGGCAACGCGGCGGCCGGATGCGCACGTGGGCGGCGACCGGCGGCGAGGGGCGGAGAAGGAAGAGGGGGCAACGGGGAGTGCGGCGGTGGGGCGGAGATTACCGGGGATGGCCGGAGTTGGCCGGCGCCGGCGCTCGGGTGGCGGTGGGGACGGTGCTCCGGTGGTGGAGAGGAGGAAATGAGGACGGAGGGGGGTGGAGCGCAGAAGAGCGGTGCCGGGCGGGGGCTTTTATAGCGGGTGGAGGGGCGGTGCCGCCGAGAATTTCTCGCTGGAGATGCGCAGGGGCGGCGGCGGTTACGGGCGACCGTGCGGCGTGGGGGAGAGGGGAAGTGGGGCGCGGAGTGGAGGAATGGGGGCGGCGCACGCGCGGGAGTGGTGGCGTGGCCGAGGAGAGCAGGGGTGGTGACCGGGTAAGGCGGAGGCGGCGGTTGCGGGCGGCGGCGGGTGCGGGAGGAGAGAGGAGAGGCGCGGCCGGAGGTAGTTGGAGGGCCCGACAGGTGGGGCCAAGCTGTCGGTGGGAGCGGGAGGGGAGGGGGAACGTGGGCGGCCGGATGGAAATCGGAGGGCGATGGGGGAAAGGGAGGGGTGGATGGCCGGATGGGGCGAGCAGGGTGGCGTGGCGCGGATCGGGCCGACCACGTGTCGGCCCGAGAGGAGGGGAGGCGGGTTTGCGGGCGGATCCGGGCCGTCCAAGTGGCGGCCGGAGGAGGGGGATGGGTTTTGGATTTCCGATTTTTATTTTTGGTTTATGGATTTTTCAGAAAGGCATAGGAATTTCATTAAGCCTTAGATAAATACGAAATAAACTCCAGAATTTCTAGGAAAAATCACAAAGGCTCCTGGTGACATTTTGGACTTAATAAAAATATTTTTGACTAATTTTGGTTTTTAATTTTCATACTTAAAATACTTTTTATTTTCAAAATAGATTCTGAAATTCCAGAAAACTCAGAAAACCAAATAAAAGCCAAATAAAAATCCAAATAATTAATTTGACATAAGATTTTTTTATAGAAAATCAAAATATCATTTTATTTAATTATTTTTAGGTTTTCACTTAAAATACTTTTCAAATCTAGCTTTTTCAAAAAACAGAAATTCAGGGCAAATCCAAATTTAAAATTTAGGCACAAAAATTCTTATTTTAATTTAAAATTTTATATTGATTGATTTTTATTTATTTAATTATTTTTTTAATAAAAACCTGGGCTGTTACATGAGCGGTCTGACCGCTGGTGAACGCACGGTTTGACCATCCAAGAGGTACCGGTCTGACTGCAGAAGGGGAACCGGACTAACTGCAAATGGAAAACTAGTCTAACTGGGAACTGATTTAGTGCAAGAAACAGAGGCGTGCAGTAAAACCGAAAACAGACCTTTGCCCAAACAGAGAAGACAACAAGCAGTAGATAGCTAGACCGAAAACAAAGCAAACCAGAAACTACACAAAAAGAAGCTGCAAGCAAAAAGGAAAAGCTAAAACAAAAAGAAAAGCAAAAAACCGAAAGGGAAAAAGAGGCCAAGCGACACAGCAGCGACTGCCTGAAACCTTCAGACAGTAAGTATTGCAGACCATCGAAAACAAGGAAATTTTTGAATGTTTGCTACTCTCCTCAGGACAAAAGGACAGGAAATCAAACAAAATAGCAGAAGGACCTTAGAAATCAAGAAGATGCAACAAAAGTGCAAGGAACCAAAATCTGAACTGGAATATGAAAAACGAACAGAAAATGAGATTGAATTCCAAACTGCTTGAAATTATTGAATCTTCTGAACATGAATCTTCAGATCTCAACAAGGAATGACCTCACAACTTGGAAAACACAAACTTAGAACAATCTTTTCGCTGAGACACCAAGACACCAAGATTGCTCTGCCTCCAAACCGTAGAAATTGACAAAACAGAGGAAGTGAATTGATTCATTTCTTGGGGAAAAATCGGCTGATAAAATGATTGCTCTCAGGAATATGCTAGCCAAATGGCTTTAAGACGATTCCTAGTTCAAAGCAAACTCATTTTGCAGTTTCTTGAACAAAGATTCAACTCAAAAACAAAAGAGGTAGAAAAAAACTGAGAGCAGAGAAGAAGAAAAAGCCGAGGCACAAACACAGAAAAAGAAAGCAAGAAACCAAATCATCTCAGACACATGATTTCTCATATTGATTCAGAGACATGAATGCTTACAAAGGATTGTTCTACAGCCAATTCAAACCCATTCTCACATATTCAAAGAACACACGCAAAGGAGAAAAGGAAATGCCTGCCCAACACCTCTCACACTAGAAAGAAGAAGACCCACACACACATGGGCCACAAGAACTCAACACCACCAGTCACAACTCACAGGCATGGCGAGAAAAACACAAAACTCTCCCCAACCACCAGGGAACACCCCTCCTATTTATAGCCTTCCACTACCGAGTCCTCATCTAGTGTTTACCCGTTATCTCTCAACCGAATCCGCTTCCACTTTGCAGCCTTGCGCATTTTACCAAAATGCCACTCCTGCACCTTCCTGGAAGCTTCCTCTTTTCTTACCGTCCAAGCCTTGCAACCACCTTGAGCCCTGCATCTCTCGACCATTTCGACCTCAGCACTGCCTGTGCCTAGTCCGGCCATCCCATGCGTCGCCACAACTTAGCTTCAAAGTCCTGCATCTATCACACACAAGAAAAACATCACATAGCACCGCTCGAAACAATATAATCATACATTAGCATCAGTAGAAAGTATTCAAGCACGAAATAGCCCAACGACTGATCGAGAAGAAGAACAAACATCCCAAATGTAGGATCAAGGATACCGACTAGAGGGAGGGGGTGAATAGGAGGTTTTAAAATTTTTCTTGTCTACTTAATTAATTCTCTACAATTTCAATGGCAAGAATGTAAAGCAATTAACCCTACACAATTCTAGACAAGAGATACCAAAGCTAGCTCTAAAACAAGTAAATGATCACAATAATATCAATGAATAAGAGCTAGAAGGAAAACAAGTAAGAGATGTACACAATCGATATTTTTCCGTGGTGTTCGAAAACTTGCCGGTTTCCTCTAATCCACGTTGAGGTTAGCCCGAACAAATCGGATCGGCTCCATGTATTAAGCTGAAACACCTTGATCACTAGTGGTAGCTCTTCCCCGCTCCGGGTAGGTGAGCTCCAACCTTCACATGAACGTTGGGTCTTCTCACAATCTCCTTTGAGAAGATTACCGATCAATCATCCGCCCAATCGTCCAAGTGCTGGCAAACACCAAGAGTAAAAGATCTGGGCTTTACTTGATTGCAAATGAGTGCCAAGGATCAACTAATGAATGCAATGCATTAATTTTCCCAACCACCTCAAATTTAATGCTCAATGTGTAAACTAGGGGTGGAATGAATGCTCCATGCTTAAGAAATGTTCAATGGGTCTCCTTATACTGTCCTTGAGTAGTGATACGGGTATTTATACCCTTCACCAACCAAAACTAGCCGTTTGGAACAAATTCCAGAAAAATCAGGGCGAGCAGAACTACCGTCGGTCTGAGGCCGGAACTACCGCTTCCCTATCTGACACAATAGAACGGCTATGTCAGAGGCTCCGCAGAGACCGTTGGAAAGTCGACGCGGTACTACCGCCGTTGTAAATTTTGGTACTACCGCTCTGCGGTAGTTCTGCAAAGTCCACGCGGTACTACCGCTTGGGCCGATCCCCGAAGGTCCCCAAACTTGGCGCTCTCTGGAAAAAAGGCTCCGCTCACCCTCCGGAGCTTCCGAGCTTCGGAAGTACTGCTCTGGATAGCGGAACTACCGCACCCTGCGGTAGTTCCGGCGTTGAAATCACCGGTACTTCCGTTTTCGTAAAATCTAAAATGCATCCGGAGGGTGCTCTCTAAAAAAAAAGGCTCCGCTCGGGTTCCGGAGCTTCCGGTCACCGGTAGTACGATTCTGGGCACGGAACTTCCGCTCTGCGGTAGTTCCGATGTTGAAATCAGCGGTACTATCGCTCTTCCAGATAGAGCACAGTTTTGGTTTTAAAGCTGATTTTTAATGAATGCATGCTTCCAATCTGATCCAAATGGCACATAATTTTTGCTATCAAGCTACTTGCCATGATCTCTCTTTATGGTATGATTACTTACTCTATAATCCGGTCTTCCACCTTTTCTCCTTAAGATCGGTAAAATAAAAAAGGGATTCTATTCTAAGTATACCTTTGCCTTGAGCCATTTTTGGGTCTTCACATTTATCCTTGGGCTTGCATCTTGTCACCAACATATGGACTTAACATTTACATACTCATTAACACATGTTAGTCTCATATTCACATAAATTCATTAATTACCAAAACCATTTTTAAAATCAAATTCATTTTGGACCCTTTTTTCAAAATTTTTGAAAATCCCAGAGGCTTCGCTTTTGTCATTTAGGAAGAATACCCACGTATATCTCGAGTAATTGTCTACAATGACCAAACAATAACTATTGCCCCCGATGCTCTTATAGGTTGTTGGCCCAAACAAATCTATATGTAAGAGCTCTGATGGCCTAGATGTTGACATGATACTTTTGGAAGGATGAGAGTTCGCAACTTGATTCCCGGCTTGGCAAGCACTACAAAGTCTATTTTTCTCAAACTTTACATTTTTCAAGGCAACAACTAAGTCATGTTTGAAAAACTTTTTAAGTTGAACCATACCCACATGACCTAGCCTTCTATGTCATAACCATCCCAAAGATGTTTTTGCAATTAAACAAGTTTTCAAGCAAGATTCATTTGAGGAGAAATCTTCTGAATAAAGATTTCCAAATCTAAAACCTTTGAAAACAAGTTCATTTCCATTTTCTTTTGAAATAATTATATTTTCTTTAGAAAAGGAGCAAGTTAAGCCTAAATCACATAATTGAGCAACGGATAAAAAATTAAAATTCAATGTCTCTACTAAAGATACATTTGAAATGGAAAGGTCATTAGAGATAACGATTTTACCCAATCCAAGTACCTTTCCTTTGCTATTGTCACCAAAAGTGATTTTCTCGTTGCTCCCGATTTCAAAGGTGGTGAACATCTTCCGGTCTCCGGTCATGTGTTGAGTGCATTCACTATCAAGCACCCAATGCCTTCCACCGGTTTTGTAGTTCACCTACAAAAGAAAATCAAGTTCTTTAAGGTACCCAAATTTGTTTAGGTCCTTGGAGGTTAGTAACCAAGGTTTTGGACATCCAAATGGCTTTTTTAGCATCCAAATCGAGGTGCCAATAAAATGAGCAATAACATTTCTATTTTTAGATTTTTTAAGCATGTAACTATTTGCCATGCTGTGCCAAATAAGCCTAGGTCACCAGCTCATAGCACCATGCCCATGCCACATCGCTTGTCATGTCATCATGCCATCTCAGTGTCACCTCACCAAATCTTGCTCACATGTCAAGCCACGTGTCATTCCACATCAGCCCTAGCCCTAACCCGGTGTGCCGAGTCCACAATGGACCAACACCCTTCCGTGGACATGGTCTATGGACCAATGGCCTACTTGTCAGTCAGACAACATTTTTCCCTAATTTCTTTTATTCAAAAAATTCCAATAATTCATGGGGCCCACCTGTCAACCATAGATTTTTCTCTCCTTTGTTAAATTCTAGTATTTTCTTAGCTGATCAATTTTTTGAGAGCCTGTTCTCCTCCTTCCAAACTCTGATTGATCCGATTCTTCTTTGTAAATTCATCTAAAATTGAGCTCTATCTTTTGATTTTAGTTTGGTTGATTTTGAATTTTATTTGGATTTATTTGTGCTTCATTCACTTTCTCTCTTATTAGATAACGTCTTCGAAGAAGAAGAAATATGATTTGAAGATCAAGAAGGGTAACTGAGCAAAGCTAAAGTAAGCTGTGACCTTTGATCATGTTATACCTATTGTTTCAAATCTACCTATCAGTATTTTGTTTCAAATTAATATGCATTGCTAATTTATTACAAACCCTTTTACTTAGTAATTAACTACCAAATTAATTAAATCCCTCTTTTGATAATTTGAATACCATGAGTCCGTTGTCACTATAGGATGGATAATTATCTAGTGATATAATATTAGTATCCACTTGGGTTATACGTCTAGTATGCCTAGCCATACTTATTGTTACGTTGAGCTTATTATCATATATTGATCAATTAATTAATTTTGACTTAATGAGATATTGAATCGTGATGGTAGCCACAGTTATAAAATTTGTGTACCATGACTATACACTTGACATGGGTATTGTCATTAGCATTGGTTGAGTATTCAATGTATATATTGCATCTTATTACAAATGACTTATTGAGTACTTAATGTACTCATGGCTATATTCATTATTGCTCAGTTGTTGAAGAAGAACCATATCAACCAGAGATACTTAAAGGAGGATTCTTCGACGACTTCTTGGAATAGGACTTCGCTTCCCAGTCGATTGCCTGTGGCATGCCGAATGACCATTGCGTTCATCTTTATTTTTCGCTGCTAGTTTTTGCTAAGCCCTTCAGGCTATTAATTGTAAGCTTGGCCATAGGGTTGCTAATCTAATAATTAATAATATTTATGTCTTTCTTAGGTAATCGTGATCATGGTCAATATTTCATCAACGTTTCTACTGTGTGCGCTAGCATGGTGCTAGACTGGTATATAATACATAAGAGAGTTCGGATTTGCATATTCCGATCTCAACAGAGGTGGAGGTGTGTAGGATCAAGGATACCGACTAGAGGGGGGTGAATAGGAGGTTTTTAAAATTTTCTTTTCTCCTAAATAATTTTCTACAATCTTAATCTAGCAAGAATGTAAAGCAATTAAGCCTACACAATTCTAGTCAAGTAAGAAACAATACTAGCTCTATATCAAGCAAATGATCACAATAATACTAACAAATAAGAGCTAGAAGAAAATATAAGAGAGATGAACACAACCGATGTTTTACCGTGGTGTTTGAAAACTTGCCGGTTTCCCCTAATCCACATTGAGGTTAGCCCAAACCAATCAGACCAGCTCCACGAATTAAGCCGAAACACCTCGATCACTAGAGGTAGCTCTTCCCCGCTCGGGGTAGATGAGCTCCGACCTTCACAAGAATACCAGATCTTCTCACAAGCTCCTTTGAGAAGATCACCGATCCAACTCCACCCAATTGTCCAGGTGCACGGCAAGCACCAAGAGTAATAAACCAGAGCTTCACTTGATTGCAAATGAGTGCCAAAGGATCAACTAATGAATGCAATGCACTTTTTGCTCAACCACCTCAAATTTAATGCTCAAAGTGAAAAAGAGTGTGGAGTGAATGCTCTATACTCAAAAAATGTTCAATGAGTCTCTTCTTACTATCCTTGAGCGTGGTAAGGGTGTTAATACCCCTCACCAACCAAAACTAGCCGTTTGAAATAAATTCCAGAAAATTCAGGGCGAGCGGAACTACCGTCGGCCTATGGTCGGTAGTTTCGCTCCCCTTCTAGCACAGCAGAACGGCTATGTCAGAGGCTCTGCAGTGACCGTTGGAAAGTCAGCGCGATACTACCGCCGTTATAAAGTCTGGTACTACCGCTGTGCGGTAGTCCGCAAAGTCAGCGCGATACTACTGCTCAAACCTGACCCCAACCTGGCGCTCTCTGGAAAAAAAGGCTCCACTCTACCTCCAGAGCTTCCGGGCTCCGGAAGTACCGCTCCATACAGCGGAACTACTGCACCCAGCGGTAGTTCCGGCGTTAAAATCATTGGTACTTCCGATCCCGCAAAATCTCAAATGTCACTCGGAGGGTGCTCTCTGGAAAAAAGGCTCCGCTCGGATTTCGGAGCTTCCGGTCGCCGGTAGTACCGATTTTGGGCGTGGAACTTTCGCTCTGCGGTAATTCGGACATTGAAAACTGCGGTACTACCGCTCTTCCAGACAGAGCACAGATTTGGCTTTTAAAATAGATTTTTAATGAATGCATGCTCCTAGTTTGATCCCAATGGCACATAAATTTTGCTATCAAGCTACTTGCTATGATCCCTCTTTATGGTACGATTATTTAGCCTATAATCCGGTCTTCCACCTTTTCTCCTAAGACTGGTAAAAGTAAAAAGGGATCCTATTCTAAGTATACCTTTGTGTTGAGCCATTTTTGATCTTCACATTTATCCTATAACTTGCATCTTGTCAACTATATATGGACTTAACCTTTAAACACTCATTAAACACGTTAGTCCCATATTCACATAAATTCATTAATTACCAAAACCATTTTTAGGGGCTTAGATGCTTTCAAGGTGGCAATAGGGATGGAATCAGATCGGATACGATTGAATAGTCTCAAATACGAATATGAATCCATATTTTAAAATGAATATGAATACGAATTCGAATATTCTCAAATATGGATACGAATATTCTCGAATACGAGCATGAACATTTTTTAATACAGATTTTGCTTACCATAATCATGTTTTCTCGGATACGAATATCAGATAAAATGAATTCCTAGCGGTTTTTAACAGTTTTAACCGATTACCGGTTTCAAACTGACCAAATTCAAAATTCAAATCGAAAACAAATCGAACAGTCTCGAATATGCGAATATGAATATTCTCAAATATGGATATGAATATTGTTGAATACGAATATGAATATTCTCAAATACGAATACAAATATCGGATAAAATGGATTATCCATTACTGTTTCCCACCCCTAGGTGGCAATTTGGTCGAGGATTCGAGATGGTAGTGACAGTAGTAGTGTGGAATTACAAATCTGGGGGTGGGTGGGTGGGTGTTAGGGATTTTGTCCAAGTGAGAGCAATTTTCCTAATGGGTCACTTAGACGCCGCCACTGAAATATATTTTTTGACTGTTATTAGCAAAAACCAATAGGAAATTACAGGTTTTTCATGATGGTATTATAAGCCTATCACTAATATTAAAATTCTTAACAGTGGTTTGCAGGCCTATTAGGAAAAATATTAGCCATCACAAATAATCCCTAGCCTGGTAGTGCGTCATGAGGTGGAACATTGTGTGCTAGTACCAACACACATAGCTAGGGTTTCCCAGGTAGAGGTGGTGGTTAGGGTTTCTGGATGTCTTACAAGTCTCAAATGTCTTGACGCCTCCCATTATACAAAGCCTCCAATCGTATCCATTAGCTTATACGACTAGAAATCAAATCTCACTCGGACTCTATTAAGAAAACATATCCTTTTCGAAACCAACCCTTATTGTCCCAACTCATTATCTGTGTAACTCTATAGGTTCATGCATATTTGGCCACAACTCAGAAACCCCTTTCCTAATCACAAGTCTATAGCGGATCCTAGCAGGACACAGCAACCTCAAGTACATAAAGATCAAATCATACAAATCTTATACTATATGATCTGTGACCAAGTCCTAATTACTCATGACCAGCTTGCAACTCCTTATGACCAGTTCATATCTAGTCACAACCATGTATTAGCCCTTTATGACCGATCATGACACATCTAGATCAATCCATGATTATGTACGATCGACTCACGACCAACCTGTAACTCCCTATGACTGGTTAATCTTCGGTTAGACATTGACGACCCATCAAGACTAATCGACCTGCTTGTGCATTCTCTTTTTGCCTCACATATTTGACCGAACTCCTACGAAGATATGTCTCATCCTTGGACTGTTCAATATTTTTTTCTTATCTAGCGATGGATAACATTCTATAGTCGACTCATCAACCACTTGTGGTAAGGCCATGCATTTTCTTTATCCAATCACATCGAGGGGCCTAGAGGTGTATCTCATATTTATATAGCAGGGGTAAATTCCATCTCCGATGACTCACTTCCTTGCATGCTTCATAGTATATTAGAAAGCTACATTTATAATTAACCAATCATTGTCGGGACCCGGAGCAGCAACTCCAGAACCCTTTGTGTTAATCGCACTATCCCAGGGAAAGCTAGTGCACACAGTATCACAAAGACAAATATCATGCGTAATGATAAACTTTATTTAACTAATATGAGCCTAATGGCCAAGTTTACAATAATAGCAAAAGAAGACAGCAGAAGAAATACATAAAGCAGCAGCCCATCCAGCCTTCCCACAAGGCGAATGACTGTAAGACGTGGCCTAGTCGCAATCCTCACCGAAGTCGTCGAAAGTTTCCTCTGGAAAGAGTTAGATTGAGCAACATGAGTACAAAAAGTACTCCACAAGTTACACCAGGAGGTTTAACAGAATAGATGCATGCATATGGAATATCAAAGGAAGGCATAATAGGGTTAATTTGCATAAAAGGCAACATTGAAGTAAATATCATAAGTAAGTGCAAAAGCTGAATTTGATACATTAAGTAAAACAATGGTGTAAGCAAAATAGATACCGTTAGTGCAGGTCCATCCCCTACACCAACCTAACCACGGGCATCCCACCCGGACCATCTTTCCAAAAGATACCATATGGATTCCATCCATCCATACACTTTTAAAATCTCTCATGGATTCCATCCATCCACAAGGTTTTGCAAACCATTTTGAAAACCAAAGTCTAATCCGTGAAAAACTTCACTTAGCATGCCCATGACCGTGAGCACGGCTATCCAGGATAGATTATACACTCTGCAGAGGTTGTACAGCTTTATCCACAAGACATGATCATCCCATATTGCCACCAGATAAACACACTTCCTTAGGTGTGCGGCGAGGAGATCATGACAAGGCCTTTACAATGATCCGTTGTCAACATAATCACGCCGCCACTAAGGTTTCACCACAACATGAATCCACATGTTGGAGCCCCCTCTTGTGCCATGTGAGACTTCTCACGGCCTACGCCGCGCTCACATTCAGCCTATAGCGAGATTAAGTTGGAACTTCACAAATTATTCGGCCAGGTCTGTCCCATACCAGACTTGTGGTAGTACGATAGGGCTTTGCAATAGTAGCTCACAGACTGGTCCTTAACTGACTTAGGCACCAACCACATACCCCTTGTGCCTAGCAATCAACATTGTGTCACCAAACAACAATGCATGCCAGCAAGCACCCACCACCTAACCATTTGCCTAAGTCTAAACCAAGTTTTCATATTTTGTTGGAAAACATTTCATAATCATTCTTGACTCACCAAAGTCAAGAATACATTTGAAAACTTTATCATTTTATGTGAAACAATTCTTCCCACCCGAATTATTCTAAGCATGGCTAAGCAAGTCCATAAAATTCCCAGTTAATACTAATGTACTAACTAGGTTTTCATCTAGGGTGACAAGGCATAGAAAGTTCAATGTCAAATTTGGCCATAACAAAGGAATTGGGTATAACTAGATTTAAATCGAATTTAAACTAGGTTGAATAAAAGTACGCATGCATAATAATTTAAAAACAACATAAATAATTTAAATTACTGGGAGCAACATGATCAAAGGTGTAACTTGCCTTGCTCGAAGACCTGGTGCGAATCGTTGGCGTCGTTCTCTCCGAATTTGACGAAATCTACGCGCGAAGAACCAAACAAATAAATTCAAATAAAATCAAAATAAAATCCAAAGATTATAAAATATATATTGGGAGATAGATTATGATTTTAGATGAATTTAGGAGAAAGAATCAACGGATTTGGAGTTTGTATGAAGGAGAACAAATATTTGAAGTTTTGGACATCACATGAAATGATAACAACATCCGAGAATTACTTTTTGAAAGTATTATGTCGGTAGGCTGCGAGGTGGCTAGCGAATGGGCAAAATGGAATCATGGCGATGAGATGAAGGTGGTGACATGGATACGGCGACGAGGAACGGAGACGATACCATCGACGTTTGAACGACGACGGTAGAGAGAAAAAAATAACTTAATATCCTGGTGCTCGGTGAAACGAATCTAAAACCATTTGGAAGGTAGCTATCTGGGATGGTTTGGCACGATATGACGCGAACGGATTGGGGAAAACACCTACCGGATAGATGGGGACACGAGATGCCATTGGTGCTATGGCGAGGTGTCGGAGGTGAAAATTTGTGAAGGCTTTCTGGGGAAAACGAAGGAAGCATGGCGTAGAACGCGGTGAGGCAAGTCTAAAAAAATTACGGCATGGGCTAAGGCTTACCGGAGGCGATGAATCGACGTCGGGAGTCAAAAATGGCCATTTTCGCGGAAAGCTCAATTCCTGACAATTGGCTTCACGAAAAATTAAACAAAATGGTAGAAAAATTTCTTAGAGGCTAGGACACAATATGACACGAACAAAAATCAAAACGCTCACCAAAAAGGGGTGTACGCGCGAAGGTACAGTTTTAGTGTCTGGACCTGACAAGGTCGACGAGGACTCGGGGGATATTCATGTGATGGTGATGGAAGCACGACGTAGAACGCGTCGAGGCAAACTCAACGGTGCAAACGGCTCGGCCAAAAGACATTGGATGGTGGTGAAACGCAATGGAGAAGACATTCAGCGATCGGTGGGTTGATATCGGTGTTCCGGGCAAACGGAGAAGAGTTAGCGGGTGAGGTTTGCGGCGAAACGAAGAGGAGAATGTAGGGAACACGATGCGCACCTCGGTTATGGTGGAACATGCATGGTCAGCTCGCAGCGAGGAGAGAAGCGACGACGCAGTTTGGCCACGGTGGTCCGGCGATGCTCCGGCGAAGGCAAGGAAAGCACCGCGTAGAACGTGCAATGACGAAGCCAGTGGTATGGTCAAAAGTGGTGGAACTTCACTGTAGACGGCGCAAACAGCCGATGAACACCGTTCGGTTGATAAAAGAAAAATGGCGATTGCGGAGAGAAGGAAGGGAGAGAGGGACTTGAAACTTTTGGGGATGACTGAGGATGAGGAGGGGCACTCGGTGCTCTCTTTTATAGGGGCGGAGGTGGACGGGAGAGGGAGATCGAACGACGATGTTTTTAGAGCAACGGTTTCATTTTCATGTAAATGAGCATAAAGGTGGAGGGAAACCGTTGGGAATGGAGGAGTCTTGAAGAGAGCAAGTGAATGCACTTAATGGCACGAAAAACCGTTGAGAAATTCATGAGGAATGGAAGCTTCAAAGTTGCGTTTATGGTGACGCCATTGCTCCGGACAAGAAACGCACGCTGGAGAAGATGAATGGGAGGAGAGAGAAAACAGGAATTAAAATAATATATTTTTCTCCCAAAAAATAATAAAATAAAATAAATTCGAAACAAATTCAAGAAAATTCTAAACAAATCCTTGGAAAACGAAAATATCAAATAAAATAATTTTGGTTTTAATTGAAGTATATTTTAACCATTAAAAATATTTTTACTTTCTAAGCTTTAATTTAATTTAAATAAATTTGAAAATTCCAAAAATTTAAAAAGAGGATAGAAATGGATAGATTAAAATTTTATAAGAATTTAGAAATTTGAATGGGCTTAATCGGAATTTAGATGAAGGAGAACGGGCTTCTGGAAGTTTGAACAGAGAGAAAAAGAATAAATCAGATTTTCTGGAATTATTTTTGAACTGAAAAACCAGATTATGATGTCATCAAGGGAAATGATTTTCAGAAGAATTATTTTCTGCGGAAAAAGGGATTTATACGTCAGAGTGACGTCAGCAAAGATTTTGATTTTCTGGCCGAAATATTTTTCAACAGAAAAAGGGTTTTATTCACTGACAAGTGGGACTAGCTTTTGTGGACTGGGTCCATGGACCAGGGAGAAGGCTGAGGTGGCACACGGGGACTGAGGGCATCAGCGAATGGCGGCGTTGCTAGGGTCGGCGAGGTGTGCGCGAGAGGGAGGAGGACATGGGAGTTCAGTGCACCTTGGCGCGACGCTTGAGAATGCTCGGTGATGGCCGGCGACGAGGATGCAGGGGCAGCGGAGTGAGGGCGTTGGCGGCAGGGTTCTTCGATGGTGGATTCATTCGGTGGAGGGGCGGGCGATGCGCGCACGGGCCTGGCGAAGGTGGAGGCGACGGACGGCTGTCGGTTACACCGAACTTAAGGTCGGTGCAAAGGCAAGTAAAGAGGGTGGTAAGCAGGGTTTAAAGTGGGTAAATGGTGGAGGTTAAATGCGGGTGTGATTAGGCTTTCAATTGTAGCAAATGCTTAGGGTAACAAGAATAAACGGCCAAATTTAAGAGTTCGGGGCGGGGCATCAATGGTAGCGATGGAAGGTTGAAGAAGGCAAGGAGAGAAGAAGAAGCATACAGACGAGGTTGGACTGAGATTAAACTGGGCGAGAATGTTTTGAATCTGGGAACGACACGTGTTGGCCGAGGAAGGAGGTTGAGGATTAAATTTGATTTAGATTTTCGGGACCATTAGGAAGGTTTAAAAATACTTAGAAAATAGGAAATAAAGTCTAAAAATTTCAGAAAAATTCATAGAAATTCCTGGAGACATTTAGACTTAGGAAAAATATTTCCAACTTAAAGTAGGTCTTTTAATTTTTACAAAAATACCTTTTAGCTTTGAAATTGATTTTTTTACAAATCTTGGAAAACACAAAAAAAATCTAGATAAAAGCCAAATGCTTTTACAACAATTAATTTAAAATAGAATTTTTATAGAAATTCAAAATACTCTTTATTAAAAATTGTTTCATCTTTTACTTAAACTAGTTTTCAAAATAAAAGCCTTTTTGAAAACTGAAAACAGGCAAATGAAATCTTGAAAATTCAAGCAACCAAATAACACTTGATTTTATTTTAAATCAAATACAATAAATTTTTTTTGCTAAAAATTTTGTAATAAACAGCTGGGCTATTACAATCATGAAGTAGCAACAAACCCTAAATGTGCTATTACACATGTAGTAAATCATGCCAGACTCAGGCCTAAGGGCTGGTTGTCTTGCATTATGTGATGTTTCTTTGCAAATTGAGGCCCAAATATTGAAGAACTCTTGATATTTTTCTCAGATCTATATTTTCTTTGCTACTTTGAATGTTGAACTACCCCTTCCATTTTAAGGCTTTGTTCTGTTTTGGCTTTTCAATGACTCTTGGCTTCTCTCAGTAATTACTATTTATTATACTAATAAATCACAACCAAAAGCTACGAACCGTAGCAGAAAAATGCTCTAATTGTAGAACTAATTGTGTGTTTTTGTTATGTGCAATTTTGCTTTGTGGTGAGCTACAAATTGAATGGAGTGGTGGCAGACACACGACATGCTCGCGGGCACAAGGCACCCACGAGTGCGCCCTTGGCAAGCATGCCTGGGGCAGGTGAGAGGTGGTGGGAATAGGCTCGTGGACATGGATATGGACAAACATTACCTATGCTCACCGCATCTAATTACCATCCCTAAGCCCTTGTTTAGTAGGCCTATTTCTGCCTTGGATCCACGTAGATATGTTGAGAATTCAAACTAAGGTCTGGTCTGTCCAGAGGCTGAGATTTTAGCCCATCTAAATAAGGTCTAACGAAAGGTCTAACTAGAAACGAGGAAGGGACGGAGGCAGGGGACAATTTCCCACATTGAGTTTTTGACATATTTGGCACTATTTGCAATGGTATTTACAAAAATAGCCATATGTCTACCGTATTGATAAAAATATCATTTTTGCCACCCGTGGCCAGGCGGCAACGCGTCGGGGGCTGACGCGTAGGCCCTTGCCGTCCTGCCACCGGACGACAGGCTGCCTACTGCCCCATCACTAGATAGCAGGCGGCCTACCACCCCAGCTGGCTAGCTTGCTACCCCACCTCAGCCCCAGCATAGCCGGTAGGTGATTAAGTCGGCTAATTAGCAGGCTTAATCACCTGCCATATTTTTTATATTATTTGTTTAAATTTTTTAATGTAGCAAATTAGTTCAAACAATTACAAAATTTTGTATGCAGCCTCTCAATATAACGTACTTGACTGTATAATTTTTTGATAATTTTATCTACACTGAATGTTGCTCAAAATTTCGTACGATTTTGATATTTGTAGGAGTTGTTACATATAGCAAACAAGCTCCAAAAATTATGAAATTTTATGTGAAGCCTCCCGACAGAGTCATAGTAATTGTATAATTTTTGAAAATTTTATATGATCCAAATTTTTCATGTTAATTTAATCATAAAATTAACGATGCTCAGGCATCTTTTGCAGTGTCTGACCTCTGTCCTTCTCACATATGTCGACCCATTGCTGCTATCTTTTTTCCCACTACATCCTTTGCACAATTGTCAATCTATCTGTGTCGTCCCCTCTCGCGCACTCCCTCGTTCGCTTTAATGTCGTTATGTCTGTGTTGTCCCTCCTCACCCGCTCCCTCGTCTGCACATTTGTCAGTGTTACCATGCCGTCCCCCTCGCCTGAAGTGCTGCTCATTGACAAGGAGTCCTTAATTTATGGGGTAAGTACACCAGGTTCCCTTTTTGCTCGACTATAAATACGAACCTCTCACAGTTCGTCATCGCTCATCTCAGTCGCTCATTGCAGAAGCTCATTCTTGCGGCTGTCACTCAAAATTAAGTGTGTAGCTTATTATTTTGAAAATCAAGTGCATAGCTCATTAAGGACGTGGCAGGAGGATACGACAGTGTTGATTGCTTCTCTCGAAAGGCAGATAATTGTTTATCACATACTTTCGACGATATTCCTGTAGTCCTAGTTAATTAATATTCTTTAGTTAGTCATAATTAATGTAGTTTTGTATTATGAAGTAGGTCATAATAATTTAGATATAATTTTTACTATTTTTGTGTACGTACGGTACCCATAATTCGTTATTGTATGACAATATGTAATTAAGCGGCCGTAATTACTATCGTGGTAATTAGTTAGGGTTAAGTATTGAGTTAGTGCTAAATAATTAAGCGCTACAGACGATGGTGATGAATCAATCGTAATTTTTCAAACAAGTAATTAAATTGTTCGGTAATTATGAATTATTTCTATGTAGTTACATGCATGTAATCACTAACTTTTTGTATTTTACTGGCATTATTAATCTTTACACTAATATTTCATCTATCCCATTTATTACAAGGTACTCTCAAAATTAAGAGTGTATAGCTAATTATTTTGAGAAGCCAATGCATAGCTCATTAAGGACACACCAGTGCTGATTACTTATCCCAAAATATAGGTAATTTTTTATCGTATGCTTTCGACATTATTCCCGTAGTCCTAGTTAATTAGTGTTATTTAGTTAGTCGTAATTAATATAGTTAGTATTATGAAGTAAGTTGGCCGTAGTAATGTAGACATAATTTGTACCTTTTTGTGTACATACAGTACTCATAATATGTTATTGTATGGTAGTGTGTAACTAAACAGTCATAATTATTATAGTGATAATTAGTTAGGGTTAAGTAATGAGTTAGTGCTAAGTAATTAAGTAGTTAGGACGACGGTAATAAACCACTCATAATTGTTTAGACGGGTAATCAAATTGTCAGTAATGAATGATTTATTCATATGTAATTACACGCATGTAATCACTAACTTGTAGTATTTCAGTGTCATTATCAATCTTCACACTAATATTTGGTTTATTCTATCTATTGGAAGGTATGGCTTTACCAGAGCTTCTCGAACAGTTCTACAATGAGAACCACCAGTGCCACTCATAGATGACAGGTGACGCGGTTGGCCCTCTACCCTTTAAGCTGTAGGGTGGGAGGGATCTTTGGGAGCTGGACGAGCACTATATCCCAATACTACAGGCCATAGGCTTGTTGCCCTTTGCGAGACTAGTCTCCGTCAGATGCAGCCTGCTCACGGCACTAGTAGATAGGTGGAGGCTCGAGACACACACATTCCACTTTTGATGAAGTGAGATGACGATCACTCTGTAGAACGTCTCGTGCTTGACCGGTCTCCCTCTCTGGGGTGACGCACTTGTTTCAGCCCCTACATCGGCGGACTAGAAGGAGAGGCTGGTGGACTGGTTCAGCCTGCCTATCCCGAAGGGTGCTCGTTGCGTCCCGCTGCTTGGCTGAAAAATCTTAGTGTGTGCATATAGGATGCACCGCTCGAGGTTGTCAGGATGAACCTCATCGCATATCTTATGCAGCTCTGGTTGGAGCATGTTTCCAGATACACACAGTGATATTTGCAATGCCAAGTTCATTCGCCTCACCGGGTTTTTAATTGACACGGAGTTTGGGGTGATGCCTCAGTACAACTGGGGATCAACCGTCCTATGCGCTACATATCGAGGGTTGTGTGACACTTGCCAGCATAGCCCTGCTAATAACCCCAACTTGTGCATCTGCTACGTGCTCCTGCACCTGTGGAGTTGGGAGCACTTCCCTGTTGGGCGTCAGATCATCGTGACGCCGGTGCACCCATTCGGCGAGTTTACCAACCTAATAGATAAGCCCACTATGGGCTTCCGGTAGACTAGTGCCTGTCTACGCTGAGCCAAGGGCAAACCGTCGAAGTACTACTTACTGCAACATAACGAGTTTGAGTCGTTGCACGACAGTGATGTCATTTGGGGTACATGGACTGTAGACTTCATGGAGTATATATCGCCGTACGGGCTATCCCTGCAATCCTTGCAAGACGCGGTGCTATATGTGACGACACGTCATCTGGTGTTCTTGTACATGGTGGAGGCATACGCGCCGCATTGTGTAATGTGACAGTTCGGTTTCTACTATGTCGTGCCCTCTCTGAAAACCATGTTTCCTATCACGAGTTGTAAACCGGTGAGTCAAACTCCATCCGAGTAATGTTTACACTTTATTATGCCTTGCTCTGCAACATCGATGATTCTAGAAATGCAAGCAATCAAGGGCGGGTCGCATGGTATGGACTGGCGGCCAATGCAGCCATATCGCATCTCGTGCGATGCGTTTTTGTACTATTACATGTACTTTTGCAAATATTCATAATGTATGAAATTCTCAAAAAAAAAAATAGAGGTCAAGATCTGCAAAAGATGCGAGCATCGCTAACTTCATGATTGAATTAACATGAATTAATGTGGCAAATTTGAAACACATAAAATTCCCAAAAAAAATACACAATTACTATGACTGTGTCGGGAGGCTTCCCATAGAATTTGTAATTTTTAGAGCTCGTTACATATAGTAAACAAGCTCTAAAAATTATAAAATTTTATGTGTAGCCTTCTGACATAGTCAACCTATTTGTGTAATTTTTTTGGAAATTTTATGTTTTCCAAATTTGCTATATTAATTTAATCATAATTATGATATGCGATGCTCATTTCACGCCTGTCCTAGCCGCCCACTCCCTGTTGTAACTAAATGGTTGACGTGTCATTGTAGAATTAAGATGAATATTAATTAATTCAATAAACAGCTCAAATCATTACATGGAATGGCGACAAGACTAACCCCGTCTATTGGAGCGATCTCTCACTGAGTGCCTGTAGGTTGTAATAGCCCAGCTGTTTATTTCAAAAATTAGGGTAAAAATTATTTTAATCTTAAAATAAAAACCAATTCTTTGGTTGTCTAAGTTTTTGAAGTTTATTTTGTCAGATTTTCTGCTTTCAAAAGGCCTTTATCTTTAAAAGTAATTTAAGTAAAAACATAAAAAATATAATTAATTGAAAATATTTTGAATTTCTGTAAAAATACTAAGAAATTAAAATCAATTTTAAGAGTAAAAAGTATTTTTTAGTACACAAACTGCATACAAAAATAAGTTGTAAATATTTTTTTCCTTAGTCTATAATTGTTCCACAAATTTCTATGATTTTTTGTAGAATTTGTTTTGCTATTTTCTAATTGTTTTTGAATCCTCCTAGCTTTTTGAAAATTAAAAAAGAGAATTTAAATGTGGATTCATCCTGAGCCGACATGTCGCAGTAGAGACATTTGAATCAGTCCGATCAGCCATAGAGACGTTCACATCAGTCCGAATGTCTCTATTGTCACGTGTCAGCTCAGGGTGAATCCGTAGAAAAATCACAAAACTTTTTAAAAAAATCATAAAAATTCTGAAAAATCTTGAAAAAAATCACAAAAATTCTGAAAAATTCACAAAAATCATACAAATCCTAAAAAATTCTTAAAAATTAGAAAATTTTTGAACAAATCATAAAAATTCTGAATAATCATATAAATTCAAAAAATTATCTAAAAATAAAAAACAAATCCACAAAATCACAAAATTTCTGAAAAACTCACAACAATTCAAAAAAGTCTAGAAAAATTCACAGAAATTAAGGCAGGTAATATAACAAATGTGCTCAAAAAATTACGGGCAAGGGAGTCAATATGGATAGACTGATATTTGTGTGGCGCGAGGGAGCGAGCGATGAGGATGGCATGGACAAGCCAGCACATATCTGAAGGAGGGAGCGGGCAAGGCGGGATGGCATGAACAGAGTGACAAGCGCGTGCACGACGGAGTAGGCCAGGGGACAACACGGGAAGCCTCTCGACTTTGAGCAGTGGGATGTCAAAATAGCCTGCTAGATCCGGGAGGAGGAGGAATGCCACAACGACGAGCAAACCGAGTGTATACGTTAGGAGACAAAGGCTCATCTCGAGGCGTGCATGTGCAGGGAGCGCAAGGCTCATGAGAGGGAGCGCGAGAAAAAGAAGGAAATAGCGGCCAAGGCCAAAGAGACCACCGAGGAGTTCAACGCTGAGCTCGCCAAGGAGGGAAAATGACCCCAGTCCACGCAGTACGTCGGGCCATTCCAAACTAGTCCCCCAAAAGTCGAATTTATTTCCATTCGAGAAAGGTGCATATATATCATAGGAGTACTTCGATTTGTGTCTATCGTGCATGATGTTGTTTCTTATGCACGTAACTAAACCCTGTACGCAATGTTATTTCCAACTTTATTACAAAGTCTATTTTAATTCACAACATCAAATGTCGTCGTCTTTTCGCATTCAATTCTTCAAAATGATGTCCCTTTATTACCATCTTACCACCAAATCCTAAGATTCAAAATACATAAATCAAGTTCCAAATCTTAAGATTCAAAATACATAAATCAAGTTCGAAGCACATAAAATTTCTATAAAAAATATACAATTACTACGACTGTGTTGGGAAGCTTCATATAAAATTTCGTAATTTTTAGAGTTCGCTTGCTATATGTACCAACTCCTACAAATATCAACATCGTATGAATTTTTGAGCAATATTCACAATGGCTAAAATTACCAAAAAATTACATTATCAAGTACATTGTCTCAAGGGGCTACACACAAATTTTTGTAATTTTTCAGCTCATTTACTATATTTAAAAATTTTAAAAAATAGTATGCAAAAAATTAGGGCAGGTAATTAAACCGGCTAATCAGCTAGCTTGATTACTTGTCGTATTGCCACCAAATGGCAGGCCAGCTGCCGTATTGTGGTGGTGTGGCAGGCCAACTGCTGTCTGGTTGCCAGGCGGTAAGCACCTACTGTCGACGGCCGCACCACATGTTACCTAGAGGTGACTGTTATCCGATGATCGAATAATAGAAATACTATTTTTTGTCAATATCATATGTATATAAATATTTTTGTAAATACGAATGCAGAATATGTTCCCCAAGGGGTGTGTTTTACAAAAGGACGTATGAAGTACTTGAGTGAGTGCAAGGACGCCCTCCTATATCTGGTCCGTGCGTTCGCAGTCGGAGGGCTGTGAGGAGCTGACTGCACACTGCACACCTATCCCGATTGCAAAGCATACGGAGCCACTGGTCCACGGTGGCGTGCACTTTACAGGAAACAGCCAAAGCCCAATACACTACTGAACCAGATTCCCCCCAAAAGTACACGGGTGTCGTGCCACACGCGGTATTGGCCTCGCCCCCTCTCCTTCCTCGACAATGGACGTCTTGGCAGCCACGGCGGCGACGTGGCTGATCAACAAGCTCCTGGACAGGCTCTCCAGCGTTGCCATCAGCGCGCTGCTGAGCTCGGAAGACCTAGACAAGGAGGTCGCGCTTCTCAAGGATGCGCTGCGACGCGCCAATCTCGTCCTCGGTGCCGTGCCCGCCGGAGCGGCCGCCGGGGTCAAGATTGGGAATGAGCAGCTGGTGGTGCAGATCACCGCGGTGCAGTGGATGGCCGCCGATTTGACCAAGCACCTCGACGAGCTCGAGTATTACGACATCAAGGAAAAGGTACATCGTAAAATTTGTATCAAGGTGAATTTCAAAGACAGTGCACAGCACAGTTTTTTCAGAAAACCACGTCTCCCGCGCCGCCAAAGGCCCCCTCTGCCGACGTCCCCCCTCGCCGCCGTCGCCGCCGGCGCGGCGACGACGGCGGGCCCCTCAGCTGCAGCTTCTCCCCTTTTTTCTTCCCTTTCCATCGTCACAGTTCCAGATCTGGGTTCTCTTTTGTCTTCTTGCCGCCGCCGGCGTCGAATTCGATTTCATTTTCAGATCTACGTCGAGCGCGGAGACGCGGGCAGCGCCAAGTGGACACGAGCACGCCGGTTACCGGGGCGGGCCCACCGACGTCCCCAATCCAGTCGGATCTTAACGTGGCGCCGCCATATCTGAAGAAGAGCACGACGTCGCCGACTTCCTCTGCTCGGTCGGCGCGTCGTGTACGAGGGCGCGAGCGATGTGGGGGTGTTTGTGCGGCACGTGCGAGCGGCGAGGTCCCAGCATTGCCCTCGTCCCCGCATCCAACCGAGCCGTGTTCTGGATGTGAGCCCGCCGCCGGGGCGGGTCCACCGGCAACCCCAATCCAGCCGGATCTTGTGGCGCCGTCAGATCTGAAGAAGAAGAGCACGACGTCACCGACTTCCTGCTGCTCGGTCGACGCGGCGTGTGAGGGCGGGAGCGATGTGGGAGTGTTTTGTATGGCGCGTGCGAGCGGCAAGGTCCTGGCGTTGCCCTCGTCCCCACATCTAACCGAGCCGTGTCACGGCGATGGTGTCACTGGTTCTAGATGTGATCCCGCCGTTGGCAAATCCCCCGCCAGCCTTCTACAACCGCCACCAGCGCAGGCCTTCTCCTACTATCACCAGCCTTCGTTTGGCTTTCATCGCCTTTCATCGTCTCCGATCGGCAACTGCCGTTCGTCGTTGCCCAGGGGTTTGCCCCGCCACCAGAGTCGTAGCCCACTGTTGCCCTCGCCCAGGAGTCTCCTCCCTGCCGTTCCCAGAGCATTCTACCCCCTTCCTCTCCGGATCTACAGTCGTTCGCCGCTCAACTCACCAACGGGCTTGTCGTCAAGGCCTAGCCTTGCTGTTGTTGTTGGGGGCCCTCACCCTATGTATCAGGCTGGGCTGGTTGTTTGAAGAGGCCCAAAGAGTTGAATGTTCCGCCGTTGTTGTCCTGAGTAGGAACACTGCTTTGAAGGCCTTGTTGCAGCAATTCTATTTTGGTCTCGAGACCAAGCAAGCCACTGTTCGTGAGCCGTGTGGGAGGAGGGGGAGTGGTGCTAGAGCTATCGGTTTATTTTGCGTGTCGTCCACCGTCGTCACCTGAGCGGAAGGGTTGCTTTTTCGCCATCTTCATTCTGAAGTTCTCTGTTGTTTGTCCTGCTAGTGTTGATGCTCACCGTGGTTCTTCAACCGTGGAGGAGTTGTGGTTCACCTTGCCTTTGTTTCTATTCTTCTCTCTCAAGCTTCGTGCAATTGTGGTCCTCTGCATCTAGCTTGAAATTCAGTTAGAAGCTGTTACGGACTCTTACTGGGGAAAGTATTACGGCAGAAGGTCCAAACAGACAGGCCAATCCAAACAGCATCAGCAATGCTCTGCGGATTAGGAATCTGCTCTATTACGTGACTGCCTTAGGCACGCCTTTACAGATTAGGCTATAGGAAGTCTTCTAGGAGTCGGTCTCGGGGAAGAGGCTAAGGTTGTAAGCTATAAATACCTTCATGCGCTTTGGCAGAAGGGAAAAGGAAAGAAATAAAGTAATCCTCTTATCCCCAACCCTAACTCTGCAGTAGGGAATCAACCACGGCGAGGCACAGAGAGCCTCGCTGGGAAGAACCCGATACTCCCCAGCCTATCCACCCATACAATCTGAGATCAAGAGCTAAGGCTCACAACAGTTTGGTATTAGATTCCATGGCCTCTGAGACAATCAACTCGGAATTGCGGGAATTGAAGGAGATGTTGGGCAAGTTATTGAAGCAGCAAGAAGATCAATCTGCCGCCCATGCTAATATGGAAGCTGCAGTCCTAGCTCTCGAAGGTCGCGCGTCGTCTCCAACTAAGGTCACCAATTCTGCAATCCTTGCGGCACCTCCTCCTTCCAGTGGTCAATCTGCAGCTCCACCACCAGGTCAGTTCTATAAAGTTGACTTCCCTCTCTTTGATGGCTCTTCCGATCCTTTGGAGTGGCTCGCTCATTGTGATTTGTTCTTTCGTGGTCATGGGACCCTAGAGGAGGAAAAAGTCTGGCTAGCAACCTATCACATGATGGGTATTGCTCAGCAATGGTACTACAAATTGGAGCGCACAGAAGGGATTCCGACGTGGCCTCGGTTTCAAAGTTCTTGCAAACTGCGTTTTGGTCCTCCCTTTAGATCAAACCCGGTTTCAGAACTTGCTCTTCTTCGCCAGACAAGTTTCGTGGAGTATGCACAAGAATTCTATAGGATTCTCTGTCGAGCGGACAATCTCTCCCCGGAGCATGAAGTCGGATTGTTTTTGGCCGGATTAGGGGAACTCATCAAGTCAGACATTCAACAGAGCCCGTCCTCGTTGGATACAGCAGTAAGTCTGGCCAAAGCAGCCGAGAGGCATTACAAGTTGCTCTACAATTCAGGCTTGTTCCTTCGTCAACAACACTCCAATTCATTGCCGGCGACACCAAAATATTCTCCAGCACAGCGCACAGCACCGCTACTATCTAAGCCGCCGGAGATACCACTCCTTCCAGCGCCTTCAACACGGCCAACACTACCACCACAGCCACCGCAGAGAGCTTTTCGGCGCCTCACACCCACTGAGATGGCTAATCGCCGACAAAAAGGTCTTTGCTTTAATTGTGATGAACAATTTACAAGAGGCCACCGCTGCAAGCGCTTGTACTGGATTGACATATTGGATGAAGATGATGTTCCCGACAACGGTATGGAAGATCCCAACCCTCAGATTTCCCTTCACGCACTGACGGGAATCTCTTCCGGGAATACTATGCAGCTGACAGTCGTCATCAATAACCAAACATTCTGTGCTTTGGTTGATTCGGGATCTACCCACAACTTCATCAGCAGTGAGGCCGCTAATCTTTTAGCTCTTCTGTTGCAAGATCGCACGGGCATTCATGTAGCGGTAGCTAATGGGGACAGGATACCTTGCCCGGGTTTTTGCCCATCCTTACCGATCTCCATTGATCAAGAAAAGTTTGTTATCAGCTGCTATGCATTAGCTCTTCAAGGCTTCGACCTCAACTTGGGCGTTCACTGGCTTCGCACATTGGGACCAATCCTTTGGAACTTTTCCAGTCTGTCAATGTCCTTCTGGCATCAGGGGCATCAAGTGAAACTCCTGGGCATTCCGCACCGGCCATCTTCTCGCTTGTTTGCGCTCACTGATTCCTCTCAAGCTTTACTAGCCGATCTATTGTCGAACTTTCATGACATTTTTCAGCAGCCGTCAGGTTTACCTCCTCAACGTTTATTCGACCATCGCATTCATCTGGCGCCAGGCTCGCAACCCGTTGCAGTAAGGCCATATCGGTACCCCCACCATCATAAGGATGAAATTGAAAAGCAATGTGCTGAGATGTTATCCCAAGGGATCATCCGACCCAGCACCTCTCCTTTCAGTTCGCCAGTGGTTTTGGTCAAAAAGAAGGATAATTCATGGCGCCTTTGTGTGGATTACCGTGCTCTTAATACCATCACTATCAAGGACAAATTCCCTATTCCCGTGGTTGATGAATTACTGGATGAATTGAAGAATGCCAAGTACTTCACCAAATTGGATTTACGGTCCGGCTACCACCAAATCCGAATGCATCCGGATGACATCCATATGACAGCCTTCAGAACGCATCACGGCCACCCTTCGGCCTCTCCAATGCACCGGCAACATTTTAGGCTGTGATGAATGCTCTTCTCCAGCCGTATCTGCGCAGATTTGTGTTGGTCTTCTTTGACGATATACTCATTTTTAGTCCATCATGGTCGGAGCATTTGTGCCATATTCGCACAGTCTTCGCTCTCCTTCGGCAGCATCAACTTTTTCTGAAGCAATCTAAGTGTTCCTTTGGCACAATGACAGTATCTTATCTGGGTCATGTGGTCTCACCGGAGGGTGTCTCAATGGATCCATCCAAAGTGCAGGATGTCCAACGGTGGCCGGTTCCTTCATCGCCGCGTCAACTGAGGGGATTCCTAGGCCTTGCTGGCTATTATCGCAAGTTTATACATCACTTTGGATCTATTGCTGCCCCTCTAACTCAGTTACTCACCAAAGAGGGATTCAGTTGGTCCCAAGAGGCAGACGCGGCCTTCTCAACTTTAAAGGCAGCCCTGTGTACACCAGCCTTCTTGGCTCTCCCGGATTTCACTCTACCGTTTATAGTTGAGTGCGATGCCTCTGGAAGTGGTATTGGCGCGGTCCTTCATCAAGGAGCTAAACCTATTGCTTTCTTCAGCCGAGTGGTCCTACCCCACCATGCCAAATTAGCAGCATATGAACGCGAACTCATCGGTCTGGTCAAAGCAGTACGTCATTGGCGCCATTACCTCTGGGGGAAGCCCTTCATCGTGCGAACTGACCATTATAGTTTGAAATACCTTCTCGATCAACGACTAAACACCATCCCTCAACACCATTGGGTCAGCAAACTTTTCAGATTCGACTTCCAAATTGAATTCAAGTCAGGACAAACCAATATCGTCGCCGATGCCTTGTCTCGCCGGGATGAAAACATGACCTTATCGGCCATTTCAATGCCAAACTTTCAACTGCTTAATCAACTTAAAGACGAGCTCAGTTCTCTGCCTGAAATTCAGACGTTACAGTCTCAGTTGTCATCTCAAGAACTTCCCTCCCAGTGGTCTTGTGTGGATGGGTTCTTCCTGTACAATGGACGGGTCTTTGTTCCACCTTCTTCAGTCTATGTGCCGCAGATTATATCAGCTTACCACTCCACCGGTCATGAGGGAATCCAAAAATCCCTCCACCGTATCCGAAAGGACTTCTATATTCCTCAACTCAAAAAGCTGGTTCGCGAGCACGTCACCTGTTGTGTTACTTGTCAACGCAACAAGGCTGATCACCTTCATCCCGCAGGTCTGCTACAACCCCTCCCGATTCCACATCAGATTTGGTCGCACATTTCCATGGATTTCATTGATGGGTTCCCGCGCGTACATGGGAAATCTGTCGTCTTAACGGTAGTGGACAGATTCTCCAAATATGCTCATTTTGTTCCCTTGGCACATCCTTATACGGCTCAATCAGTGGCTCATGCGTTCTTTGAGGCTATTGTTCGACTCCATGGGTTCCCCGAATCTATTGTCAGTGATCGGGATACCATCTTCACTAGCAACTTCTGGAAAGAACTCTTTAAGTTAGCCGGCATATCTCTTGACATGACCTCGGCTTTTCACCCGCAAGCTGATGGCCAGAGTGAAGTTGTCAATCGCACCATTGAAATGTATCTCCGTTGTCTAGTGGAGATCACCCTCGTCATTGGGTGCGATGGCTTCTGTGGGCCGAATTCTGCTACAACACTTCCTACCATTCGGCTCTCCGCTACACCCCTTTTCAGGTTGTGTATGGGCGAACCCCCCCAGCCCTCATTCCTTACAAAGAAGGGTCAACACCAAATTCTGCAGTCGATGCGATGTTACGTTCTCGGGATGAATTCCTACTGGAAATCCGTGAACGCTTATTACTTGCTCAACAGCGCATGAAGGACTTCTATGACAAGCACCATCGAGAAGTGGAATTTGCCGTGGGCCAATGGGTTTTACTCAAGCTTCATCATCGTCAAGCCGTGGGTATTACATCTAAATTTTCCAAGTTATTACCCAAGTTTTATGGACCTTATCAAATCATTGATCGCATTGGTCCAGTGGCATATAAACTTCAGCTTCCCCAATCGGCTAGACTCCACAATGTGTTTCATGTGGCTTTTCTGAAGCAATTTAGTGGCAATCCACCTGCTGCACCTCCAGCATTACCTGACATCCTCCATGGACGGGTTTTGCCCACACCAGCTACAATTGTGCGTTCTCGTCTTTACAAAGACACCTGGGAGGTTCTTGTGCAATGGGCTGGTCAAGCAGCATCTGCAGCTTCTTGGGTACCGGTTGAAGAATTCAAACAAAATTATCCAAACTTTCAGCTCGAGGACGAGCTGTTTCCGCAGGAGGGGGGAAATGTTACGGACTCTTACTGGGGAAAGTATTACGGTAGAAGGTCCAAACAGACAGGCCAATCCAAACAACATTAGCAATGCTCTGCGGATTAGGAGTCCTGCTCTGTTACGTGACTGCCTTAGGCACGCCTTTACAGATTAGGCTATAGGAAGTCTTCTAGGAGTCGGTCTCGGGGAAGAGGCTAAGGTTGTAAGCTATAAATACCTTCATGCGCTTTGGCAGAAGGGAAAAGGAAAGAAATAAAGTAATCCTCTTATCCCCAACCCTAACTCTGCAGTAGGGAATCAACCACGGCGAGGCGCAGAGAGCCTCGCTGGGAAGAACCCGATACTCCCCAGCCTATCCACCCATACAATCTGAGATCAAGAGCTAAGGCTCACAACAGAAGCTTTAGCGTGTGGGGAGGTGGGGTGTGTTATTCTTCCTTTAGCTGCTTGGTGTGCTGTGTGTGAGTGTTGTTTGGTGTAGTGCTTGTGGCTGCTTGCTTGTGGAGGTTCCCCGGCACGGCGTGTGTTTTGTTCCATTTTCTTTTATTGCTCCTGCTTTATCAATATATTGGGCAGTTCTCCTGCTGGTTCATTAAAAAAAGAGTAAAATTTGGGTTACTCGCAAGTGATAGTTGCATATATATGTATATGTGTGTGTATTGGAAATTTATGGCTTTTTTGTTTTGAAATTTTTTAAAATACACCTGTCAAAACCTCTACTGGTATAAAAGAACATGTTAATTATAAATGAGCAACTGCTTATTAAATAGTTTGGTGAAAATGGCACCGGCAATTCCAAAGAGCCCTGACTGCGATCTCAAGTCTAAAATGGATGTTCCGGTCATTCCTGATTTTCTACTCGTGGTTCTAGGTTCTAGAATGCATGAAGTTACTTTTTTATAACTTTAGCAGTAAATATTCATAAACATCTTTAAATCGTCCATATAAAATTATAGTAGTAGATTTGTCATCAAGAATACTTCTATAATATCATATTTGTAATAAAATTATCTAGCATATAATTAGAAAAAAAAATAGCCAAAAGAGTGTATCAGACAGCATGCTGATGTCCAAAAGGGCAAGTAAAAAAAATAAAGATACTGTTTTACCTAGTTAGTTAATTTCAGAGTGATATGCATAGGATTAATACGAGCAAAACACATAAAAAAGACAAAAACTGAAGTATTAGCCCTTTCATTGCTTTGTGTGAATGGAGCTAGAACCTTACCTCAACATACAGGTTACCGCTTAATTTTTTTTTGAGCAATAAATACAGCAGGGGAGGCCCCCACTGTAGAGATTTTATTAAAGCAAAAGGATCAAACAAACATGTTTGACAAGAGGCCAAACAGCAAGAGCAGGACTAGAGAGGCTAAAAGGAAGAAAAACAAACTAAAGACAAAACTAAACAAGAAGCTCTACACAAAGAAGAAAAGCATCTCTTTTGGCCTCAACCAGAAATCTATGAGCCTGAAGCTTAGCCTCTTCAAGAAAGAGAGCCTTCCAAGAGTTGAAAGAAGGTCTTTCTCTATTAAAAATGAAGTTATTTCTTTGCTTCCAAATTTGCCAAGAGGCGATGGTGAAGATTTCCATGAAGAAGGTGTTCTGGAATTGCTGTTTTGTTTGAATCAAGGATCAAAAAACCGTTACCAGGGAGAATCCCGGCCGCCGGGCGGTACCGGTAACCGCCCGGTTACCGCCCGGTAACCGGTAATCCCGGTATAAAACCGGATGAACTTTATCAAACATTTTTTTGTTCGGGCGGAGGCGGCCGGTAACCGCCGAATCGACCGACACCGTTTTACCGATGAGAAAACCGAAAACCGGATTTGGTTGCTATTCTCTATCCGCTTGATGATTTTCATTTGTTGTTAGTTGGTTATTTTCAGTTTTGTTAGGTGAATAGGTTTTTCAGTGTGCCTTAGTTCTGTGGAACTTTGTATGTCACTATGTAAACTATTTTATATTATACACACACACACATAATATATAATATATATTTCAGGAGGGCTCTCCCACTGTTCTCAAAAAATTGCAACTAAAGTCTAATCGCACTGTCTAATTTAGAATATGAAATGAATATGAGTTAAATAGTCTAGCACTACAGAATCTTGTGAGCAAAGACTCTACCACAATCTTACATCAACACAAGAGCAGCCAAGACATCATTTAACATTACAGATTGGAAAGGGTATAAGCACAACTATATTTTACATGCATTCTTTTGTTCGGCATTGTCCCATATGTCCATATATGGTAACCTTGGCCTTTGGTATATTTGAAATTCACTCAAATATCTTACATGTGAAGTCATGAAGATGTAACCATTAGAAATTTATATAAGCATCTCAAGCCTTTTGTCTCCCACATGCAGATTATTTCTTAAAGTAGTTCATCTATCTAGTACGTAATCTTCATAACACATTTTCACCCAAATATCTTACATGGGAAGTAATGAAGATGTAACCATTACTTTGTTTCTTCACATGCAAATGATGCAAGACAAAATCACAAAAGTCTCATGCCCATGGGCCCAACATGTTCCTAAACATATGCTTAGCCATCCAAAGTAGCTACAAATGCCCCCTGGAACCCATTCCACCATCTACAAATTCAAAAATTTCAAATTTCCATCTCGGCCGGTTTTTAATCCTGCCGCCACGGAAGAACGGTTATCGGTGGTTCTGCCAGAAACGCCGGTATTCAACCTTGGTTTGAATCATCATTTGGAAGAAACTGCAGCCAAATTCCAATGAATGCCCAATTGCTCGCCAACACCTTTGATGAAAGGGCAACTGAAAAAAAAGATGGAAGGCGGTCTCTTCATCATTGCCATCACAGAGAACACAGATTATAGTTGTTGCCTTCCAGCTTGTGTTTTTCCTTTTGAGGATATTTCTAGTATTTAGCCTATCCATTAGGAGGAGCCAAGTGAAAACTCGAGTTTGTTGCAGCACTTGGAGTTCCAAATCCAAATAAAAGGGTGGGGTTGGAAACTTCGAAGGGAAGGTTATAGAATTTAGAAGAGGAGTATTTGCTATTTCCCCAAATAAGGTTACCGCTTAATTACTACCAAGAAATACTATGTGAGAAGGTTAGAACAGGGAAATTGACCTACTAGTCACATCCTTTTATTGCCCTTAATTGATCTAGATTTTGTAATTGAGTTGACATGTCAGACTTTAGTTTAGGCCCTTGTCTGATGCACCCTTTGCTCTGCTTGGTGCCAGCTACAGCTGAATGGTTCATATTAATGTTGTTGCAGAGTGTAAAATCTATGTTCCTATTGTGCTCATAGTGATCTTATGCCATCATGTGATATTGATTTCATAAGTATTAGTGAATATTGCTAGGAAGACAAGCAATGTAATTCTTGCACTTTCCATTTATGATGAACAGATAAAAAAGAACCTGAAGAGCAGCAACCGGTTAGTGTCCAAAGTAAAGTCTATTACTCAATCGAAGCTACAAATCAATAGATCTGCTATAACACACAAAAGAGATACTGTGGAAAATCTGCATAAGATTTGTGAGGATGTTCACAACGCTCTGTTGCTAGAGAAACTTGATGGAATTAGGATGTGTTTGGTTTGTTGTATTAGGATGGATGGAACGGGGCGGCCCCGTTGGAATCACCGTTTGGATGGGAGTCACAGGGAGGCGGGGGCGGCCACCACCGAATATTCGCTCAGATTCGGGGGCGCCCCCATCCACCGAAATCGAGCGGATGGCGCTGCCCCCCACCTCGCGCTCGCCCTGCGCAGCTAGCGCGCTCCGCCTGCGCAGGCGCGCGCGCCCCGCCTCGCCCCACGCGCACGCAGGCAGCCGAGCCGAGGGGCGGAGCTCCCGCGCGACGGCGGCGCGGCGCGGCTCGCGCTCGGCGGCCGCGGCGCGGGAGTAGGCGAGACGGCGGAGAAAGCCGAGGAGCGGCGGAGGGGGAGGCGGTCGGGGAGGGGGAAGCGGCACGGGAGGAGAGGGAGCCGGTAGGGGAGCGTGGAGGCCGAGGCGAGTAGGCGCGCGGCGGTGCGGCCGGGAGAGCCGAGGCGGTGCGGCGGAGAGTGAGAGGCGTGGGAGCTGAGAGGAGGAGAAGTAAAGGCGTCGGCCGAACCGAGGAAAAGGGGAACGGGCGGAGGAAAGAAAAGAAAAGAAGGAAAAGGAAGAAAGAGGGAAGAAGAAAAAGAAAAAGAGAGAAAAATAAAAAGGGAAAAATAAAATGGATATTGCATAATCGTTGCTGATGCTGTTGCAAATCTATGTGTCCATATTCATCCATCCAAACAAAAACTGGGGCGGCCTCGTCCTTCACTCATCCTTTGCACCAAACAAAAAAAGGGCTCGCCCCATCCATAGAATCAAACAGCAACAGGGGCCACCTCGTCCCAGAAAACAGGGATGACCCCGTTCCATCCCACTTTGCCTCGAAACCAAACGCACTCTTAATCAAGCAACTCAAAACACAAGCACAGACACGCGTGAGGCAGTAGAGAACTTCACTGAAACTGAGGTGTTCCCAAGGGAAGAGAAGAACAAGATTCAAGATCTAATTATTAGAGGTGCATCTACTGATCAAGAGCTTTTAGTTCTTCCAATTGTTGGAGATGGAGGTGTTGGGAAGACCACACTTGCTCGACTAGTGTACCATGATCGAGAAGTTAAAGATAAATTTGGCATCATGATCTGGATCTACGTATCTGCTAACTTTGATGAAGTGAAGCTTACACAAGGGATCCTGGAACAAATACCTGAATGCGAGAATAAAAACTCCAAGAATCTCACTGTGCTTCAACGTGGAATCAAGAAATATTTGACCAAACGATTTCTACTTGTTTTGGATGACATGTGGGAAGAGAGTGAGGGTCGGTGGGACAAGCTATTGGCTCCACTTAGATGTACACAAGTTAAGGGTAATGTGATTTTGGTGACAACTCGGAAGTTATCTGTTGCCAGGATGACAAGCAAAATCGAGGCGCACACCAACTTGAGTGGTATGAAGGAAGAAGTGTTTTGGTGCTTCTTTAAAAGATACATATTTGGTGATAAGAATTACGAAAACCAAAGAATGCTACTGAACATTGCAAAGCAAATAGCCACCAAGCTGAAAGGAAATCCATTAGCAGCCAAAAGTGTTGGCACACTTTTGAGAAGAAATTTCAGTGTGAGTTACTGGAGAAGAATTCTAGATAGTGATGAATGGAAGTTACAAGAAAGGACGGATGACATTATACCAGCACTAAAGCTCAGTTACAATCACCTTCCCTACCACCTTCAGCTGCTCTTCTCGTACTGTGCTATGTTTCCAAAAGGTTACAAGTTTGACAAAGAACAGTTGACACGTATGTGGATTGCTCTAGGCTTTATCATGGACAAGAGAAGGAGATTGGAGGATAAAGGAAGTGACTGTTTTGATGATTTGGTAGATCGGAGCTTCTTTCAGAAAGAGGAACAATACTTTGTTGTGCATGATTTAATGCATGATGTGGCCCAAGAAGTCTCGGTGCACAAATGCCTTACTATTGATGGCTCAGATCCTCGAACAGTCTTCCCGTCCATTTGTCATGTTGGCATCTGGACTGAGTTGGTGTACAATGAGCCAGGCATAGAACGCAGTGAAACCTTTGAAGAAGTGTTAGATGATGTACAAGAAAAAGGTGACTTGAGAAGCTTGGAGAGCTTAATGCTTGTAGGTGTATACGATGAGAACTTCTCTGCAAAGTTTGTGACCGCTCTGGAGAAACTACATTTTGTCTGAGTACTTCGGTTATCAGCAATGCCGTTTAATGCTGACATTTTGCTATCCAGTGTCAAAAAATTCATCCATCTTCGCTATTTAGAACTGAGGTCCACCTCTGACATGCGCACACCTTTGCCTGAGGGTCTATGTAAACTTTACCACCTTCTGGTACTGGACATTAGACATTGGAGTGGTCTTGATGCTTTGCCGAGAGGCATGTGTAATCTTGTGAACCTGCGCCATCTTCTTGTTCCTGGATCAGGGTCATTACACTCGAAGATATCAAGAGTTGGGGAACTTAAGTTTCTAAAAGAGCTGAAAGAATTTCGGGTTCAACAAGAGAGTGGCTTTGAGATTTCGCAGCTGGAAAACTTAAAAGATATTAGAGGATCACTTAGTATCCTTGATCTTGAGAATGCCACAAAGAAAGAGGAGGCTACTCGTGCAAGAATTAAAGATAAAAAACATCTGAGGACACTTTCACTCTTGTGGGCAAGTGCAAGCGGAAGTCCTTCTATTCAGAAAGAAGTAATCGAGGGTCTTAAACCACATGATCGCCTTGCACATCTTCATGTCATAAATTATGTCGGTGCTACTCCATCATGGTTGGGAGAAAATTTTTCACTCATGAATTTAGAAAGCCTCCATCTCCAAGACTGTATGGCTATGAAGATCCTGCCACCGTTCGAGAAGCTGCCATTCCTGAAGAAGCTATCCTTGATTGGTATGTCGTCTCTGAAAAATGTCTGGATTGACTTGAATCGTGGTGGTGCGAGTACCGCCTCCCAGTTCTCTGAGGAGGACGAACTCGAGTTAAGTGAAGTTGAAATATCGAAGTGTTCAGCTTTAATATCCGTAAGGCTTCATTCCTGCAAGGCATTGGCTAAGTTAAGTATCAAAGATTGTGAGGCACTATCATCCTTAGAAGGTTTGCCATCCTCTGATCAACTGAAGCACTATGTTGTCCAAGAATGTCCTCAACTTCCAGCTGATTTCATCTCGAATTGATTGTTTGATGGCAAACCACTCTGAAAACCATCTGTAAGTACGGCTTCCAACTACCTTAGGCAATTTTAAGGGTTATTTAGATACATGCCACTCTAGAGTTGCAAATATTGAAATCTGCCACTGCAAAAATCGTCCTTAGCCACTCTAGAATTGCATTGCTTTGAGATATGCCACTGTGAACTTTTCTGAACCAAATTGACCCTCCTCCTTCCTCCTCCCAACCTTTTTCCTCCTATCCAATCCTCCCATGGTCACTGCCACCGTGGAGAAGTCCATGGCTGCCGCCGCTCACCATGACCAGTCGCCTTCCGGAGCTCCGATTGCTGCTGCTCGAAGCTGCCACTCACCATCGGCGGCCGTCTCACCGAGCTCCGGCCACCGCTGCTCACCGCTGCCACTCACCATGGCTGATGTGTAATACCACTAAAATGCAAAGGGAAGAAATGCATGGAATAAAAGCAATCCAAGAGAGAATAAAGGAAAGAAAGAAGGGTTTTGCCGTCAGACCCATCGACTTTAGAATTCCGAATGAAAATAGCGCTCACAGAGGTTCCCAGACCGTCTAGGGACGGTCGGCACCGTCTCGCGTTTTGGGTTATCATCATCCAGCAGGAAAATTATATTCTTACCTTTTACCGACTTACTTGTCACAGTAGACAAAGCACCAAACAGTGTAGGGTTGTCTTTGGACCAAAAAGTCCATGAGGCACATATTCAGCCCAGGCAAAAAGGGAAGGGCATAAATGGCATTGCACACACATAGCGAGAGACTCATGGCCATTTAACCCAAACTGTAGTCACTCTTGCCACAGAAGCCACACTCACAGCATTCTCCTTTCTTCCCTCTCACCCATGGCAAGAGCAAGTGGCGCTCATCCATAAAGCCAACTGAGAGTGAGCCCTCAGCCAAGCACGACCATACCAGCTAGAGTTACCACAGAGAAGCAGTGAGGAAGATGAAGCATGAAGGAGAGGAACTGAGGAAGAAGGAGAAGACGACGGGGAGGAGCAAGGAGGCAGCGACGACTCCGGAAGCGCAAGGCTTCCGGCGACCGCCAAGCCCATGCCAAGCCAACCATTGAGTACGTCCACCATCCCTCCACAACCCCATAGCGTAGCACAATAGCATGCAAAAGTAGATGAAGAGCACATAGAGATAGGGGATGGGGGCAAACCGTCCTGGTAGTAAGGGGTGGCCGGCCGGCGAGCTCAACCCGTAGGGAGCAGCTGAGGCCTGAGGGCGGCGGCGTGGCCGAAGGCCGATGTCGGAGGCGTAGAGGCCATGGCCGAAGCCGAAGCCGAGGGCACAGCCAAAGGCCGTGCCAACCGAGTGGTAGGGCCCGCGCCCCACCGCCGTGCATGCATAGGGGAGGCAGCGGATCCGATCTTGGTTGGCCAGATCCGAGGCGAAGAGCGAGGGGGGGAGCGGAGTGGCTAGAGGGGAGGCAGCCGACGGTAGGGGATGGCCGGATCTGGCACTGGCCAGTCGGATTAGGAGGAGTCGCCAATGGCGCTCCCGATCAATGAGTCGGAGCCCCTCCGCGCTGCAAATCGCCAAGAGAGAGAGAGGAAGTGAGAGGGGAAGGGTGAGGAGAAGGCGGGGGCGTGCGGAGGTCGGCCGGTGGTGAGCCTAGGGTCGGCGAACCCGAACTCGGCCGCACGCCGTCCCGCCACCTGGAGGAGCGCCCGGGCACAGTCGCGTGCGAGAGAGAGAAGTGGGGGGGAGAGGATGAGGCCATTCGGCTGAAAGAAAAATGAGAAGAAGAGAGAGGCCAGGTAAGAAAGAAAGAAAAAGAAAGAAAAAAAGAGAGAAGAAGAAGAAGAAAAGGAAAGGAAGGAAAGAAAAAAAGAAAGGAAAAGGAAAAAAAAGAGAGAAGAGAGAAGAAAATGAAAGAAAAAGAAAAGAGAGAAAGAGAGAAAGAAAGAAAAGAAAAGAGGAGAAAAAGAAAAGAGGAGAAAAAGAAAAGAAAATGGGGGTTTGGTACCTGCGCGACAGGTCCTTGAAACCCGTGCATTTTATGCCAGAGTCGAGTCATGCGCGTAGAGTTATCGTCACTCGCTTAAGAACTGGTTTTGATTTGATGCGTTAAGTCGGGTTGACGTTTGTACAGGTGGAGGTTCCAAGTTGGAGCCGTCCACGCGTCGTCCCCAAGACTAACCAGGCAAGTGCATGGTAAAGCGGTAAATTCGGGTAATGTTTGTTAATAGATGAATGATGGTGCATTGCTTACCATGTTGTGGTAAGTTAAGTATTTCTGGATGCATGATGATAAATGATGAATGACGATTGTTGAGACATGACATGTTGATATGCATAAATTGAGAACTTGCATTGCATGCATGTCATAAAAAGAGATAGTGTTGTGATAGCAGAGGTCCACTTTGTGTGGACACTCCACGGGAGTGGAAAATGAGGTCCTCGTATGAAAATGAGGGGCTACTGTGGTCCCCGTATGAAAAAGGACGGGTTGTGATCCCCGCATGGAAACAGGGCGGGCCTGGGTGAGCATCGACGGGTGTTCGCTCTGCTATATCGGTATAGGCTAAGGAGATAAGAAAGAAGTGTATGTGCATATGCATAACGATTGGTTGATGAGAACTTAAAGAGATTAAATGGAAACAAGTGAATAATGAAACTGTGATGGTTATGGACTGATTTGTGAACCTGTTATTTACTGTTTTGCTTTGTACTTGCTGAGTCTTTGGACTCACCCTTGTTTCGTTGTTTTTTAGGTGATTATTAAGGACGTCATGTGCGGGCGGGAGTATATGAACAATTTCACGAACCAGCAACACTCATTGTACCACCTTTTGTCAGTATATTTTTAGACTCTACTAGTATGCTCGAGTAAGAGCTAAAAAAACTATGATGTATCTGGTTGCAGCAACATAAATAAATTAGTGTTGGCTTAAATTCTTCTAGTTGTTGATGGAATGGTAAAAGTATGCAATGTGATAGCATTCCGGGCCCAGAGGATGGGCGGGGTGTTACATGATGTGCGACCTGGGAGGTGGCGATGGCGGTGGGGTTGCGGATCTGGAGGGGTTGGTGTGGTGGGGGTTGCCATTGGAGGTGGGGAAGAGGTGGAGAATGCGAGGAGGAAGGAAGATGGAGAATGGAGGGGCATTATGGTGTATTTCGAAGAAGAAACTTTGTAGTGGCATATTTCAAAAGTAGAAATTTGTAGTGATACTGTATCTAAATAACTATTTTAAACATATATTGTCTCATGTTCATATATTCTCCTAGTTCATAAAAGACTAAATGTTCATAATTACTATTTGTTTTACACTCATATCCATATTGATTGTTTAATGGCTCGCGTTTATGACTGAAAAATATATTCCCTTCATATTTACATCAAGATCCCTTTGGGGGTTCAGCATGGTTATTAAGTCGCACGACTAGTCGCGACTAATCGTAGATTGGTCGGCAAGTCGGCACACCGTCTCTGACTAGTGCCGTCGACTTGACTAGCTGAGCTAGTTGTGCAACTTGCCGACTAGTTGGCGACTAGCCGCGACTAGTCGGCCGACACAAGTCGGGCGATTTGGCTTGGCCCACTGCCAGGCTCAAGCCCTTAGCCACCAAAGACAAATATATGAGAGAGGGGAAAGCAGATGCAATCGAATCGACGCTCACTTCCCACGACGCCGCCAAGAGAGGGGAGCCCTAGCAATCGCCGCCCCTATCCACGCCGCCGATGCCGCCCGCCGCCACCTCCTCCTCGGCACTCCCTATTCGCCATCGACCCTTGTTCTTGCCGTCGTCGCCTACGCCTCCTCGGATCTCCCTCCTCCGCCGACCCTAGCCGCGGTGACTGGTGAACACTCCCTCCTCCTCCCCTTTCTCCTCTCGTCTCCTTCCTCTGGTAGTAATCTCTCCTCTCCTGCCCCTCCCTAGTCGCCGTCAACCCCCATCCACGCCATCGCCGCCGCCTCCTCCGCGGCCCTCCCCAGTCGTTGTCGACCCGAGCCGTGGTGAGCACTCCCTCCTCCCCTTGCTCCTCCCCTCTCCTTCCTGTCGTCTCCTTCAGTCGGTGCAATGTGGAGTAGTAGTAGCAGCAGACTAACAGTATTAGCAGCAGCAGTAGCAGTAGTAGTCTGACGACTGGTCGTGGCTAGTCGCGACTCGACTTGACTTTATGACTTAATAACCTTGGGGTTCAGTTTGAACCTGTTACGGACTCCTACTGGGGCAAGTGCTACGGCAGGAGGACCAAAGAGGCAGCCCAATCCAAATAGCACAAGCAATACGAGTCGGATTAGGAGTCCTGCTCGCTACGCTCGCATTAGGCCAATCCTTAAAGATTAGGTATATGAAGTCATCTAGAGTCGGTCTCGGGAGGAGGCTAAGATTGTAAGCTATATATACCTTCATGCGGTTTAAGCAGAAGGGCGGGAAGAAATAAAGAGCTTCTCTTCTCCCCAACCCTAGTTCTGCAGTAGAGGATCAATCACGGCGGGGCGGAAAGAGCCTCGCTGGGAAGAATCCAGTACTCCCCAGCCTATACCCCCATACAATCTGAGATCAAGAGCTAAGACTCGTAACAGTTTGGTATCAGATTCCATGGCCTCTGAGACAATCAACTCTGAATTGAAGGAATTGAAGGAGATGTTGGGCAAGATATTGAAGCAGCAAGAGAATCAATCTGCCGCCCAAGCTAATCTGGAAGCCACCGTCCTAGCTCTCGAAGGTCGCGTGTCGTCGCCAACTGAGGTCACCAATTCTGCAATTCTGGCGACACAACCTCCTTCCAGTGGTCAAGCAACTGCTCCACCGCCAGGTCGGTTCTATAAAGTGGACTTTCCTCTCTTTGATGGCACTTCCGACCCCTTGGAGTGGCTAGCTCGCTGTGATCAGTTCTTTCGGGGTCACCGAACCCTAGAGGAGGAAAAAGTCTGGCTAGCAACTTACCACATGACGGGTATTGCTCAGCAGTGGTACTACAAAATGGAACGCACAGAAGGGATTCTGACTTGGCCTAGGTTTCAAAATTCTTGCAAACTGCGTTTTGGTCCTCCCTTTCGGTCAAACCCGGTTTCAGAACTTGCTCTGCTCCGCCAAACAAGCTCAGTGGAGGAGTATGCACAAGAATTTTATAAGATTCTCTGTCGAGCGGACAATCTTCCTCCGGAACACGAAGTCGGATTGTTTTTAGCTGGATTGGGAGAACTCATCAAGTCGGATGTGGAATTACAAAATCCGTCTTCGTTGGATACAGCCGTCAGTTTGGCCAAAGCAGCGGAGAGGCATTACAAGTTGCTTTACAACTCCGGCTTGTTCCCCCGTCAACAACACTCCAGTCCAATGCAGTCGACACCAAAGTATTCGTGCGCACGATGCCTAACACCATTCTTGCCGGCCGCGGAGGTGCCACTCCTTCCCGCGCCTTCCACAGGACCAGCATTACCACCGCAGCCTCCACAGCGAGCTTTTCGGCGCCTCACACCTACTGAAATGGCTGATCGCCGACAAAAAGGACTTTGCTTTAACAGTGATGAACAATTTACAAGAGGCCACCGATGCAAGCGCCTGTACTGGATTGAGATACTGGATGAAGATGATACCGACAACGGTATGGAAGAGGCCAACCCTCAAATTTCCCTCCACGCATTGACGGGAATCTCTTCTGGCAATACTATGCAACTAACAGTCGTCATCAATAATCAGAAACTCTGTGCTTTGGTTGATTCGGGATCGACTCACAACTTCATCAGCAGCGAGGCCGCTAATTTCCTAGATCTTACCTTGCAAGATCGTACATGCATCAATGTAGCGGTAGCTAATGGAGACAGGCTACCTTGTCCGGGTTTTTGCCTGTCTTTACCGATCTCCATTGATCAAGAAGAATTTGTTATCATCTGCTATGCTTTAGCTCTTCAGGGCTTCGACCTTATATTGGGAGTCCATTGGCTGCGTACATTGGGACCAATCCTTCAGAACTTTTCCAGTCTGTCCATGTCATTCTGGCATCAGGGACATCAAGTGAAATTCCTGGGTATTCCACAACGGCCATCTTCTCGCTTGTTTGCGCTCACTGATTCCTCCCAAACTTTACTGGCTGATCTATTGTCAGACTTTCATGACATTTTTCAGCAGCCGTCAGGCTTACCACCTCAACGACTGTTTGACCATCACATTCATCTGGTGCCAGGGTCACAACCAGTTGCAGTACGACCATATCGGTACCCCCACCACCATAAGGATGAAATTGAAAAGCAATGTGCTGAGATGTTATCACAAGGAATCATCCGACCCAGCACCTCTCCGTTTAGCTCGCCAGTAGTTTTGGTCAAAAAGAAGGATAACACATGGCGCCTGTGTGTGGACTACCGTGCTCTTAATACTCTCACCATCAAGGACAAATTCCCTATTCCGGTGGTTGAGGAGTTACTTGATGAGTTGAAGAATGCCAAGTACTTCACCAAATTGGATTTACGATCCGGCTACCACCAAATACGAATGCATCCGGATGACATCCATATGACAGCCTTCAGAACGCATCACGGCCACTTTGAGTATTTGGTTCTACCATTCGGCCTCTCCAATGCACCGGCAACATTTCAGGCTGTAATGAATGTGATTCTCCAGCCATATCTTCGCAGATTTGTGTTGGTTTTCTTTGATGATATCCTCATTTTTAGCCCATCATGGTCGGAGCATTTGTGCCACATGCGCACAGTCTTCAATCTTCTTCGGCAACATCACCTTTTCCTGAAGCAATCTAAGTGTTCCTTTGGCACAATGACAGTATCTTATTTGGGTCATGTTGTCTCTACGGAGGGGGTCTCCATGGATCCATCCAAGTACAGGATATCCAGCAGTGGCCTGTTCCGATGTCACCACGTCAACTGAGGGGATTCCTGGGACTCGCTGGCTATTATCGCAGGTTTATACATCACTTTGGAGCCATTGCTGCTCCTCTAACTCAGTTACTCACCAAAGACGGATTCAGTTGGTCTCTCGAGGCAGACAAGGCGTTCTCCCACTTAAAGGAAGCCCTGTGTACACCATCCTTTTTGGCTCTCCCAGATTTCACACTTCCCTTTATAGTTGAATGTGATGCCTCTGGAAGTGGTATTGGTGCGGTCCTTCATCAAGGAGCAAAACCGATTGCTTTCTTCAGCCGAGCAGTTCCACCCCACCACGCCAAATTAGCAGCATATGAGAGGGAACTCATTGGCCTGGTCAAAGCAGTACGTCATTGGCGCCATTACCTCTGGGGGAAGCCCTTCATTGTGCGAACTGATCATTATAGTTTGAAATATCTTCTTGATCAACGACTAAACACCATCTCTCAACACCACTGGGTCAGTAAACTTTTCGGATTTGACTTCCAAATTGAGTTCAAGTCAGGACAAACCAATATCGTCGCTGACGCCTTGTCTCGCCGGGATGAAAACATGTCCCTATCGGCCATTTCCATGCCAAACTTTCAACTGCTTAACCAGCTTAAACAAGAGCTCAACTCTCTGCCTGAAATTCAAACGCTCCAGGCTCAATTGTCATCTCAAGAACTTCCCCCCAATTGGTCTTGTGTTGATGGATTCTTCTTGTACAATGGACGGATCTTTGTACCACCTTCTTCAGCCCATATGCCGCAGATTATATATGCTTACCACTCCATCGATCACGAGGGGATCCAAAAATCACTGCACCGTATCCGAAAGGACTTCTATATGCCTCAACTCAAAAAGCTGGTTCGCGATCACATTACCTGCTGTGTCACTTGCCAACGCAACAAGGCTGATCACCTTCATCCCGCAGGTCTACTCCAACCTCTACCAATTCCACATCAGATTTGGTCGCACATTTCGATGGATTTCATAGATGGATTCCCGCGCGTACATGGAAAATCTGTCGTATTGACGGTAGTAGACAGATTCTCCAAATATGCTCATTTTGTCCCATTGGCACATCCTTATACGGCTCAGTCGGTGGCGCATGCCTTCTTTGAGGCTATTGTTCGCCTCCATGGGTTTCCTGAGTCTATTGTCAGTGATCGGGATACCATCTTCACTAGCAACTTCTGGAAAGAGCTATTTAAGTTAGCCGGCGTGTCTCTTGATATGACTTCGGCTTTTCACCCACAAGCTGATGGCCAGAGTGAAGTTGTCAATCGCACAATTGAAATGTGTCTCCGTTGCCTAAGTGGAGATCATCCTCGTCATTGGGTACGCTGGCTTCCGTGGGCTGAATTCTGCTACAATACTTCCTACCATTCTGCTCTCCGCTGCACCCCTTTTCAGGTTGTGTATGGGCGACCTCCTCCAGCTCTCATTCCTTACAACGAAGGTTCCACTCCAAATTCTGCAGTTGACGCAATGTTACGTTCCCGGGATGAATTTCTGCTGGCAATCCGGGAACGCTTATTACTGGCTCAACAACGCATGAAGGACTACTATGACAAGCACCATCGGGAAGTGGAATTCGACGTTGGCCAATGGGTTTTGCTCAAACTGCATCATCGTCAAGCCGTGGGGATCACTGCCAAATTCTCCAAGCTATCACCCAAGTTTTATGGACCTTATCAAATCATTGCTCGCGTAGGTCCGGTGGCTTACAAACTTCAGCTTCCCCCATCAGCTAGACTCCACAATGTCTTCCATGTGGCTTTCCTGAAGAAATTCATGGGCAATCCACCGTCTGCACCTCCAGCATTACCTGACACACTCAATGGCCGGGTTTTGGCCATTCCAGCATCCATTGTGCGCTCTCGTCTTCATAAAGATAACTGGGAAGTTCTAGTCCAATGGGCTGATCAAGCAGCATCAGAAGCCTCGTGGGTACCAGTTAAAGACTTCAAACAACACTATCCAAACTTTCAGCTCGAGGACGAGCTGTTTCCGCAGGAGGGGGGAAATGTTACGGACTCCTACTGGGGCAAGTGCTACGGCAGGAGGACCAAAGAGGCAGCCCAATCCAAATAGCACAAGCAATACGAGTCGGATTAGGAGTCCTGTTCTGCTACGTTCTGGCATTAGGCCAGTCCTTAAAGATTAGGGTATATGAAGTCATCTAGGAGTCGGTCTCTGGGAGGAGGCTAAGATTGTAAGCTATATATACCTTCATGCGGTTTGGCAGAAGGGCAGGAAGAAATAAAGAGCTTCTCTTCTCCCCCAACCCTAGTTCTGCAGTAGAGGATCAATCACGGCGGGGCGGAAAGAGCCTCGCTGGGAAGAATCCAGTACTCCCCAGCCTATACCCCCATACAATCTGAGATCAAGAGCTAAGACTCATAACAGAACCATAGTTCACTACTTAGTAACAAGCTGTTTCAAGAACTTAGCAATTGCTCCATTTAATTTGAAAACCTTACGGTGTTACAGAAATTCATTAAGAATGTTGTAGCAGCGGTTTAAAGATGTTGCAATCTAAAATATCATGTATTCATGTTCCGTATTGACAGATTTTGAAACAACTGCTGCGAAGAATTTAACAGTTTAACAGATTCAAATTTTAAACGATTTCCTGTTGTTGTCTGTTGTTTTAATTTGCACGGTCAATACAAGCATTTTAAAGGAATCTCAGTGGATTTGTTGAAAGGAATATTTCTGATAATTCTATATTTTGTTCTCATATTTGTTTCTCCTTTTTTGTTGGTAGATCTTTAACCATTTGTAGGAAAATGATCTGTAAAAAGTACTTCATCCACACCCTCATTTGATGTTCCCCACGTTCCCTCTTTCCCTACTAATTTGTTTCCTGTAGTTCTATTCTCCATTAAATAAGATGTGCTCCATGTTCTCTTTCCATATCAACTTGCTCTTTTAGTGCTGTTGTCCATAAATTGGAGTGCATTATTTCCTTCAGTTATCTTAAAGTTCGTTTTCAGGATAAGGTAACATGATAACAATTGGGATGAAAACGTGGCATTGCGGATTCAAAGTTGATGCTAAATCGCTGTGGATTTGGTCAATTCTTTAGTATACTTTGTTATCATTTTCTTCACAAAAGCAAAAATGTAGAAATTTGTGTCTGATGCATGTGGGTTTGGTAGGCAGACAGCACTTATATAGTCTAGTCATGAGAACACAAACCCATTTATGTTGTCCAAATAAGGAGAATTTGTGTCTCATGCCGTTATGTATATTAATTTTGCAATACACTTGTATATTATTCACTCGGAAGTTTTACATAATCATATTTCAATAAGCGGATTAGAACAGTTGTTATCAAATGATCATAGAATAAGGCCAATATGCTTTTCTAAGTCCAAATTTTTATAAATCTGTTATGATCATATGATGCACAGGTGAATATACTTCATACCAATAATTGGAAAGAATATGTTACCATAGAATTCGGTATGTATCTGCAAAATAGTGGACTACATCAAACTTCATATCCTGAAGCTGAATCTCAAAACAGTGTTGCTGAGGAATCAGCATTTGTTCAAAGTGATATAGTGTTTTCACAGTGGATCCATGATGGAAGTTTCTCTTAAGAGAGGGCTCAGAGGGGGAGTTCCTACATGAACTTGTTGATAGACTATTAGACTGCATTCCATCCTGAATGTTGCATTGGATGAACCCTTATAGGATACTTTATGGTAAGAACAAGAATTTTGTCCACTTGGATATTTCGGTTTTTTTGCTTCTTAGAAGATCATGTACTGACAAGTGACAGTTAATCAGAAGGCTTGATCCGTGAGCTTGCAGTTGTACCTGTTGGGTGCTCGGCTACTTGAAAGGGCTATCAATTTTGAGTCCAACAAGTGAGGAATTATTGTTCGGATGAATGCAACCTTTTGTGAGTCAAAGCTTTACTACAGATAGAAATCTGATTTTACGTCCTTGTTAGATTATACCTGCTCTATCAGACAGCAATGCTGGTCGACTGAAAGGAGTAGCTAAACAACGCATTGAAAGATGAAAAATGAGAACAAAGCAGTAATTACAACAGAATTCAAAGACATCGTAGCAGAGAGGTCCAATATCCCCAAGAGCCCAACTTGTGAGGCAAACTATGAACTTCTGCATAGCAATTTTGCTATGCACACTAGTGTGCATGTGAGGGTGTTCCGATCTTCCAGGTGATGAACTCGACATCTAAGTTGGTAACTCGGATAAGGAGAGCTGTTTTAAGGTACACCAAATGACCTCTCTAGGGGTAAGAGCTATTATAAATCTGAACAGTTGATTGTTAATGGTTTGATTTGGTCAATAAGATTATTACCGGCTCCACCCTGTTAATATGTAGCAGCATGAAAAGGAAAGAAATTAATGGAAATAATTATCCTACCTAATCTTGGTCATGCATGCGGTCTAGGAAATCAATGGGAGAGCCTAACTATAGGTGCAGAGCTCACCCATTAATAGGTGGCCTAAATGTCAATGAAATCAGAGTAGTTTAGATTTTTGGTGTTATTTGCTAAGTACAAACAAATGTACAAAAAGAAAAATTGTATTTGAAACAAAAATCAATTGTAATTGGAAGCCTCAAACTTCGGTTTTGTGAAATACATATTCAAATAGATACAAGATATCCATACTCATTCGAACATGTGTGGTAAATCACTTCATGGGTCACGTTGCAAAAAAATCACATACTCGATTTTAACCAAAAATTGAATCAAGTTATGACATATTGATCTTTTTTTTCCATAAGAAGAGTTGTTTCATTCCAAATATGCCATATCCATAAATTTCAGGTGAAGATAATATTACCTTCTTAAAGATCACGGGTGACTTAGGTGACCTATTACCCCCAAGAGGTAATAGGTTACCTCTTTAGATCTTAGTCGTGAGATCACTACAAATGAACGGTCCATAGATAAGGTGGTGTACCGTAGTTTGACGACTTGACAGACTGACAGTCCCGTGTCAATGCAATAAACTAGTGTAGTACGGGCACTCACATAACCAGCCTGTAAACCAATGCACGGAGTATGTGTCTGATCAACAATACATTACTTAGGTGGTGATCATTTGGGCTTTTTTTGTAGCTTATGGCTGAAAAGCACTGTAGCACAGGTGGTAATAGGTTACCTCTTTAGATCTTAGTCGTTAGATCACTACAAATGAACGGTCCATAGATAAGGTGGTGTACCGTAGTTTGACAACTTGACAGACTGACAGTCCCGTGTCAATGCAATAAACTAGTGTAGTACGGGCACTCACATAACCGGCCTGTAAACCAATGCACGGAGTATGTGTCTGATCAACAATACATTACTTATCATTTGGGCTTTTTTGTAGCTTATAGCTGAAAAGCACTGTAGCACAGGTGGTAATAGGTTACCTCTTTAGATCTTAGTCGTTAGATCACTGCAAACGAACGGTCCATAGATAAGGTGGTGTACCGTAGTTTGACGACTTGACAACTGACAGTCCCGTGTCAATGCAATAAACTAGTGTAGTACAGGCACTCACATAACCAGCCTGTAAACCAATGCACGGAGTATGTGTGCGATCAACAATACATTACTTAAAGCAAACTCAAAAGAATTTTACTGGAGGAAACAATACATTAGTTGAGCAAACTCAAAGAACTTTACTAGAGGAAAGGAATGTATGCTTTCTCATGGTTTCTCCATGCAAAGAAACAGTGTCGATTTTGACATGAGTGCTGTGCATGAGTTGGTGGGCAACCAGCGACAAGCATGAGAACAAAGTTGGGTTTGGGGGACTACGGCAGCGGGAGGCTGTTGCTAGACATCAGTGGTTGAGGTGGGCAGTGGGACCACATCGATCGCAAGGGCCACAGGCCCACAGCATCGAAGGCATAGGTGGTGGTGGGGAGGTAGCGTATTCTCGACTGTAATTGAACGCACACGTGGTTCATAAGGAGCCTGTTAAACACTGATCTCCGACTCAGCGTCCCAGCTATTTTACCATTCTGACTACAGTTATTTCAGGTGTGTCTAGTAATTATTTGGATATTTTCTTTTAAATAAATATCTAAATTTTGTGACCCCTTAAATTAAGATCTAACGACCCTCCTCCTTTCACCCTTTACTATAAGATCCCTCTCTCCTATCCCCTAACCCTATCGAATTTTTTTGTAAATAATCTATGTTTTATTAGAAATAACATAAATATATCCGTGCTGATATTTTTTTTTATAGAAATGACTTTCAGTCACCGAACTGTTAGGCGACTGGAACTATTGCCCAACAGACATGCGACACGCAAGCAATCCGAGGACCGTTGGATGACATAATTGCAGTCGTCGAACCGTCAGGCAACTTCTTCCAATCGCCCAGCGATTAGGCGACTGTAGTTCCAGTTGCCCAACCCTTCGGCGACTAGAGGTGCATATAAATCAGCCACGCGGCTGAGCCCCCGAAGTGCCAACGCCGCGCAGTGAACAAAAAGCAGAGGGGAAAGAAAGAAGAGAAGAGGAGAGGGAGAAGGAGAGGAAGAAGAGGTTCCGTTATTTCTGTTAGGTAATTTTTTTGTATGTTGTAGTCAATATTTTTTATATAAAGTAGATAGCTTAGTTAGTTTTAGTGTCTGTATAAAATTATAGCTGTAGAAAAGAATAGTACAATTGTGGTATAGAAAATTTAGTCAATGTAGTTATAAAAAATTAGTAGCCATAGAAACCTGTAGTTGTAGAAAATTTCGTGAACATAGTTGTAGAAAATTAGCATCGTAGCAAATTAGCATCCATACGAAATTGTAGTTGTAGAAAATCTAGTCAATGTTACGTACAAATTAAGCCTCCGTAGAAATTTATATTTATTCAAAAATTAGTCAATATTTTTGTAAGAATTAAATAGTTAGCTTTGTATAAAACAATAATACGTAATATTTATGATTAGTTATGAATAAATGTAATGTCGTTAGTAAATTAAAAATTCATGTGTACCGTTATAATTGGTATATTGGCATTTAAATCAATATGTCGTGTAAATTGTCGAAACCCATTAGGAATTATTTATAGTAGGAGAAAGCTCAAGCAACGAGACAAAAGTGGCGTCAATGTGTGGTCTGCCGATAGAGAGTTAATACTATGAGAGTAGTGCAGTTGGTTACTATAAGCGAGCGGTCATTGGAATGTAAATTATAGTACATAAGTACTTCCATAATGTGCGATGCGATTTGACTAGTTGCAACACTGAAAATATGTGCAGGCAGACATCAGTAATGCTGATACCCACTACATTGAAAGTTCATTGGAATGTAAATTATAGTACATAAGTACTTCCATAATGTGCAATGCGATTTGACTAGTTGCAACATTGAAAATATGTACAGGCAGATATCAGTAATGCCGATACCCACTACATTGAAAGTGCATTACGATATTGACATCGTTCATGAAGGTCCGAACGGTTTTGACTTGAGTGGTTTTGCGCAAACCACTCTAGTACACCCCAATGGCGAGAATGCTTGAATCGCATATGTGATGTACTATAAATGTAGCCACCCAGCCGCTAAGCGATAGGCTCCCGTCACCCAACAGCTCGGCGACTGGAACCTATCGCCCAACGGCCCACGGACAGTTTGTGCGTCGTGTGTCCGTTGGGCGATAGGTTCTAGTCGCCCAACGGTTCGGTGACTAGAAGCCATTTCTGTAAAAAATATTAACGCAGGTATATTTCTGTTATTTCTAATAAAATATGGATTATTTACAAAAAAAACTGTAACCCTATCCCCCAACCCGCCGCCTCCCACCCTACGCCCCTAACCCCACCACCTCCCACCCCGACCCTACTGCTCCCTCCGCTATGCCCCCTCCTCGTCACCACCTCCCTTCATGATGCCCCCTCCTCGTCTTCACCCCATCCACGCCACCTCCCTCTGCACTACCAGAGCAGCTCCACGTGCCTCCCACTGCCCCCCTCCACCACCTGCGACCGACGGTGCTCCCGCCGCCCCTACCCCTCCCGCCATGCCGCCCCACCCATCCTAATAGCTAGTACTTTCTACCATTGCCGCCCTCCAACACCGCCCACCACCCCTCCTACCCCCTGCCCATCGCCCCACCGCCGTTGGCCACTGCCCCACAGCCTCTCTCTATGCCCAGGGGGAACGGCGAACCCTAGGCACGGGGGTAGAATTCTCCCCCCAGGCTCGCTGATGAGAAGGAAGAAGAGGTCACCGGAGAAGAAGGTGGAGGTGACCGCGCACGAATCTTTATGTATATCCAAAAGTTAGAAATTTGGATGATTGTTTGGAAGAAAACATCTGGGTGATGTTTATGAAAACCCTTCCATGTATATATCCTATAGTTTGTTGTTCAAACTAACAACCTTATCTCTAGTTAGTTAGTTGTGTTCTGAAGCATCTGCTCACCTCACCTCCGATCTTGGTAACTTCACACTCCCCCTTCCCTCTTTTCCCACCATCCCAAGCATGTCATGGTAGGCAAATGGGTCTCTAATGCTTGTTGTTTCTACCGGTCATGCCATGGTTCCTCTTCCTTCCTTCCCATTCTTTGCATCTCCACAATGTTCTTGTTTCCCCACACATTGTCAAAACTCTTGTATCTATTCGTAAATTCACCACTAACAATCACATTGCTGTTGAGTTTGATCCTTTGGTCTCTCTGTGATATTGGCATTGCTCCAGTAGAAAACGCACACATCACAAATAAACTGAGAAAACACAGGAGAATTTATGATTTTCTCTATTCTCTTACTTGCTCCTTCTTATTCTTACAAAACTGGTTACCAACCTCCTCTATATATAGGCTAACACTCTCTAACTAACATACGTGTTCGGATTTCAAGTTGATCTCAACTTCAACTTGAGTTACACAGAAACGGACTCTACAATGTTTCGGACTCTAAGTCAAGATTATTTTCAACAATCTTCCCCCCAATCTTGACTCGACATACTCTAATTTAGTCTCAATACATTATGAACTACCAACCACGCCTCCACATGAAGCGTTCTACATACAAGCTATATGTAGAAACTCAACTCAACTGGTACAGTTCATCTAGATGCAAAGATTCTAAAATATTGAGGCAGTCGATTTTAACTACGACTTATCCAACTCATACTTGACACAGAATAGCGACACATCTTCTCAGCGTTCTGAACTCATCTCTATGTACTCGAGTTTGAATGGCGAGCACATCATCTCAACGTTCCGGACTCATCTTATCTTACTTGAGTTTGGATGGCGAACATATCTTCTCAATGTTCCAGACTCACCTCACCATCACCATTAGCTTCATGCACATTCCCACGATGTAGCGCTGGATAGCATCTTCGACGCTTCCCACACATCTTTGGCCACCTTCTTTTCGGGTAGTAGAAAGAGCATATCCTCTGAGATGCCCTGATAAATACATTCATCTTGATTGCCCAGGCTACATAAATGCTCATTGTGAGCATCGGATAATGCAGCGAGACAATGAAACTCACCTTCGCCATCACACTGGATGATGCCTCGTCACCAATGACAACTTCCTGAAGAATGCAATATTATCTTGGGCATAGATCAAGAACTTAGGCTTGCAAAACTCCTATTACGGACCGACTTACAGAGCCTTATATTTGATTTTGGGATAGACAGCTGCTGCACTAGACTTTTCTGTTTCGCTTGAACTAAGGAATTGAAGCTAAATACTTTCACTGTCGATCACTAGATGATTTGAGTTTTGCCTTTAATTGAAGGCTTGGACTAAAGAAAACTGGTGCTGCTTGTCGGCTTTTTCTTCGTATGGACAGAGGAGAAAAACTGAGCCGCTTCTCTCTCTGGCTCGAATTCCTCCATGCACAGGGGCGGACCCAAAGAGGCCCGAGTGAGGGCCCAGGCCACCACTCAATTCGCAGGAGCCCAAGTATATAGCCCAAGATTTAATGCTAGTGCCCCCACTCAGCCCAACTAAAAGGCCCTCACTCATCTGTGATATAATGGATGTAGAGGCCCATTCGTTGTCTTTGGAAGCCCAAAATGGCAAGGCTATTTGCCGGCCAGCATCCCATCTACCAAAGAAAATAAGAAGGCAGCAAGGCTCGCACGGCCGCTGGCCGCACGGCGATTCGGCTTCTCCGCCAAGGGCCTGTTCTCCGCGCTCGCCGAACCGCGAATCAGCGATTCAGCGCAGCGGGCGACCGGTGCCCAGCAGAGTAGCCGTGCTGCTCCAAGCAACTTCGCCGGATGCGAGCGAGCCCACATCCCCTGTGCCGCAGCACCGCCACTGTAGCAACCGATCGGCGTCGGCCACCAGATGCAACCAGCAGCCAGCAGCCAAATTTTGTTGTTATAGTATTAGATAGATTTTTGGCACTAGATTGTTATCACTTTACTTAAAGCCCTAAACAATCACAATTGAAATTGCAATTCCAATTTCTTTCTTTTTATGGGGAATTCCAATTATTTTGCAGGCCAGCCATGGAAAGATATTATAAAAAAAATCAGTGACATCAGACACTAATTTAGCAACTTCAACCGAAATTCCATCAGTGCACAGGGGCCTGTCAGTGCATGCTAGGACTACAAGACTGCCTAAACATAATTCTTCAGTTCCAGAGCTAGTTAATTTAGATAACCTACCAAGAGATCCAGCTAAAAGGAAGAGAATATCATATTACCACCCTAATCAACAAAACGAGATAAGGAGAAAATATTTACTGTGCGGACCTTATCAACCCCGCACTTATGACTTTCCTTATAGGATGATTGGGAATAAGAGGCGACGGTTCAATCCTGACTGGTTTAATCAATATGGTAATTGGTTAGAGTACAGCGAGAAGGAGGACAAAGCCTATTGTTTATGTTGCTACTTGTTCAGGGACAACAACATTGACACCCATCATGGACATGATGCATTTGTAATACAGGGCTGGAACTATTGGAAAAATAGTGGCAGACTAGCAATTCATGTTGGTGATCGCACTAGTTTTCACAACAAGGCACTCAAGGAATGTGAGGATCTACTAAAGAAAGAACAATCAATCATGGCTACCTTAAACAAGCAAAGTCAACTTAAGAAAATGGAGTCCACTATCCAGTTGAATGCTGCAATTGATGTTTGCAGGTACTTGTTGCATCAGGGGCAACCTTTTCGAGGCCATGATGAATCAAAAGAATCTGAAAACAAAGGTAATTATCGGGAGTTGCTAGAATATACTTGCAATCAAAATAGTGTTGTTGCTAAAGCATTCAAATTTGCTCCACTTAATAATCAATTGGTGTCTCCCAAGATTCAAAGAGACATTACTGAGTGCTTTGCAAAAGTAATATTGGATTCTATCATTGAAGAGATTGACCATGATGTGTTCAGCTTATTGGTTGATGAATCTCGTGATGTTTCTGATAAAGAACAAATGGCCACAGTTTTACGATATGTTGATAAATGTGGGCTGGTGAAAGAAAAGTTTGTTGGTCTCATTCATGTGGAGGAGACAACTGCAGCTTTTCTGAAATCTTGTGTTGATTCCTTACTTGCTGAGTTAGGACTGAGTTTAAAACAGATTAGAGGACAGGGCTATGATGGTGGAAGCAACATGGCTGGTGAATTTAATGGTCTGCAAGCTAAAATTATGAATGAGAACAATTCAGCATACTGTGTGCATTGTTTTGCCCACAAGCTGTTGTTTTGCCCACAAGCTGCAGTTAGTTGTGGTTGCCATTGCAAAGAAGATATTTGATGTTGGGGATTTCTTTGATATGATCTCAGTTTTATTAAATGTCGTTGGATCATCATGCAAGAGAAAGGACAAACTTAGAGAGAACCATCAAGATGAAGTAAGAAAAGCCATTGGTAAAGGAGAGATTGGTACAGGAACGGGTTTAAATCAAGAACTTTCTCTTCAAAGGCCCGGTGATACGCGATGGGGTTCTCATTATAGGACATTGTTGGGCTTGTCAAAGATGTTTCATTCTGTGGTCAAAGTCCTCAAATATGTCAAAGAAGATGGTACAGATGACAGCAAGAGACGTCAAGCTAATGGTCTTTTAAAGTATTTTCAATCTTTCAACTTTGCATTCTTTTTGCAGATGATGATGACAATATTAGGATTGACAAACTGTTTGTCAAAAAACATTACAAAGGAAAGATAAAGACATTATCAATGCCATTTCTAATGTGGCCTCAACCAAGCGGGAATTAGAAAAGCTTAGAACTATGGATGGATGGCGTTCTCTTCTTGACAAGGTATATAGCTTTTGTGAGAAGCATGACATCTTAGTGATTGATATGGAAAAGGAATATGTGAATCCAAGGAAGCCACGACAAAGGACAGGCATTAACAATGAGCACCATTATAGGGTTGATTGCTTCTTTGCTGTTCTTGATTTATTACAAAAGGAGTTCAATGACAGATTTAATGAGGAAAGTTCAGAGTTGCTTTCATGCATGTCTGCCTTGAGTCCGGAGAACACATTCCGTCATTTTAATGTCGAGAAGTTGATGACCTTAGCTAAATTTTATCCTGCTGATTTTGATCACAGGGATATGGCCACTCTTGAGCATGAGCTTGGACTGTACATAGATAAGGTAATGCATGATACAAACTTTGCAAACTTGGAAACCATAAGTGATCTTTCTAGATTGATGGTGGATTCAAGAAAGCATCTTTCCTACCCATTGGTGTATTGCCTAGTTAAGCTAGTGCTAACACTTCCTGTTGCCACAGCTACTGTTGAAAGAATCTTCTCAGGTATGAAAGTTGTGAAGAATACCCTACGTAACAAAATTGGTGACAAATACATGAGTCATGCTCTGATACGTTTTGTGGAGAAAGACATGTTGAATGCAATTCCAAATGAAGTGATCACGGACCGTTTCTATAAGATGAAAGACCGTAGAGCTGATAAAAAACCATAGAGATGATGAAGTTGAAAGTGTAAGCAATATAATTTATACCTTTGGTACAACTTTAAATTTTTCCTCTGTTGATTACATTATACTTATTCTAAGATGTATGTCTCCACTGTACTTTTTTTCAGGGTATGCTATTTTATCAAATTTATGAAGGAAGCCTTCATTTTGCCCTCTACAAAGTACAAGTAGGCAATACAATTATGCTATATACTGTAGTAAGACGTCATTCTGGGAAGTTATCTTTTGTACCTAATTGCTACCCAATGTGATATACATGTATATATATGTCTCTTTAGTGTACCAATAGAATTGCTATACTTGGCTCTGTGGGTGTGCCCCCTCTCGGATTTTGTCTTGGGTCCGCCCCTGTCCATGCACTACTAGCTCCCAAATAGCCCATGCAAGTATGCAACGTACGCGACCCGGTCTCCTTGTGTTTTGCATGGCGCCACCGAGTGCATGATCGGCTGTAGTAGTTAGGGGTGGAAAACGGTAACGGATAATTCGTTTTATCCGATATTCGTATCCGAGAGAAATCCGAATATAGTAAGCAAAATCCGTATTCGAAAATATTCGTATTCGAGAATATTCGTATCCGTATTTGAGAGTATTCGTATTCGCATTCGTATTCGAGAATATTCGTATCCGTATCCGTATTCGAGACTATTCGATTCGTATTCGATCCGTTTCTAGAACCCATGAAAAATCCGTACAAATTTTGTGATTCAAAACTTGAATTTAGGCGGTTTAAAACTGGTGACAGGTCAAAAACCGATGAAAAATCGGCAAAACCGTTAGGAATCCGTTTTATCCGATATTCGTATCCGAGAAAATCCGTATTCGAAAATATCCGTATTCGTATTCGAGAATATTCGTATCCGTATTTGAAAATATTCGAATTTGTATTCGTTTTAAAAATATGGATTCATATTCGTATTTGAGACTATTCGACCGTATCCGATCCGTTTCCACCCCTCGTAGTAGTACCACCTAGCCCACGCTACATCATATTCATACCTGCACCGACACCAAATGCTGCACTGCCGCTGGTAGGCTCATAAAAGCCGTTGCTCTCATTCATGATTGCCATCAAGCCGCCCTCCTCTTTAGTATGTCCAGAAATGTCCCACCGGGATCGAATGTCGCCACCGCTGGATTGTGCTTCTCTCTCCTGGCTGGCCTCTTGATGTTTGGCCTGTCTCGGGTTCGGTGGACAAAAACGACTCATAGATGTTGTCCCGCGCAAACCGAGGAAGAGACGGAAAGCAAAAAAAAAAAAAATGTTGCCTTTTTCTCTTTTTTCTTTTGCGGTTAAAAACGCCCTTGTCTCTCTTGCCTTATCCCTTCTCTTTTCTGTCACAAAGGCACTGCCCAAAAGTCTTATGCTTCGCTGTCTCTGTGCACTGCAGCTCGTGTTTAGCCTTCTCCACAGACCACAGTAGGGTGGAAACGGACCATCAGCCTACCATATTTTTGGCCTCGGATACGAATATTCTCACGTGCTTCTACCGATTTTTGATCTTAATGGTTTAAACCACCTAAATTCAAATTTTGAATCACTTTCATGTTACAACTCACCGACTACTGTCGCTACCGCTGCTCTCTGTTACAACTCACCGACTACTGTCGCTAGGAAGAAAAACTTCTCTCCCCTTGCTGTGCTTTTCACTGGACCGAAAAAACCTTTTCCTTAGGAGAGCTGTACGAAACGTGAGGCGTGGAGGCCTTGGGACGAGACGAATCAGGACGAGCTCCTCAGGACGACGCTGACGCCGTGCAGACCGAGAAAAAACCACGACGCTATCGAAAGCGCTGAAACGGAATCGATGGGCCGACGAGACTTAGGTGTGTTTGGTTGAGTTGTGGCTTCTAAAAAAGTTGCTGTGAGTTATAGGTTGTGGAAAATCTGTTGTAGATTGTGAGTTGTGGAAAAGCTATAAGCTGTTTTGTTCAAACAAGTATAAAACTTACCTTCTATCTCTATTTTCCTTGAAACAACTGTGAAACAGCTCTCTATTTTCACCATTTCAAAAAGCAGAAAGCCAAAAGCCAAAAGCATGGTCCAATGTGCTTTCAAAACTGTACTACCTAAAAGTAGCTGCTTCTGAAAAAGCAGCTTCTGGTTTCCACCCTTTGGTTGGCTTTTGACTTTTGGGAAGCAAAAGCAGCTCCCAAAAGCTCAACCAAAAGTACCCTTAGACGTGTCGGGACCGAGAGAACAGAGAGAGCCCACACTTTGCTTTTCTTCTTAATCTGTGTCCGGATAAAAGTCTTTGGCATCAATTATTGATTTTGTTCTAAAAAAGCATATACATAGTAAATAAACTAAGAAAATGTGGAAGAATTTCTCTATTATCTTACTTGCTCTTTTTTCTTACAAAACCGATTACTAGTCTTCTCAATATATATGCTAATACTCTTCTACTAACATACGTATTCAGACTTTAAGTTGATCTCAACTTTAACTTAAGTTACACATGAAGATGAATTCTACTACATTTCAGACTCTAAGTCAAAATTATTTTCAACATGTAAAAGATCTCCGAATCAAGACTTTGATTCTCGGATCTAATAGCTCGGGTGACCTCAACCCTCTTCGGCCACCCGATCCTCCACTTTGCCCCATGCCTTGCTCGCCAACACCTCTCAAGATTTATGGCACTGCAGACTGTCATCTTGGCCGGTAGTCTTTGCGTCATTTTGTTCATTCCAATGCCTTTTCGTGTAACAAAAATCCAATGTTGCCGCTGCGATTTGCCATGCCTTCCAACTTGGTCATCATGTTCGATTGTTGTTCATAGCATAGCTTTCCTGTTCCAATAAAGCTTTTAAACTTATTCACTGTGACTTGTGCACCTCACCCGCCCTATTATTTTCGGTTTCAAAAACTATCTTGTGTACTCGGATGACTATACTCATTTTGTGTGGACTTTTCATTTGTGCTTGAAATCCGACACATTTAATTTCCTACACTTCAAAATTTCTTTGCCTATATGTGTGTGCACATTTCAATATGATAGACCAAAACATCCAGAGTGACAATAGACGTGAAATTGATAACCATGCCGTCCGCTCTTTCTCTGCATTCGCACGCATCTTCTCTTGTCCTATCCACATATTTCGTAGCAAAACAGCAAGGCCAAACGCATAACTCGCACCATTGACAACATCATGCACTCCTTGCTTTTCCAAGACGTACTACCTGCAGCACCATTCCGGGCTGAGGTGCTGCACACAGTCACTCGTCTCCTCAACCGCCACCCAACCAATTCCCTTAAATTTCCACCTTACCAACTCTTGTTTAGCACTCCTCCCACATATGAGTGTCTTCGCGTGTTCGGCTGTCGTTGTTATCCTAATCTTTCTACAACACCACCCAACAAACTCGCTCCTTGCTCTGTCACATGCATCTTTCTTGGTTATCCATTGAACCACTCGTGTGCTCAGTTTGTGTAACCATACATACATACATACATACATACATACATACATACATACATGTATATATATACACACACACATATATATATATATATATATATATATATATATATATATATATATATATATATATATATATATATATATATATATATATATATATATATATATATATATATATATATATATATAGTATAAATAATGAGGGCACCTAGGTGTCCGGACACCTAGTCTCCTACCTTTGGATTGCTTTTAGATGCGTGCTAGTGTGATTGAGACTTTCCATCCATGATTAAGACTTTCCTTCCATGATTGATTTAGCATGCCTAATATATTACATACCATACATACCATTGCTCTAGCACGTATCTAAAAGCAATCTAACGGCAGGAGCCTAGGTGTCTGGGCACCTAGGTGTCCCATTTCATATCAATCTATATATATATATATATATATATATATATATATATATATATATATATATATATATATATATATATATATATATATATATATATATATATATATATATATGTATGTGTGTGTGTGTGTGTGTGTGTGTGTGTGTGTGTGTGTGTGTGTGTGTGTGTGTGTGTGTGTGTGTGTGTGTGTGTGTGTGTGTAAAGTCTTTCCGTACTCCCAAAGTATATATATATACTCTCATTTCCAATATATCACTTAAACAAACGTATTATACTTATTTACCACTTTCGGTATACTTAAACATTAATTCTAAGATATTCCAATGCGATTTAATTGAAAAATATTCATCAGAGTTCTTTATTTCTGCTATATACCTTTGTCATACATAAAAAGAGGATATAAACAAATTATACTATAAAAGTTGATTTTGATAAAAATTTTCCTAGAACTCACTTTGGAGTATCTTATAATTATTATTAGATTATAGTTAAAAGATAAAGAGGTATAATAATATCATTTAAATGGTATATAAAAAATGAGAGTACGTACTCCTAGGAGTATGGAATCATTTTATACATGTGTGTGTGTGCGTGAGCGCGTGACCTGCCTGTCCCTACCCACTCACGCCAGACCTCCGTCTGACCTAATCGATCCCAACATACATGTGTGTGTGCGCGCGCGCGTGACCTACCTATCCCTACCCCCTCATGCCAGACCTCCATATGACCTGATCAATCCCAACATACATGGGCCATGAACCCATGACCCCGATGCTGACGTCATATGGCTAGTATACACCATGGTTTATGTATGATAGTAAACTCTAATGATGCGTCTAATAAATTTATTAGTACAATGTAAGCGATTTCAACAGGCCGTAAAATAAAATGTATCTGGTCGTAAATGTGATTTCCATTTTACTACCATTGTCACATAGCTAGCATGCACCACCATAGTTGTGGCAATAAACTCTTATGACACATCCAGTAAATTTGTTGGTGCAGTGTAAGCAATTTCATTTGGACATAAAAAGGAATGTATCTGGTTGTAAATGTGGTTTCCATTTTTATTACTGCCATCACATGGCCAGCAAGCGCCACAGCTACGTATGGCATTAAACTCTAATGACACCGCGTCCAATACATTCATCAATACAGTGTAAGCGGTTTTATCTGGCCATAAAATGGAATGTATCTGGTCGTAAATATGGTTTATATTTTTACTGCCACTGTCGCATGGTCATCAACTCATCATGCACCATGGCTAGGTGTAATAGTAAACTATAACGACACGTCCAACAAATTTTTCAGTATAGCGCAAGTAGTTTCATTTGCCCGTAAAATAGAATGTATGTATCTGGTTGCAAACTTGGTTTCTATTTTTACTGCTGACTCCAGCGCATGATCGGCTCGCGTGTTTCACCTTGGCCGTCGGTTGGTATGTATCTGGATGTAAATATGGCTTTTGTTTTTACTACCGCCGTCACACAGCTAGCACACGAAAAGGCTAGGGTGATAGTAAACTCTAACAACGTGTCCAGTAAATTCATTAGTATAGTAAAAGTGGGTTCATCTAGTTGTGAAATAGAATGTATTTGGTCATAAATGCAGTTTTCATTTTACTGCCACCATCACATAGTTGTGGCATCGGGAGATATCAAAGGTGTGGTGGTGGCAAAACTGCATGACACGGGCGAAAGTGATCAATTACTGCAAATTGGTGGGCTCCTGCGCTCGCATGGTGGATGGCCTCACGCCATTACCGTCAATTCTGTGCTACGTCGCCATGTGGCCCGTTGGAAGGGGACAACGCAGTGGAAAATGGCAAGTAGGGGATGGGGCCATGCAGTTTTACAAGCGGTTGCGCCTAGGATCACACAGGTGGGTCATGTCGAGGCCGTGGAGCATGGACAAGCATGGCACCAGTTAGAGCAACTCCAGCAGGGCCCCTACTTGAGCCCTCAAACCTCATATTTGAGAGCCAGAGCAAAAACTGAACTCCAACAGGGTCCCTACTTGGCTCTCAAAAATAGGAGGCCTCTCAAATGAGGTCTCTAAGCCCTCATTCCCAGGGTCCCTCCCCTGGCTCTCATCCTACAGTTTTTTTCCCGCTCGTGAAACTTCCCCCGCCTCCACCCCCAAAACTCCCCGCCTCCGCCCCCAAAATCCCCCGCGCACCCCCCGCCTCTGATATAGCAGGGGCTGATCCCGATCTTTCGATGAGAGGAGGGGTAACTTCGATTTGGGGGTGGAATCGACGTTGGCTGTCCGACTACAACAATCACAGGATGCTGCGCCTTAGCAATGTGTACACCGATTCGACGTTGGTGTTCTTGCCGTGCAAGAACACCCTTGAACCTGCTAGCAATCGAGAACAAGCAAGAACAAGATGAACAAGCAAATAAACTCACGGATCTGAACCAAATGAAACCTGAATCACGAGTTGGGGTCTTGAATCAAGCAAATCGGGTGGTCTAGTCGACACACGCGTTCACTAGGAAGTAGCAGTAGCTAAACTTGCATCTAAACAAAACCCAAGTTCATCCCGCGGCTGCTACATGTATTTATACATGGGCAACAGCAAGGAGGCATGGGAGGGTGTAAACCCTAAGCTAGAATGGGCCCCTAGTGGGCTGCACGAGATACAAGGGTTTCAGCCCAAGACCGAAGGCCGAACGTCTCTTTGTCAATTCTGCTCACTCGGTGGAATTTCGTCATGAGGTTGGATCCATCTGAAAGTAGACTTCAAGATCTTTCCAATGAGTACTCATATTCCTCAAACAACATCCGGAGTTGAGAAATATTGCCACGTCAATTTGATGTTGCTGGCTGTACGAACTTGAAGTCCGAACTTGATGTCCGATCTTGTGCTTCCTTGTTGTGTGATCTTGATGCCCAAACTGATTGGTTGATCCATTAGCCTCCTCTCCATCATTCCTAATAATAATAAAATCATCACAATGATTTAGTAGCATCCAATTCTGAGATGAGGGTTTATGGACGATGAAGGAACGAGTTTACGATAATTTAGCTCGTGCACGGGCTCTTGTCATTGGTCCTTGCTGCGTAGTAGGCATGGTTGTATGGTTGGAAGGATGTCCTCATCATCCTCCCTTCTTGCATTTGAGTCGTCCTCGACTCAAGTTCATCTTCCTCGCCCAAATATGGTTTCAAATCTGCAATGTTAAATGTGGGTGACCCCAAAATCTGCTGGCAACTCAAGTTTGTATGCATTATCATTGATCTTAGCTACAACTTTAAAAGGACCATCAGCTCTCGGAAGCAACTTTGACTTTCTCAAATCAGAAACCGATCCTTTCTCAAGTGCACCAAACCAAATCACCCGGTTCAAAGTAACATGCTTCTTTCCTAAGCTACCAGCAAGTTTATATTTAGCATTCATGTTCTCTATGTTCTCTTTTGTGGTCTCATGCATTTTTAACATCAACTCAAAGACGTTGTTTAGCATCAAAATTCAATCTCTCGAAGTTGGTAAAGGCAACAAATCAATAGGGCACGAGGCACAAAACCATAAACAATCTCAAAAGGGCTCTTTTTAGTAGTAGAGTGTTGTGAACGATTGTAAGCAAACTCAACATGAGGCAAACATTCTTCCCACATTTTTATGTTCTTTTTCAAAACTGCCTAAGCATGGTAGATAAAGTTCTATTCACAACCTCGGTTTGTCCATCGGTTTGGGGATGACAAGTAGTGGAAAATAGCAACTTAGTACCCAATTTAGCCCACAAAGTTCTCCAAAAATGACTAAGAAATTTTGCATCACGATCTGAAACAATTGTGTTTGGCACACCATGCAAACGAACAATCTCACGAAAGAACAAATCAGCAACATGAGTAGCGTCATCGGTCTTATGACATGGTATAAAATGTGCCATCTTAGAAAATCTATCCACAACCACAAAGACACTATCCCTCCCCTTCTTTGTTCGAGGCAGTCCTAAAACAAAGTCCATAGAAATATCCTCCCATGGTGCATTAGGAACAGGTAGAGGCATATACAAACCGTGAGGATTAAGACATGACTTAGCTTTTTGGCATGTTGTGCAGCGAGCAACGAATCTCTCCATGTCCCTCCGCATCTTGGGCCAAAAGAAATGATCAGCAAGGATGTCTTCCGTCTTCTTCACACCAAAGTGTCCCATCAGCCCTCCTCCATGCGCTTCCTGCAACAATAACATACGCACGGAGCCAGCTGGAATGCATAGCTTGTTAGCTCGAAATACAAACCCGTCATTGAGGACGAATTTGTTCCATGTTTTTCCCTCCTTGCAATTCAGCAACACATCTTTAAAATCACCATCATGGGCATATTGCTCTTTTATTGTTTCAAGCCAAAAATTTTGAAATCAAGTTGTGAAAGCATGGTATAACGTCTAGACAAAGCATCAGCAATTACATTTTCCTTCCCTTTCTTGTGTTTGATGACATAAGGAAAAGACTCAATGAATTCAACCCAATGAGCATGCCTCACTGTTCAGTTTTGCTCGACTTGAATATGTTTCAATGATTCATGATCGAATGTATAACGAACTCTTTGGGCCATAAATAATGCTGCCATGTTTCCAAAGTCCGAACTAGAGCAAGCAATTCTTTATCATAAGTAGAATAGTTCAAACTAGGCCCACTCAACTTCTCGCTAAAATATGCTACTGTGTTTTCCTCTTGTAACAAAACACCTCCCAAACCAATTCCACTAGCATCACATTCAAGTTCAAAAGTTTTAGTGAAATCAGGGAGTTGGAGCAAAGGGGCATGGGTTAACTTATCTTTCAATGTGTCAAAAGCACTCTTGTGTGCTGCAGCCCAAGTGAATGTAACGCCCTTCTTGGTGAGTTCGTGCAATGCGGCTGCAATGGTGCTGAAATCCTTCACAAAACGGCGATAGAATCCAGCAAGCCTGAGAAAGCTTCTCACTTGTGTGACCGTTGTGGGAACCGGCCAGCTATGTATTGCTTCAACCTTGGCTTGATCAACTTCAATTCCCTGTGGGGTCACAACATAGCCAAGAAAAGAGACTCGATCCATGCAAAAGGTGCACTTCTCAAGGTTACCAAACAAACGTGCATCACGTAGAGCATTAAAAACATCACGCAAATGATCAAGATGTTCCTCAAGTGATCTGCTATATATCAAGATGTCATCAAAATATACCACAACAAATCTGCCAATGAAAGCGCGTAAAACTTCATTCATTAATCTCATGAAAGTGCTGGGTGCATTAGTGAGACCAAAAGGCATAACTAACCACTCGTATAGACCGAATTTAGTTTTAAACGCTGTTTTCCATTCATCTCCTAGCTTCATGCGAATCTGGTGGTAACCACTACGCAAATCAATTTTTGAGAACACAATTGAGCCACTTAATTCATCAAGCATATCATCTAGCCTAGGAATAGGATGACGATATCGATTGTAATGTTATTAATCGCTCGGCAATCTACACACATGCGCCAAGATCCATCTTTCTTAGGAACCAAAAGAACAGAACAATGCAGGGCTAAGAGACTCACGCACATAACCTTTATCGAGCAATTCTTGCACTTGGCGCTGAATCTCTTTAGTTTCTTGAGGTTGGTCCTGTATGGCGCACGGTTGGGCAATGAGGCTCGGGAATAAGGTCAATCTGTGCTCAATCCCACGGGTGGGTGGCAGCCCAGTGGCACCTCCTTTGGAAAAATGTCCGCATACTCCTGCAAAGGCTAGTGATTGCAGGAGGCAAAGAAGAAGATATCTCCTCAAGTGAAAACAAAGTTTGTTTGCAAATCAAAGCATAGCAAACAGCAGTATTAGCATCAATCTCATCCAAATCAGATTTGGTTGCAATGAAACATGACCCTTTCAGCTTGATCTCATTTTTATTATTGTGGGCAGATTTGGTGTTCTTCTTTTGTGCTTTTCAAGTTCATTTGCCACAATATGATTTTCACTCTTAGCATGCTCCTGAATCTTTACTTTACTAGCTCTAGCAAGTTCATCTTTCAAAACAACTTCAGAGACATTGGGTGCAAAACAAGTTTCTTGTCATTATGCATAAAAGAGTATTGATTTGTTTTACCATGATGCAAAGAATCAATGTCAAACCGCCATGGTCTACCTAACAACATAGAGCATGCTTGCATGGGTACAACATCGCAGTCAATAGAATCATGATAAGAACCAATAGCAAAATTAACTCTCACCAACCGTGTTACCTTCACCTTACCGCTACTGTTCAGCCATTGAATGTAGTAAGGTTGCGGATGTGGCTGGGTGCACAATGCAAGCTTCTCCACCATTTCAGCACTTGCCAAGTTGTTGCAGCTCCCTTCATTAATGATGACTCGGCAAGAACGCTCCTTGATCACACACTTGGTTTGAAACAAAGTGTGGCGCTGATTTTGTTCAGCCTTCTCCATTTGTGCACTCAACACTCGCTGCACCACGAGGCTCTCATAGTGTTCAGCATGTTCCGTTCCAATGTGCTCCTCATTTTTGTTGTGCTCCTCATCTTCCCCTACATTGTTAGCTGCAAGCAAAGCATATGTTTCTTCATCTAAATCACTAGCAGAGGAATACTCACCATCAGGACGCACAACTAGCACACGTGCGCTTGGGCAGTCCTTGCGCACATGACCGTAACCTTTGCAGCGGAGGCATTGAATGTCTCTCGTTCGCCCCGAAGATGCAATTGAGGATGAACTCTTGGTTGGTGCAGCAGCTGCCCCCTTTGTTGTTTCGGGAGGGCATGGTGAGGAGTTCGTTGTCGAAGGTCGTGGTTTGTTGCTTGATGAAGATGGGGCAGCGGCTCGGTACAGTTGGGCAGCGGGGTTGGATGGCGTCCAAGAGGTAGCACGACCTGCAGAAATGTTAGTTCTCGTGCTAGCTCTCCGTCCCTGTACTTCCCTTTCAGCTTTACAAGCAAGATGAAACAAACGAGTGATCGAATTGTATTCTTTGTAAGCCAAAATATCCTGAATTTCCCGATTCAGCCCACCCATGAACCTAGCCATAGCTGCATCCTCATTTTCTACCAAACCACAACGAAGCATCCCTGTTTGCAACTCTTGATAGTACTCTTCTACAGATTTGTTTCCTGTCTCAAAAGTGAAGCTTATGCAAAAGATCACGTGCATGATAAGAGGGAACAAATCTAGCTCGCATAACTCTTTTCATAGCATCCCAAGTTTGTGGAGTGTTGTTTGGGTGGCTGCGCACATATTCGCTCCACCAAATAGAAGCAAAATCAGTAAACTCACTAGTAGCAGCCCTAACACGTTTGTTTTCAGGAAAATCATGACATGCAAATTTTTGATCAACAGCTAGCTCCCAAGTAAGATATGCATTGGGGTCATATTTTCCATCAAAAGAGGGCATGCTAAATTTAATCTTCCCTAAAGAATCATCATTGTCGCGTACCTCACGTCGTGGTTGACGAGCACGTCCACCATGTCGACGGCGGCGCTGCTGCTGATTATGTTGCCCATTTACCTCCCCATCAAGCTCCGTGTCAGCTGAATATTCTTCCTCATCTTGCCCAGCAATGCTACCCTCGGTGTTGTTGTTGTTGCGCCGTCCCGTACCATCACGACCCTCCTGGTCCATCCTGTCCAAACGCTCCAAAATGCCTACAAGAGAGATGTTAAGAGCCCCAAGCGTGTTTTCCATTGAGGTCAGCTTAGTGTTTGTGTCGATCTGCGTGGCCTCCAATTGGCCAAGGCGTTCGTTGGTAACTCGAACATCCTCATCAAGGTGTTCAGCATGCACCCTCACTTGGCGTTCAAAGTGTTGAATGATGCCCCTTGTTCGAGGTGAATGAGCTTGGCCATCATCCTCATTTCCTGCCATGGTTAGCTTGCAGCAAAAAGAACAAGAGAAAAAATGTCCTATCAACTAGTGGAACTAGGTGGCAGCAAACTCCATTCTCTCAATCTTGTGCCATCAAGTTCTTACATGTTCTTACCACGCTAGGAAGTTGGTGTTGGCAGCCGGCAAGAACAAAGCACAAAATGTTACACAAGCACGATACGTGACGTAGTAGATAATTTGTGGAGCTATAGGTGGCTGCAAGAAAAATCAAGGAATAGCTAGAACCACGTTAGCCAAAGCAAGTTGAATAAATGTTCACAATGGTACTGTGCTGGTCCTAGGCTAAACCATGTTAGAGACGTGAGCCTAGACACAAACGTAGTCACCAAGCAGATGGCAAACAAGGCATACAAAGAGAGCAATGCAGACAACAAGAACTCTTTTTCTTCCTTTCTTCTTTTCCTTCTTGTTTCTTCCTTTGCTTTTTCTATTCTTTCAGGGGCCTCAAAAGTTATGTTTGGCACAATCAAACAAAACAATTACTTCACATAGCCCTCCTTGCTTTTAGATGCACAGATTACACAGCAGATATGCGGAAATCTCCATAGCGATTGCAAAGCGCTCAGAAAGAATTTGGTGGCAAGGTTAATTTTCCCTGGAAGAGCACAAAGTAAGCTTTCCAAAATGTATCTAAACACTTGAATTGGAGATCGGATGCAAGAAATAGAGCAGATTTCTTCTCGTGCAGATCTAGAAGTGGGGATTGCGAAAATAGTGGGAAAATGCAGCGGCGTGAAAGGGGGAAAAAGTGGCAACGAAACTAATGGTGACAAAAACGTGACAAGAACTCAAAACTCTAATGGATTAGATCCTAAGAACCAGCACTTGACACCACGATGTAACCACAAACTCAACAAGCCAAGAACTAGGTAGAACAGCAAGGGCTCAAACTAGTTTTTGGGATTTCAGATCTAGTCTATTTTTTTGGGTATTTTTGGACTGTAGGTAAAGTAAAGAATGGGTAGATACTCTCACCGATTAACCTTGCTCTGATTACCACATGATATAGCAGGGGCTGATCCCGATCTTTCGATGAGAGGAGGGTAACCGATTTGGGGTGGAATCGGCGTTGGTGTCCGACTACAACAATCACAGATCTTTGCGCCTTAGCAACGGTACACCGATTCCGACATTGGCTATTCTTGCCGTGCCAAGAACACCCTTGAACCTGCTAGCAATCGAGAACAAGCAAGAACAAGATGAACAAGCAAATAAACTCACGGATCTGAACCAAATGAAAACTGAATCACGAGTTGGGGTCTTGAATCAAGCAAATCGGGTGGTCTAGTCGACACACGCGTTCACTAGGAAGTAGCAGTAGCTAAACTTGCATCTAAACAAAACCCAAGTTCATCCGCGGCTGCTACATGTATTTATACATGGGCAACAGCAAGGAGGCGTGGGAGGTGTAAACCCTAAGCTAGAATGGGCCCCTAGTGGGCTGCACGAGATACAAGGGTTTCAGCCCAAGACCGGAAGGCGAACGTCTCTTTGTCAATTCTGCTCAGCTCGGTGGAATTTCGTCATGAGGTTGGATCCATCTGAAAGTAGACTTCAAGATCTTTCCAATGAGTACTCATATTCCTCAAACAACATCCGGAGTTGAGAAATATTGCCACGTCAATTTGATGTTGCCGGCTGTACGAACTTGAAGTCCGAACTTGATGTCCGATCTTGTGCTTCCTTGTTGTGTGATCTTGATGCCCAAACTGATTGGTTGATCCATTAGCCTCCTCTCCATCATTCCTAATAATAATAAAATCATCACAATGATTTAGTAGCATCAATTCGAGATGAGGTTTATGGACGAAGGAGCGAGTTTACGATAATTTAGCTCGTGCACGGGCTCTTGTCATTGGTCCTTGCTGCGTAGTAGGCATGGTTGTATCGTTGGAAGGATGTCCTCATCGGCCTCCGCCGCCCGCTCGCCCCGCCTCGCCCGAATCGCTGTCGCCTCCGCCCCGCCTCGCCCGGCTCGCGCCTCCGCGCTCGCCCTCGCGCCCGCCGCCTCGCCTCCGCCGCCTCGCTCTCCGCCGCCTCCGCTCTCCACCGCCTCGCCCGTCGCCGTCGCCACGCCCGTCGCCAACGCCTCCGCCCATCGCCCGACTCCTCTGCTCACGGGTCCCATGTGTCAGTGTGTAGTGGAATGGATTTAGGGCTTAGATTTGAGGGGTGCTGTTGGAGTAGATGCAAAAAAAAATTGGGCCCTCAAAAGTAGGGGGAGCTCTCAAATGAAAAGTAGGGGCCCTGTTTTGAGGGTTACTGCTGAAGTTGCTCTTACAACCGAGGTATAGAATAAGATATTATATGCCTGGGCACATAATAGCGCCATGGTTTATATATATTAATGAATGTCAAGACTGTTTCCTCTGTTTCCTTTCAAGTTATATTATGTTCATTCTACAAAATAAAAAATGTGTGTACTGCATGTAATCTAGATATGTACATATCATCCGTGTTCATATAATAATAAAAATTGCATTACATCATCATATCGGCCTACATCACTCATTGAGATATCCTATTTTCATCTACTCGAAGCCATTATACCATGGTGCCCGAGCACAATGATTTCAAATGTGCAAACTCAATCTAAATTTAGGTATATTTTTCAAAAATTTAGTTTTGTGGTATATACCCATCTACAACAATTGAAATGAAATACATACCTTCAAAAAAAATACTCAAATTCAAAGTTTTTCAACTATTATTTATCACATGTTTTGCTGATTTTTATATATAATCAGCACATACCTACAATCAAACTATCATAAAAAAATACAACTTTAGTTTGAATTTTAGTTTAAACTAGTTAGTAAATAAGTTAAACTCGATACTAAAAAATTCCTAAATTTTTCGGGCGTCATACATAGAAGAATGGGCACCATGGTTTAAAAAAAAAGTAGGTATATATAGGGATATCAAGTGCAAGCATGTAAACGTTTGATGTGAATTGTTGGAAAAGGGATGGATGGATAAGATGCAGAAGAAAAGGGATGGATGGATAAGATGTAGAAGACGTTAGGGTCATATGGATGGGATGGACAACTTTTAAGAATAATCCCGTGATATGCTGGAGAATTCTTTACGAGGGCTTCCACCTCCAAATCTACTAAATCTCATCCATCCATCACTCATCCAACGGTCTTTATCAATTTGTACTTTGCCCAAAAAATATTGGAAGTTCCTTTGCAAGCCTAAATTTTCATGTTCGGTGTTTTTTTATAATTCTCAGCTATTGTATCTGGTTTAAATTAAACCTTATACTAAAATATAGAACCAATTAGAATATATATAGACACACACACATTGAGAGAGAGAGAGAGAGAGATTGACATGTAGGCACCGGATGAGAGATCGAGACATTTTGTACAAATTTCTAGGGTTAAATGGAAGTATGCTTACATTTTGTAGCTATTTATTTCCTAACAAGAAAACTAGGCTTTCTGAAGTATTCACAAAAGCACATGTCATTCTCTGAGCCTATGATAGGTGACACCCATATGTATGTTTAGGTGAAGTTTACTCAAACTTTTAAAGTTAAGAGCTTACAAGGTTTTACTGAAAAGTTAGGGGCTTAAATGAACCTATAGCCAAAGGTTACAGACATAATAAACTTTGTCCTTAAAAGATTACTCTAGGTACTCAATTTTCTCCATAGTTCAAAACACATAGAAGTAGAAAAAAATATCCATGTACTGTTGATTTTGTTAATTACATGCATGATAAAATAATGCAATCCGAGAAATTGAAAATATTCTCTGTCGGCAGTTTCTTTGTTTTTGTTTGCAAAATTGTTGCCTATGACATTTCAAAGCTAATAGACGGTATCAAGATCCCTAAATTTCACGTGCTAATTCCTTAACTGTCACTAAATCTTTTCCGCATTCTTTGTGTGCCACTGAATATCTCATCCTCATAGCGAGAAATTTCGAACCTATTAAGAGACATTTAAGGAATTTTCTGAAACATGTATGTCACTGCTCAACTTTACAAGAGAACCAGTACGAAATAGGAAAAATAACGTAAAAAAAAACTCCCAATTGTTGTCCAAGAAAACATGTTTTGCTTGCTGTTGTCAAATGCTTTTCCACCTTCGCTAGATTAATTGAAAGCTTGCAAATAAATCCAAAGAAAACCAAACCCTCCACTATGGTGGCTTGGAAGTTGCAGACTGCCATGGTGCCCAGCATCAGCACCAAGAAAACCAAGACAATAGGGTGATGCTCCCTCATTTCTAAGTTTTCTTTCCTGAGTTCCTACCGTCCTACTTGGTCGAATTCCTTGGCCTCCTGCCGTCCTGCAAGCCTGCAACGAATATATAATCGCGCATGGGAGTGCTAAGTGTACTATACTGTACGGCAACTGCTTTTTCCCCGAGGTAGACAGACGACCTCAACTCAAGAGTCTTTCCCGTTAGAAAAACTGAACCTGGGTCGAAAGCCTTGGTCTATAGTAAACACCTCATCAGTAGACTATAAATAGGAAGTTGTACCGCCAAATTATGTACATGTAATCAGAAAAGCAATAAAGAAAGATCAGGAGTTCTCTCTACCTCTCTGTGTTTTTAATCTATTATTTCCAGTCTTCTGTGATTGATCTCGTTTCGCATTAAGTAGAGGAATCGATCAGACTAGTCTCCAGCGACGGTTCCTCAACACGTTATCAGCACGACTCGCTCCGATGAATCGAAGATAATCATCGAAGCACTAGTAGATTGAATTGTCTAGATCGCTCTAAATTCGCAGTTTTCGCTTTCTAGATTATTTTCTACAGTGCAAATCCGCTCTAATCTACTGCGAGTAGACTTGAAGTTGCCAGCACAATGTCGATCAGTAGATTACAACACAGAGTAGATGTTGATTGCACTGTACATTTGAAGAAAAAAAAGAAAAAGAAGAATATTTTGGCACGGCTGACCCCGTATGGCCGTAGTGCGCGAAGCCACTGCCGGCCTACCGTCCCCGCACACGCGGGCCTCCCCTTGCGCATCACCCGAAGTGCCGCCGGCCTGCTGCTTCTCCTCGCGCGCCGGCCCTGAAGTGCCTCCTGGGCTGCCGGAGAACCGTTGCCCCACCCGACGCTGAGGCTGGCTCGTCGCCGCCAGCTTGGCCACCGTCGCTAGCGCCCGCCGCCGCCCGAGGCCCGGTCGCCACGCCCGAAGTCGACGCCGGGGCCGCCGCCTGGCCCGAGCACGCGCCCGAGATGGATCCCGAATTTTATAGAAAACCCCTCGGAAAATCAAAAAATTACGCGAAATTTTTCTCTGAACTGAAAATTTATGTATAGACCCTCGGAAATTGCATAATTCACTGAAAATTCATATTATAGCATAAAAGGGCCTCGACAATCCGAATTTTGAATTATTTTTAGCATTTGAAGCATGTTTATTTCTGTCATTATTATTTTCTATATTTTCTGTATTTATTTACTATTTTGGTTAATCGTAATTGTTTAAAATTGCCTTTAATCACCAAAATTAGCAGTAAAATTTATAGAAAATTCATAGAAAATTCTGGAACGTTACGAGAATTTTTTATACCATTTATTTACCTACAGTAAATTATTCTGTGAATATTTACCAGCAGTAAACTTATTTATTCCTTTCATACACATGTAGATGACTGGCATCACGAACCGGGAGTTCGAGGAGCTGGCCCAGCATGGCCAAAACTATCTGACTTGGGCTTCCGATGTCGAGATAGTGCTTGGAGCTAAGAAGCTCCGCGCAGCTATTGGGATTGGCGCATCGCATGACGCCCAACCCACCCCTGAGGAAAATGATCAGGCACTTTATTTGCTCAGGCACCACCTCTGCCTCACTCTCAAGAATGAGTACATGGCAGAGAAAAGCACACTAGCACTCTGGACCGCACTCAAGAAGCGGTTTGAGAGGCTAAAGTGCACCATTCTTACTCAAGTAGAGCAAGAATGGATCAGACAGAGGTTTGTCAACTTCAAGACGGTCGGGGAGTACAATTTTGCCTTGCACAGGATTTGTACCAATCTTCAACTCTGTGGCAAGCAGATCATAGATGAGCAGAAGATTGAGAAGACCCTATCCGCCTTCCACCCCAATGCAGTACAATCCGCACGCATTGATTGATATGATGCAGGTTGCGGAGGCTCAGGATGAACTTCTCCGCAAGAATTACGTCACTCAGCCACCTGGAAGCTCTGCTGGCCGTGTGCCAACACTGAGAGCTACAAGGTGTGAATGCCCTTGATGAAGAGAAGGGGAAGGAAGGGTAAGGTGGCAGCCCAAAAAGGCAAGTCAGACATTCCGAGTGAGAATAAGGCAAGCAAGCTAAAGCGGAATGGCAAGACCTATGGCTAGCAGGACCAACGTTGCTTCAAGTGTGGCAAGTGGGGGCATTGGTCACGGATTTGTAAAGAGCCACAGCATATCATTGATGCCTTCCAAGCCCAGAAGAAGGATGTCAAAGGCAGCCCGAAGCCCACTTTGCATATGTTGAGGGGGAGACTTCTGAGCAGCTGCCCGCGCTGATGGAGGTTGAGACCATCCCGGCAGCAACACCCCCTTTCGACCTAGAGGCAGCCACTGCCATGATTTCTTTCGAAGAGCATATCACTCCCAAGAAAATAGCAGATGAAGTCTCTGATTTTCTAGCTGATTCAGTCTGATGCACAGAATGCATTTAGACTTTAATTGTCATTTATTTTGTGTGAAAATGACAAGTTAGAACTTGCATGGATAGTACTTTAGCATCTTTATTTTCTCATGATGGTTGGATGATTTTGATCAATTCATTCATTTATTCAGTTTATAATGGCATGATATGTTTTGATATTGAAGTATTTTATTATGTGTCGATTGCCTTCTAATACATGTTAATAAAATACCTTATATTAGAACACGTGTGGCACCCTATGGAGGAAGTATGCTTAGCCAACAGCGGCACAACGAATGCCATCTTAAGAGAGATAAAGTATTTTCAGTCAATTCGTAAGAATGCTGACAGCCTTACGACAATCGCCGAAAGCGATGCATGTATAATTGATTCAGGAAGAGCCATAATTATACTCCCAATGGGCACAATTTTGGTCATTGAAAAAGTCTTATTGTACCCAGAATCGACTACAACTCTCCTAAGTTTTAAGGATATTCGGGTCAAAGGTTTCCACGTTGAGACTGAAGAAGTGTACGGTAAGGAATACCTACTCATTACGAAGCGTGAAGCGAATGGGAAAAGGGTATTAGAAAAACATTCTTCACTAGAAACTGGGCTATACTACACCAACATCAAGGCACTTGTACCCTACACTGCTCTGAAGACAGTGTTTAGAAGCTCTGAACTTTTCTGTCTCTGGCATGACATATTAGGTCACCCAGGTCTTAGAACGATGAGAAATATAATCAACAATTTCCAACGGCATAATATTAATGTAAAGAATTTTCCGAATCACGAACATTTTGTCTACCCTGCATGTACCACCGGGAAATTAATTACCAGACCCTCCACTCTGAAAGTGAAGGATGAAGTCCCTGCATTCCTAGAGCGCATCCAAGGAGACATGTGTGGTCCCATTCAGTCTATTCCAGGGACATTCAAGTATTTTATGGTGCTCATCGATGCTTCCTTGAAATGGTCGCATGTGGGTTTATTGTCCACAAGAAATCATGCTTTCGCAAAGTCGATCTCGCAGATCATTCGCATCAGAAATATCTTTCTTGATCATCACATAAAGTCCATCAGAATGGACAACGCCATAGAATTTATTTCAAAGGCATTTGATGATTATTGCATGGCGATGGGAATTACAGTTAAGCATTCTGTACCGCATGTCCATACCCAGAATGGTTTGGCAGAGGCATTAATCAAGAAAATTAAATTTATTGCCCAACCTCTTTTGCAGAATTGTAATTTGCCAGCTACATGTTGGGGACACGTAGTCCTACATGCAGCAAATCTCATCAACTTTAAACCATCAGCCTACAATATCCATACAACTATGCAACTAGCGTAAGGGTCAACACCGAAAATTTCTCATCTCAGGAGGTTTGGATGCAAGGTTTATATACCTATACCCCCTCCACAGCGTACTGCAATGGGCCCTCTCTGTAAGACTAGGATATACGTTGGTTATAAGACTGCATCCATAATCAGGTATTTAGAACACATGACATGGGATTTGCATACCGCCCATTTCGTTGATTGCATATTTGATGAGGATAGTTTCCTAACATTAAGGGGAGGAAATTAACCCCTTGATGAAAAATATCAGGAAATTACGTGGCAAGCCACGGGAATCCATGCACATGACCCGCGCACTACTGAAGCAAATAGAAAAGTCCAGAAGATCATTATTTGCAAGCATTAGCAAATCAACTGTCTGATCACTTTAGTGATTTGAAGAGCGTGACTAAGTCACATGTGCCTGCACACAATGCACCAGAGAGGGTTGAAATACCAAAGAAAGCAGAAGGTATCCCTAATCCTGTCCAGAGGCCTCAGAATAAAAGGATGAGAACTCCAGCCCCTCAAATCCCAACTAACTAGGGACGCCCGGTGAAGAAGGATAAGAAGGATTTATCACAACCGATCACTGAAGTCCCCTAGAACGAGAAGGGGAGCCAGTTGAGACCTGGCATAAGTATGACACCTTCAGAAAAGGGCATACCAGATTAGAATATCTCCATGGAAGAAGAAATCGGCATGGATGTGTGCGCACACATCGGAGCGAAAACTAAAGGGACTTGCCACCGCAATTGGAAGAAGCGATGTGCAAAGAGAAGCTCCAGAAAAAGCAAACGCTCCAGAAGAAGCAACTCATGAAGAAATAGCAATAAATTATGTGCACACGGGAGAGTCCATGAATAGGACAACAGCCAATGTTGATATCTACTTCGCAAAGAAAATTACCACAATCATCGATTTTGATCCCGAGCCTGCATCGCTCACTGAATGTAAGAAAAGATCAGATTGGAACGATTGAAAGAAGGCAATAGAAACTGAAATATTATCTCTGAACAAAAGAGAGGTGTTTGGGGCCGTATGCCGCACACCTCTCCATGTGCACCCTGTAGGTCACAATGGTTATTTGTTCGAAAGAGAAATGAAAGAAACGAAGTATCGCAAGGCTGGTAGCATAAGGTTTCACTCAGCGTTCAGGAGGTGATTATGAAGAAACCTACTCCCCAATCATGAGTGAAATTACTTTTAGATATTTGATCTCAATGGCAGTGAACTCGAATCTAGAAATGAAATTTATGGATGTGGTAACTGCATACCTTTATGAAAATTTGGATTCAGAAATTTTTATGAAGGTACGTGAAGGTATCCCCGTCCTGAACCAAGATAGAGCAAATCGAAACTTGTACAGTGTGAAGCTCAGAAAATCACTGTACGGACTGAAGCAATCTGGCAGGATGTGGTATAATTGCTTAAGCGACTTTCTTCGCAAGAAAGGCTACACGAACAATGAAGATTGTCCTTGTGTGTTTATACGACGGTCTCAAAATGAATTTTGTATAATCTCAATGTATGTAGATGATCTAAATATCATCGGGACAATGGAAGACATGAAAGAAGTAAGTTCTTACCTGGAGTTAGAATTTGAAATGAAAGATTTGGGTAAAACCAAATACTGTTTAGGCCTGCAGCTTGAGCATATCCCTGAAGAAACATTAGTACATCAGTCGGCCTACACCCAGAAGGTATTAGAACGGTTTGGCTTTGAGAAGGCATACCCATCAAAAGTACCGATGATCGGTAGGTCTTTACAGCAAGAAAAGATCATTTCCGACCTAGGGAAGAGGGGGAGGAAGTCTTAGGACCGGAATTCCCATACTTAAGTGCAGTAGGAGCACTTATGTATTTAGCAAACTGCACTAGACCGGACATTGCATTTGTCGTAAACCTGTCAGCAAGGTATAGTGCAGAACCTACCAAAAGGTATTAGCAGGGAATAAAGGATATCTTCCGATACCTCCAAGGAAGCAAGGTCATTAGATTGTTCTATAGAAAAATCAAGATTTGAACTTGATTGGCTATGCAGATGTTGGGTACCTGTCGGACCCGCATACCGCAAGGTCACAAACAGGCTATGTATTCTTATGTGGTGGAACTGAAATTTCTTGGAAATCGTCTAAGTAAAGTCTTGTAACGACTTCGACGAACCACTCAGAAATTATAGTATTGTATGAAGCTGCACGAGAATGCGCTTGGCTCTGATGAATGATTCACCACATCCAGCAGTCATGTGGGATGAATATTGTGCAAGCCCCCACAATTATCTATGAAGATAATGCAGCTTGCGTTGCACAAGTGCAGACGGGCTATGTGAAGAGTCATCTCACAAAGCATATCAACCCCAAGTTCTTATATGCTCATGAATTGCAAAAGATGGACGAGATTAAAGTACTGCATACTAAGTCATGTGACAATCTGGCAGATTTATTCACTAAGTCACTCCCTGCATTTAGCTTTGAAAGGTGCGTACGAGAATTGGAATGATGAGACTTAGAGAAGTGCAGAATTCGGGAGGAGAATTCTCTCAGGTCCGTTATAAACCTTGGTCATGAAGACAAGTACCCAAAAGAATAAGCCCTGAAGATTGAATGGAATTGGGTGGATTGTACTCTTTTTCCCTTAATGAGTTTTCCTGAAATTTCTCAACCAAGGTTTTTAATGAGGCAATCCGTGTATCGCAGCATAACATGTATCATGTACTCTTTTTCCAAATTTTTCCCACTGGGTTTTATAGAGTTTTGACGAGGCATGAACGTGTTGGATGAGTGCCCAAAGGGGAGTGTTAGGAAACCTAGGCCTAGGCCGGAAGCCTTGGCCCATGGTGGGCACCTCACCAGTAGAGTATAAATAGGGAGTCGTACCGGCAAATTATGTACATGCAATCAGATAAGCAATAAAGAAAGACCAGGAGTTCTCTCTACCTCTCTGTGTTTTCAATCTATTATTTCCTGTCTTCTATGATTGATCTCGTTTCACATTAAGCAGAGGAATCGATCAGACTGGTCACCAGCGATGGTTCCTTAACATTTCCATCTTCGCCAATAAATATGGCCTATTAGCCTGCTCATTTGACGAAGTCACAGAAGGTGAACTAAAGAAAAGTCTAGTCATGTATATGAGTGGTTCTTATCTGAATTTGAACTGTGTTTGTGGTTTTAAACTTGCAGTCTTTTGAGTCAACTCCCAGTCTGTTAGCTAACAGCTCTACAAATGCAAGCACACTGCAGATGTACTGCTGGAAACAAACATGTAGGGTTTAGCCCGCCAAACACATGGAGGTGAGAGACTTAATCCGGTCAAAGCCAACCGCCTAACCAAATTAACCCACAAAAAAGTAGAATAGTCTTAACCCAACACAAACTCTCCTGAGATTTGTTTTTCTACTACTAGGCCCACCTGATCTATGAGTTTTGTTTTTCTACTTATTAGCCCACCTGAGCTAACCAAACAATATTCTAAACTAACTAGATTAATTAGCAAACACAAAAATTAGGTTAAGCTAATCTACCGAGGTTAAGTTAGCTAACCTAATGATTTTAACCCGACACCATACATAGCCTTAAGAAAATCAGAAATGCTATACAAATACAACACTCGTTTTTTTTTTTGTATTTTGCTCTGAAATTTTTTTCTATCTTTGGACGTGCTTGAAAAGTCGTGCCATGTAGGCAGAGACAACTACTGAGTCGAAATAAAGACGAAGGCTAAGTGAATTTTTTTAAAACGTCGGCACCTCAAAAGCCATCAGTTAGCCTAAATGAACAAGTATAACTGCAAAGTATTGCCAAACATACTTAACTTATACACACATTCATGGAGCACATTTCATTAGTCTTTGGCCCCAGTAGCTTCTCTGAAAGTCGGATTCTCCAAACAACTTTCCAAACCTAAAATCATATGTGCTAACTATTATGAATATTGTCTGCATATTCATGAGGCCCAAAGAGCAATATCTATAGGGAGTACAAGGGAATATACAGAAGAACATGCCATATACAGATAAGGAAACCAAGGCATATAAGGATAAGAATAATATTCCTATTCTTATCCTTAACACTCCCTCAAACTTATGGTGGATCACACATACTGAGTTTGGAGAAAAAATACAAATGTTGTGCTCTAGTTTGTGGCTTCGTGACGAAGTCAGCAAGCTGTAACTCTGATGGTACAAACTGTAGAGCAAGTACTCCCTCTTGCACCTGTGAGCGAGTGTATGAAGCATCCACACCAATGTGCTTGGTGAGCTCATGCTTCACTGGATCACGAGCAATACTGATAGTACTTGTACTGTCATACATAAGTATCGTAGGTCCCCTCACAGATACTCCAAAGTTTGCAAGTAGCCACCTCAACCAAGTAATCCTTGTTGTCACTGTTGCCATAGCTCTCAACTCAGCCTCTGCACTCGAATGGGAAACTGCAGTCTACTTCTTTGTCTTCCAAGCAATCAAGGAGAAACCAAGAAAAACACAATAAGTAGAAAGAGAACAACAATCAGAATGATCACTACCCCCCAGGTCGCATCAGATTACGTCTGAAGCTATAGTGAGGTGGAACTAGGGAAAAACAAGCGATGAGAGATTGTCCCACGTAAGTAGCGAAGAACACGAAGGAGGTGACTGTAGTGAAGATGAGTAGGACTAGTCATGAACTGACTCAAAATATGAACAGCATGAGTAATATCAGAGCGAGTGCTCACAAGATATACCAGACTCCTGACAAGATAATGATAACGAGTAGGATCCTCAAGGAGATCACCATCAATAGCATGAAGCTAAAAGGAGAGGTCCATAGGAGTCTCAGCAGTGCGAGTGTCAGTCAGACTAGACCGATCAAGAAGATCCTGAACATACTTCTACTGGGAGAGTTAGTAACCCTCAACGTGGAAGAAACCTCAATCCCAAGGAAGTACGTAAGCAAACCAATATTAGTCATCAGAAACTGCTCACTGAGATGCTTCTTCACGTATGTGATGAATGAGGAATCGTCACCAGTGATGAGCATATCATCCATATATAGAGAACTAGTGTCCTACCTCGAGGTGAGATATGGACAACAAAAGCAGGATCGAGGGCATTGACAGTGAAACCGACAGCGGTAATCACTGAGGTGAAATGCGCAAACCAGGCACGAGGGGCCTATTTGAGGCCATAAAGAACACGACGAAGATGACAAGCATGGCCATCTGGAATAGAATACCCATGTGGTGGCTGCATGTAAACCTCCTCATGCAAAATACTATTAAGAAATGCATTCTTAACATCCAGCTGAGAGATAGACCACTACGAATAGAAGCAATCGCAACAAGAGTGTGAATAGTGGTCATATGGGCAACAGGGGCAAACGTCTCATCGTAATCACGACTATACTCTTGCTGGAAGCCACGAGCCACAAGACAAACCTTGTAGCTCTCAATACTACCACCAGACCTAATCTTAATCTTATACACCCACTTGCGTATGATAGGACGAGCATGCACATGCATCGGTACAATATCCCAAGTCTCTGTACATCTAAGAGCATCAAGCTCCTCTGCAATAGCAAGCTTCCACTCAGAATGAGAAGCAGCCTCACGATAAGAACTAGGCTCAATGACAGAGAGAACATGAGCGGTCAAAGTAAAACCAAGACGATCAGGATGTTGAAGGGATGTCCGATCACAAAGGGTGTAATGAGGAGCATCATTAGAGGAATCAGACGTCAGTGTCGGCAAGATACCAGAAGATAAGTCTGGTGAAGAACGAGGATGTCTAGAATAGTGCACCCCAGAGACACGAGATGATGGTACTGCAGAAGTAAGAGGCGGTGCTGCAGAAGGCAACACAGGAGGTGAAAGTACAGAAGGAACCACTGGAGACAGGATAGAGGAAGGCAGTGAAAGGGGAGAAATGGGTGAAGAGTCAGGGAGAGACAACTAGGAGATCATCTTGATGGTGGAAGTAGGACGAAGAGCTGAATCTCGATAGAAGAAAGGTCAAGATTCATCAAAGACATCTCGTGAGATCCTAATCCGTCGAGTAGAAGGATCATAACAGCGATAACCCTTAAGCTCAAAAATGTACCTAAGAAACACATACTCACCTGACTAGGCTGACAGTTTGGTGCACTCATGAGGCTGCAGTAGGACAAAACAGATGCAACCAAAAACATGAAGGTGATTGTACTAGGGGCTCTAGAATAGACACTCTATAGGACTGACATACTTAAGAGTAGTGGAAGGCTACATATTGATGAGATATACAGCCGTAGAAATAGCCTCCGCCCAGAACTGTGGTGGAACATCAGAGGAAAGGAGAAAAGTGAGAGCAATCTCAAGCAAATGACGATGCTTGCGTTCAGCAACCCTATTTTGAGCATGGGCACTAGAACAAGAAGACTGAAAAAGAGTGCCCTGTTCAAAAAGAAATTGCCTAAAGGCACCAGAACAGTACTCTCCAGCAGAATCACAGCAGAAAATATGGATAGAGGACTCAAACTGAGTACGAACCATCCTGGCAAAGCTACGATAGATCACAAGAAACTGTCCACGATTAGGCATAAGGAAAAGCTAAGTGAAACGGGAATAATCATTAATAAAAATTACATAGAATTTATGCCTGCCTTTTGAGATAATAGGCGCAGGTCCCCATACATCTGAATGAACTAAATCAAAAAGATGAGAAGACATGGGCTCACTAGAATGATAAGGAAGTTGTAGTTACTTGCCCAGCTTACAACCCTGACAAAACATTAATGTGTCAATAGTAACACATCTAAGAACACTCTGACAAACTAATGAAGAAAGATGGACCCACACAGGTGTCCTAAACGGTGATGCCACTACGCAAAAACTCCAGAGGTGGTGGCAGTAGTGGTGGTAGAGGCGGAAGTGGTAAGAGCAACTGAAGTAGACGGATGGTGGAGGCGATCGAGAATGTAGAGACCCAAACGATCCCTACGGTGTCGGCCAGTCCCAAGTACCGTCTCTGTTTGTCAATCCTGAATAAACAGGTGTGAGAGTCAAAAACAACCCTACAACCAAGATCAGTGAGTTGTCCCACCAAAAGAAGCTGCATGGTAAGCTGGGGAACATGAGAAACAGCTGGAACAGAAAAGTCAATGGATAAAAGAATGCCCTAACAGTTGACAGATAGGATGTATCATCGGCTGTCTAGACAGAGATAGAAAAATCAGGAGGTCCTACTGAAGTGAGAGATGTGGAGTCTGGTGTCATGTGAAAGGAGGCACTAGAATCTAGAACCCAAGAGGTACCTGGAGGAGATGTCTGAGCTAGACTGGCAAAACTTGCTGAGCTGTGAGAGAGCTGCTGAAGTAAAACCTGGCAGAGTTGCTGAATAGAGTCATCTTTCTGAGCAGAAACTGATGAGCTGGTCTGTCCTCCTATGAAGGAAGGGTCTCCCTGCCCCCCTTTGGTTGCCTACCACCACGTGCCTTGTCCCGCTTTTTCCACACCACACAACTCTGGTAGTCGTGCCCGAAGTTTTTGCAGTAGCTGCACTAAACTCCAGTTGGTGTGAGAACAAAGCGGAGATAGGCACCTAGGAGAGGCCGTAGTTGAAGCAGATATCATTGTCGTAGTCGAAGAAGGGGCAACAAGCACAGTTGGAACAGACTATGCTGCTAAACCGAGACAAAGCTCTTCAGTCCGAAGCGTCGAAAAGGCCTCTGTAACAGTTGGCCGTGGAGAGCAGCTCAGCAACTGAGCTCTGATAGGCTCAAACTTTGGGCGAAGACGGCAGATAAAATCATAAAGGCGAAGGCGATCATGATCCACCTTCTGCACTTTGTGACACACCTGACAAAGTGGAGAGGCTAGCTCATCTATCTAGCGCCAAAGACTTGCCAGGGCCCAAAAGAAGTTGTAAATGGAAGAATCTCCCTGGCGAAGCATCTCCAACTCACGCTAAAACAAAAAGAACTAAGCATCACTACTCTGCTGGTATCGCTCACGCAAGTACTCCCAAATCTGTCGAGTAGACCGTAGACCAACAATGTCTGGCTAGATGGAGTCATCGACGCTGACCACCAGGATGGCACGACACGGGTCTCGTCAGCACACCAGTGCTCGAAAGCATCAATGGCATACTGAAAAGCCTCATCAGCAGCGTTAGCAGCAGCTTTTGCCTCCTTGGTAGCCTCATCTACTGCAGGAGGTGTAGAAGTAGACTGCCAAGGGGGAGGCTGAACCGACGGTGGCGGAGAAGGGTGTGCACCGGTGATATGTCCCCAAAGGCAGAGACCAACAAGCGTGATCTCCATGAGAGAAGACCATAACCTATAGTTCATTCCATGGAGCTTTGTTCCCGAGAATGGGATCGCAGCAGATGGAATGGAAGCCATCGGTAGGCGACGTTGGACGATGGGGCGACCAAGGTAACGAAGTCTAACAAGCAACGCTGGACAGCGTGGCAGTTAGATCGGTATTATGTTTTCTTCTTTTTTTTCTTTTTTGCACTGATACAAAACAAACCGACTCGAAGCAGACGGCCGACTCTTCTCAAACCGAAGTAGAAGCAGACAGCTCAGGCATCACTGAGGTGACAAGCAAGCGATCGGCAGGGCAGGTGGCCGACGAAGCGACAGCCAGTGGCTCAGGGGCGACGTCTCGAGCGGCAACTCAGGAGACGACGATGGCGCGTCAAAGGCAGCAGCAGCGCCTGGTCTGGTGAGCGGTGTCAGATCGAGCAGGTAACGTCGGATCGGGTGGAGACGACGGCAGCGACTCTGGCAGCAGTGGTCCGAGCGACGGCAACGACGGTGGTCTAAGTGACGGCGGCGTCGGCCTAAGCAACAGCGGCGACGAAGGCAGCGGAAAAACAAGGTTAGAGCCCTAATTCTGATACCATGTTATGAATATTGTGTGTACATTCATAAAACCCAAAGAGCAATATATATAGAAAGTACAAGGAAATATACAGAGAAATATGCTATATACAGATAAGGAAACCAAAGTATATAAGGATAAGAATAACAGTCCTATTCTTATCCTTAACACTATCCACCGTCGTCTCAAAAATACAAACAAAAACCATCAGCTACAACCCTAAAAACAATCTTATACACATTGATGAAGTACCTTTGTTTAGTCTTGGCCCATTCGAAACAGCTTTTAACCTCTAGCTTCCGAAGAAAAAAAATGTTTGGAATGCATTAGCTTTTCATCACAGCTTCTTTCTTTTTCCCCTTTATTTCTCTTATCTTTTTTCTTTTGCATTATTCATAGAGATATAATGGTATTTTTTATTTTTTTATTTCATGTTGTCTTTTAATTGAATACCTTACAAAAAGGTAAAAGCCTTTTTTTTTATGAATTGTCCTTTCATTGAATACTTAGACAAAGGTAAAAACTTAAAAGGCACTGCACTTTTGGACGGGGCTTTTATACTGTTTGCTGCCCTTGCACGACTGCATCTCTTTCATGTTAGCATGTCACTAATTAACTTGCGTTCACATTTCGATAAGCTGTAAAGAGGACCACACTTTTGTAATTAATAGAAGACAATCAGGTGTACTTTTTGACAACAGAAACAAGATAAATAACATGATTTTGTGATATTCACTACACACACCATCAAAATTACAAATTGGGAGTAAATTCTTAACAAAAGAAAGGATGTGAAATCAAAATTATTTGTAAGCTGCTACTTCCTCCCTAAAACGTGTGATGATATCATCAATGCTCACTGTGGATAGTTCAGCCTTGTCTCTTACCCTAACGCTGACCTGCAGTAGTATAAGCCATCCACATAATTCAGCATTTCATAGGCACCAATGGGCTAAATCTATATTGCTTGTTGCACTTATTAAATATGCTGCATTATTTGAGGATGATATGGACGTATGCAAAATCAGGCAAGCATATTAACTATTCGGCTTCTAAGAAAAATAAGGGTGTGAAGAAAAACCTTTCCAGTCTCTGCCTCTTGTGCGCCTACGACAAGAATATAGTTGAATTGGGCTAATTGAGCCTCCCGTACCTGCAAAATGAAAATTAACCGTAATCAATTCACATATTACTGTGTTTTAAGATCTGCACAAACGGTATTACTTGCAAAAGGCTAAAACGGTAGCTGCATAATCAAGGACAAAATGAGATGGACAGTCCTTGCAATCCGATAATCATATTAATTTATGCCACACATCAATACATAGAGACTTGCTTTTTTGCCAATCAGAAAGTTTAAATAGATAATAAATAAACTAATATTAAGGAAAATTGAAGGAACTGTTCTATAAGGAAAGAGGGAGTACCTTCTTCTGAATTGTCCTGTCAGTCATGTCGATGTCAACATGAAAACCAGCTTCATGTATCTTGGCATGAACCTGAGCATAAGTGAACTGATTAGTAGTTTCCTAACGAAAACAAGGCTCCATTGGCCTATGATGTGGAATCAGGTTGTTATGGAAAACATTTACTATGCATAGTAAAATATTAATATAATGATTATAACGTAGTTCCAATACTAGTACATCAAATGTGCCCTTTGGAATCCATTTACGAGACAACGGAGATAATTTAAACAAGTACTACACAAGCTTCCAATGTTGCACTAACAATGTTCCCTTAGGCGCTAGGCGCTAGTCGGGCGGCAAACTGGCGCCTAGCGCCTAATCGGGCGCGGGCAAAATCAACTAGGCGGCCAAGGCAGGAGACTGGCACCTAGCACCTAGGCGCCGCCTAGGCGGCCACCTAGGGGAATACTGTGCACTGATGTTTTACATCAATCAAGGATAGAGCAAAAGTATCTGATTAAATAAGAAATCAACAAAGACAATCCAATTTGATTGTCATCATTTCATCGTGAGAATTTTGAACCCATCCTCACCATGTCAAAGTGATCTAATGTTGTCCAGGACTCCGGGATAACCACAAGCTCAAATAACTGCTCTTGCAATCATACATAAAAGGGCTCATGGCAGAAGAAAGCACCCTTCAGCAAACAACGCTCAAGCAAACAACTTTTCAAAGGCCCAAAAGAAGCCCTCAGCTTTGTGAAAAATCCCTCCATATCGACAACAGGTGGACCTGCATCCTACATAACTTCTTTGGAATCATAACCTAATGATTGAAGTTTTTCTGAGACTCCTCAAAACAAATGAGGGCTTCAAGGGACCCCAGTCAAAAGCTGACTAGCTGTGGGACTAAAACAGGACTTCTCCCTTACAAAAACCAGCAGCAGCCGCTCAAATCTGCCAGTAGTATGCACCAATAACAAGTAACTGTGCCAGATTGACCTTATCAATGATGAATCCATTTTGGACAACTTACAGACAAGCAACACCAATAATGAGAGCTTTTAAGGTGCTTTTGAATGAGTTGGGGTTGAACACCCCCATATGTGATGCGCAGCTGCAAAAATTCCGAAAAAATTCATGGACCTAGTACATGTTATGATATGCATACATGCAAAATTTCAAGGTCCAGTTCGTCCCATACTGTAGAGAACCAAAAAAGACAAGCATGTGAATAGTACAAAACATAGTGCTTGTCTTCTTCGGTTATCTACAGAACATTTGTACATGAAATTTGGCCCATACGCATAACATTACATCCATAAAACGGTTTTTACAAATTTTTTGAAACAGTGCATCTGCACTATTCACAAATTGGGGGTTTGTGCTAACTCAATAGGATAAAACTATGGCTGACCGATTGCCACAAAGAACCAGCTAAGACAACATCAAACTGATAAGAGCCACCAAGTGGAAAATAGTCAAGCAGCGGATTTTCAAACATTAGTCACCATAGAGAAGAGCTATGAAATAAATTCAATTCTCAGCCATAAGGATCATTTACCTGTTTTGCATATTCTATTGAATTGCAAGATACAGAGCACACAATGGCTTGCCGAGGGCTTAGCCACAAGGGCCATTTACCATTGTAATGCTCCAATAGAATGGCAAACATCCTTTCAACAGATCCTAGGATTGCCCTGTGTATCATCACAGGCCTCTCAAGCTTTGCTTCATCCTCTGCAGAGTAAGTCAACTTGAAGCGAAGGGGCAGCTGAAAATCTAGCTGTAACAGACAATAAAAGTTAGATACAAGGCCTTTATATGCTCTACAGTTGATATCAAAATAACATTTAAGAGAACCTGTAGAGTTGCACACTGAAATTTCCTCTTGAGGGCATCAAACACACCAATATCAATTTTCGGACCATAGAAAGCACCATCCCCTTCATTGATCTGCATGCAGACATCTAAATAAGTGCTCTCATTCAGGGTTCAGATACAGCCAGGTCCCAGCAGTTTCTTGCAACAGCAATTAAAACACTTGCAACATACTAGCTAGGTAGTTCTGACACAAACTGAATATTTTAGTGATAAGATGAATTAAGAACAACAGACATTCAAATTAGTAACTGTGAAGTTGCCAGAAACAGATATCTACTATCCACCAATAAAATATATATACGCTCATCAGATATTACTCAAATATATAAAGCATATCACCATTAAATTATATTTCTATCACTGGAGATCGGAATAAAGTACAACTTTCTTTAATCAAAGTTAAAAGAAGAATAAAATATGGTCACACTCAACAATTTTTAGGTATGGAAGTACTGTAGTGATGATCTCAAAGGCAGGTATAATTAAAAATGATAGAATAATTTAGTGAAAAACCCCTTTACTATACTGAAAGCAATAATTTTAAAAATGCACATCAAGCAGCATAGAGTGGTGCACACATTATGGGGAAAATGACTATAAAGGTACCTGCCATGGCTTCCCAAACTCATTCAAGGCTTCTGTCAGCTGGTCCTCTGCTTTGTTCCAGGTTTCAATATCACCCAAATACTTATCTGGTCTCTGAAAGAAACAAACATATGTGAGACTATGACCAGGTTAGAGGACTAAGTAATACCCATCAACTATTCACATGTTCATTTGTATTGTTCAAGACGCTGAGACTTCATTACACATTAGCAATTCGCACCAAAGATAGGAAAATGGGCAAAAAGGAAAAGGAAAATATGGATGAAAAGGTCATGGTAATTATGGGCCGTTTGAAATGGCTTTGGCTTCCGGCTAAGCGGCTTTGGCTGGATCGAGCAACGCCGCTGCCACAAACTCTGCCTCCGCCTCACTCCACCTTCCGCTGCTTCTTTTTCTATTTTTTCATTTTCTTTTTTCAGATATAGACCAATTACTAGTTTAATTATTACCAATGCAATAATGAAATTGATTAGTTGTGTAATCATGTGATGTGATGATTGTTGTTAAGATTTACTAGGTAATTATCGGCATCAAATAAACCATCATTTGCCTTGAGGGCAATTCAGATATTTGCCAAATCAGCTACTATTCCAAAGCCAGAAGCTCCAACCAAATTAAACCTCTCACTTTCAGCCGCTTCTACCTCCATCCGCTACTATTCCAAAGCCAAAAACCAGAAGCTCAAGCCGTTTCTATCGTTGGTACAAGTCCGGACAGTAAACTTAGAAGCATCCCTGATCAGATACGAAGACCGTCGCAGGTGTAAAAGGATCAATATGAGTTTTAGGGTTACAAATGGCCCCCTCTCCTATTACATGGGGTCCTATTTATAGAGGGAGGGGGAGGCAAGTGCAGTTACAACTTTGCCCTTAGGATTTAACCTACATCTAGGGGCATTCCTGTCATTTGCTCCACGCGGCCCTTGCTGCGTCCGAGACCCTGGGGTTGGTCTGGGGCCAAACCCATAACCTCCTGCATCAAACTCACGTACTCCGTCTGGGGTTGGCCCTGGACCCTCCTGGGGTCAGCCTCACGCAGCTTGCCCGTGGTCGGCCCCGGACGCCTTCGGGGCCGGTCTCGCATACCTCGCCCGGGGTTGGCCCTGGACGCCTCCGAGTCCGGTCTTATGTACTCCACCCAGGGTTGACTTGGGGACTTGGCAAAAGGTAGGTTCCCCAATGGGTGTCGTCGCTTCGAGGTGGTCAGGGTTGGTCTTGCGCACCTCGCCTGAGGTCGGCCCCGAACCCCTCCGGGGCCGATCTTGTGGACTCCACCCGGGGTTGTCCCTAGACCCTCCTAGGATCGGTCTCGCGTACCTCGCCTAGGGTTGACTTGAGGACTTGGCTCGAGGTACGTCCTCCAATGGGTGTCATAGCTCCAAGGTGGTTGTGGGCCCAAGGTAGCATGGGGACCCTTCCCTAACAGTAGCCTCTCACCGATCCGGGTGGTCGCTAACCGCTTGCCCGGGCCGGCGCATCGACTTGCAAAAGGGGTCGGCACGCTGCCTCGGGTCCACGGCCCCACTGGTAAACTGCAATGCATTTGATAACGTATTAGAATACTTTAAACCATCACACAAACCTCAAGTGATAGGTCATGTCCACACCTCTGAGATGGGTTCCCTGGTGTTCGTTGAAGGGTCATTACTCCGCACAACTGAGTTTGGGTCGTATCGGGGAGTTCAGTGTTGCACAAAAGGACGTGGAGTCACGAACAGTTATGCAGTCAAGCGTCTATCGTTTGGATGCCGAAGCTACACGGAGGCGCGGGGTTAGGACTTAGCCTAGAGAAGTGCCTCGTGAAATCAATTCTTGACCTATAGCGTTTGAGAGGTGAAGGCATGCACAGGAGTGTCAAGCTCGACTTATGTAGGCATAGCCACCAAAGGATGACAAAACCCAAGGGGGCGAGAAGTTGACCCATGCAAACATGTTAGAAATAAGTGCCTAACTTGCCAGTTCAAGATGCACGGAGTCCTTGGGTAATCGGGTCGTTGCGTGACCTCAGCAGGATGGGCATGGGTATGCCCCTAGTTCGAGGTGCGATGGAGCTTCAAGCGCATGAAGCTAACTAGGGCGTACACATCCCTACGTACGAGCTCAATTAGTGATGCCAGGTTAGACGACATCTGGAAACGTGATCGATCGATGCATGCCAACTAGTGTTCAAAACCCCGGTGGTTATCGGTCGGTAACTAAAAAAACCGGTCGAATTCAAATGTTGTTTTTGAATTTTGACCGGTTTTTTCTAGTTTTCCGGTCATCAACCGGTTTTTCCGGTTACCGGACGGTTTTTCCGGTTATAGATTCAAAACATCCCAAAATTTAAATTTTGTTTTTCGAAGTTTAACCGGTTTTTTTGTCAGTTTTCCGGTTACCGCTACCTACCACCGGGCGGGTTTTCTCCCAGTTCCGAGATTTGTATCCTTGATGCCAACACACCGAGATGTTCAAGACCGCTGAGCGTACCCCTAGCTAGAACGACTAGGAGTGCACTGGGGTGCGAAGCGCTAGGAACCAATGAATTGCCTGAGGCGATGAGGCACGCACACCTATTAACTGACTCCCGGAGGATCGCCCGTGGCGCGAGTGTGCGCTAAAGTATTGGATACTCAACTCGCCTTAGGGACGACCTCACGAGTTATCGATTCACTGGGGGTCGATCTTCGAGGTGGGGAGATATGCATTCAAACGCAAGGTGGTCGATCCGTCAGAGCCTGTGTGGCCGACTCATCGAGGCATTGACTGCGAGGCACGGAGTGATCTGCAAGCCGGCCGTGGCCCTCGATGAAAGGTGATTTCATTATTTGTCGAGGTAGAGGGAGTCGATGGCCGGGGAAACGCAATCTAGGCGAATCCAAGCTCAGCTGAGGGTAACCCATCAACACCGATCGGGCAATGCTGGGGCCAAACCATCGCTCTCAAGGCACTCAAAAAGTTTCACCAATGCGCTGGAAGGGCCAACCTTCTCGGGAGTGACATCAACCTTGTGTTTGGTGAAGCACGGACTTGGTCTAGAGGACGGGAATGCGATGGCACCACGCCTAGACGCACTATCCCTAGCCAGGACTTACACCCGATGTACGGTAAGGTTGAAGCTAGGGTAGCGCCCAAGACCGCTATGGGTGGATTCTGCTAGGTCAAGCCCAGCTAGAAGCAACAGCGGTGGAGTCAACTGAGCCGGGTGATGGTGCATGGCGGACGTCGAGTCACGGCAACGGTGCGCATCCCTCATCGGGAAACATGGCGTTCGCGAACTCACGGCCTTATCTAATGAGAATGTAACGGGGCCGTAACTACCCTAGCTCCTAATGTTAGAGCAGAGCTCGCTTGCTACTCTTTTACTAGGGGTATCCCGTTACCCCATCTCCCATCCAAAAAGACTTGGCGCTCGGGATGAGGCTCCCAAGAAGCATTTTGGTTGGGAAGGAGGCGAGAACGTCGAGCCAAGGTTGTTACGACGTCGAGATATCGGCGATATCTCGTCGCCATATCGTCGTGGTGGCCAACAGCTCCATGCCGTCCGGACGGCATGGATGTGCGCCATATCCCATCCGCCATGGGGGCGATATGGCGGTGTGGCGTCGTCATGGCAGTGTTGTGACGATAAGTCACCGCTCGGCGGACACCATAGGCGTGGGGGGCGGGGGGGTGGGGGGTTAAAGCGAGACTCTAGTATTAGTCACACAGACTAACATACCTAGGGTTTTGGCAACGGCAAAAGCGAGAGTCCCACCGCGAATCCGACGCCGCCGCCACGGATCTGCTCACTACTGGCCGGATCCGCGCGGGCGCCATCGAATCGCCGTCGCCGCATCCGAATCCGCCGTCGCCGCCGCCGGATCCGCCGTCGCCGCAGTCCTGCGCTGCCTCCTGCTTCGCCACCACCTCCGGTCCGCCGTCTCCTCCACCAGTGAGCTTCCTCTTGCCACTCGCCTCACGCTGTCGCGGACTCACTCACGGTTTCGCCAGTGAATGGAGCGGTCCAAGCGGTGATATCTTTTTATGTATTGCGTATTTGCGTTGCGCCGGTCGGCCGTTGTGATCGAAGCGGCTTACAGACTGTATTGCATTGCGCGCTTATGCGATCGGATCGGAAGAACAGTAAATAGTCTGAACAGTAAATGAGTAAAATCAGTAAATAGTTAATGAATACACTCTTTGATAGTTAGTCTGGTATATATACAATTATATTGCTAATTGCTATATGTGTAGGCTACTACAGTGCTGCTATATACTAGTTACTAATTACAATCAATAATCATAGTCATATGCTAATGCTAGTTTGCAATATGCAGAAACACGACATATCACAAATGGCAACTGAAAGCACAGGGAGCTCTAATGCCGACTCATGATCCAATGACTGATCCTAAACGGAGGGCAAAGTCAAATGATCCGGGATGGAAGTATGGGCTTTGGCCAATAATTGGCAACCGAGATTCGGTGCAATGATCGCTTTGTGGCAAAATTGTACATGGTGGAATAACGAGGCTTAAGGGGCATCTTGTAGGTGGGTTTGGAGATGTTCAAAAGTGTGCCAAAACAACCACAGCAATTACACGAGAGATGCATGATGCTTTGATGAAAAAGAGGGAGAAGAGACCACTCTTCCTAGATGACGATGAAGAAGAACATGATGGAGATCATGTGACAGAGGAGTCACAAGATGTTAGGTGTGTTGAGCAGCCAAGCTCAGGGACAGCTACTAAAAGAAAGCAATCTGCCTTGAAGTTCAAGGGTCCACCGCCAAAGATGCCAAAGGAGACCAAGAAGTCCATTGGCGCAGGCTTCGACGTACACCCACAGAGGTTGTAGAGCAAAGACAAGCCAAAGGGGCTTCTCAAAGTAGCATTCAGTCCAGCATGAGGACCAAGGAAGGCATGCCGTCAACATGGAGATAGCCAAGTTCTTTTATGAGTGTCGCATATTGTTATGAAGGTTGTTGCACAGTATGGTTCTGGGTACAAACCTCCCAGCTACCATGAGCTAAGGGAGCCATTGCTTGAGGAGGTGGATAAGGAGGTAGATAATTCAAAGGTGAAGCATGAGATGTGGAAGCAATATGGTTGCATACTCATGTCGGATGGTTTGACAGATAGAGGAGGCGACATTTGATTAACTTTCTTGTCAACAGTCCAGAAGGGACTTTCTTCTTAGAGTCTGTTGATGCATCAAGTGAAGTGAATGATGCAATAATGTTAGCTGATTTGCTAGAGAAGCGGATCATAAACATTGGAAAGGACAAATTTGTTCAAGTTATCACCGATAATGGTACTAATTATAAGGCAGCGGACAAGCTTCTCATGGAGAGGATTCCTACACTTTTTTGGACCCCATGTGTTGCACATTGCTTAGACCTTATGTTGGAAGACATAGGTAAATTGAAGGAATTTAAGAAGCCCATTGCACGTGCCCGGCATGTCACCCCACTTTTATTTACAGGCATTGGAGGCTTCTTAGTGCAATAAGGAAAAAGACAGGTGGGATGGATCTTGTGAGACCCGCAGCTACTCGGTTTGCCACAACATTAGAGTTTGCACAAGCACAAAGACGCTTTGAGGTATCTATTTGCTGATAATGATTGGACTATGACCAAATTGGCAAAGACAGAGGCTGGAAAAAAAGCGTATGCTATTGTGCTTTCTAGAAAGTTTTGGAATTCAGTTGAGGATTGCCTTAGAGCTACACAGCCACTTCTTGTTGTATTGAGGATGGTTGATGGTGATGAGAAGCCTGCCATGCCAGAGGTTGCGGCATAAATGGCTCAAGCAAAAGAAAAGATCAATGCAGCCTTCCCTACCCAAAACAAGAAAGGTTTGCTCAAGAGTGTTAGACAGCCAGTCGCTGCGCATATAGGCGCATGGGCTGTTGGCCCATTATGGCTATTATAGATTGATTAATCTTATAATAGGCAAGGAGATCCGACGGTGGTCATACTTCTATAAACCAACCCTGGGTCTTCCTTGCCTATATATGTATCCCTGCCTCTTGGCATCATAATCAATCTACTATCCCATGCAATTCCATTGCTTTCATGGTATCACAAGTCTAGGTTTTTCTTCCGCTGCCCTTCGCACGCCACGTGGTTGCGCCTCCTCCGCGCTGCGCCTCTCATTGCGCACCATCCCCATCCGCCTCCCCACGCGCGCTCCTCTTCCTCTCGCTTTCCGATGCGGATCTCTCCCGCCACCGATCCGCTGGCGCTACTCCCACCGAGGCGGAGCGCGCGCGCGCCGCAGAAGAAAAGCGCGCCCGCGCGGCGAGAGCGCGCGCACGCAGCGAGAGCGCGAGGCGCTCGCGCCACGCCGCGGAGAGGCCGCGCCGCGGCCGGCGAGCGCCTCCGTCGCTGACCGAGCCACCGCGCGCGCGCCCGCCGAGCGCCAAGGCGGCGGCGAGCAGAGGCGCCGCTGCGCCAGAGCACGACGCGGCCACGGCTCGCGCCGCGAGGCCCTCGCCGCGCGACTTCGCGAGCCTTGAAGCTGCTGAGGCCGCCGCCGCTGTTGACGACAACGCCTCCGTTTCTGCTGCCGACGACATTGACTACCGGTCGCTGCTTGCCGATGGTGGTCCTCAGCAGTCCCTCCACGCTGCCCTCCTAGCACACGAGGCCGCCGCCATTATCGATCTGCACGCGCAAGCTGTTGCCGTGCAGAACATTCGAAGTCTCGTCCCCGCCGTCCTCGACATTGACTCCGCCAACTACACCCGAACTAGACTTTAAGGAGGCAAGGGTGTCGAAAGGCGGAGCATAGAGGTGACCCGAGGGGTTCAGAGGACCTCCAGGCAAATGAAGTACGGATCGGGTCCGTAGCTTCTCCACACAGGCAAAGTTCGAAGAGCCTCCTCAAGGATGGAGTCCGAGGCGGAGCACGGACGGGCCTTCGCATGAACGAGGTCCAAGGTGGAGTTTGGAAGAGCCCAGGGTGAAGCCCGTTGGAGTCCCAAGGAAGGCCGGGCGAGGTCCCGGGGAGGCCAGGGTTGAGCCCCGAGGGAGGCCGAGGTGCGCACACAGAGGGAGAGCCCACGATGCGAGGTCGTCCACCTTCAGAAGAGATCCAGGATGGCCCAAACTCGCCCAATGATCTTGCTCTGGTCATCCTAAGCAACATGGCTTCTTGCTCGAGTCCCCACGGACGACGCCAACTGTCGTCAGTATGAGTACGGACAGTATACTTAGAAGCACCACCGGTCGGATACGAAGACCGCCACAGGTGTGAAGGGACCCAAGGAGAAGCACAACCACATGTCTTCAATACGAGTGTTCTAAGGTTACAAATGGGCGCCTCCTATTACAGGGGGCCCCATTTATAGAGGGAGAGGGGGAAGCAAATGCAGTTACAACTTTGCCCTTAGGGTTTAACCTACTTTCAGGGGCATTCCTGTCATTTGCTCCGCACGAGCCCCACTGCGTCCAGGACCCAAGGTCAGTTTGGGGTTGGCCCCAGACCCTCCTGGGGTCGGGCTCTCGTACCCCGTTCGGGGTTGGCCCTGGACCCTCATAGGATTGGCCTCGCGCACCTCGCCCAGGGTCGAGGCCCCGGACGCCTCCGGGGCTAGTCTCGCGTACCTCGCCTGGGGTCAGCCCAGACGCTTCAGAGGCCGGTCTCACGCACCTCATCCGGGGTCGGCCCTGGACGCCTCCGAGGTCAGTCTTGTGTACTCCGCCCAAGGTTGACTAAGGGACTTGGCTCGAGGTAGGTTCTCCAACGGGTGTCGTCACTCCAAGGTGATCGGGGTCGGTCTTCCGCACCTCGCCTAAGGTTGGCCCTGGACGCCTCCAGGGCTGGTCTTGTGTACTCCGCCCGAGGTTGGCCCCGAACCCTCCTGGGATCAGTCTCGCGTACCTCGCCCGGGGTTGACTTGGGGGCTTGGCCCGAGGTAAGTCCTCCAACGAGTGTCGTCGCTTCGAGGTGGTTGTGGGCCTGAGGTAGCACGGGGACCCTTCCCCAATAGTTTCAAATGCACCCTCAAAGGATCGCAGTATGACTCACATCAATTGACTAATGCTGTCAGAAATTAAAGAAAATGTATGAAACAAACTTGTAGAAGCCTAGAATGCCAGAGAAGACTGATAGGCCTTTCATGAACCTGATCAACTTCACGCAAAATAAAAATAGGACAAATGCAACCATGAAATCCATACCCTGCAGTGCATGATTGCCCGAAGTTTACTAGGCTCAAACAGTAAAGTACATGATAACATGCCCCTAGTGACAATATTAATATCGTAGGTGATCTTGCAATTCAGCTTCAATCGTGGTTACCACATATATGAAACTAATGAGAAGAAAACAAGGCTGTCCACTAAAATGCAGCGTATACTTTAAGCAGTTCAATTAGTATGTTATAACTGCAACCTAACACCTCTAAAGTGTTCATCATTTCATGCGAATTGTCAAATACAGATTGAAGTTCCTGCGAATTTCTAAATGTTAGCAATATACAACAAAGATGAGATGATTACCGTTGATAACTCCAACTCATATTTAAAACCAAATATTTCGTAAACATAATTGATGAATTCCAAAACACCCTTAACTTCATCCTTGATCTGCAACAAAAAAAGAACCTTTAAAAAAATGTAGGCAGTAATACAAACTGGCGAAACAATCTAAACTAATCCAAACAACAGTGCAAGTGTGCAACTACTGTTGAAAAAGGAAGTCATGATAAACACCCTTATGCAACTTTGTGAATGTAAGTGAGAATGCAAACTAGCATGTATGCAGGGTGCTAGTAATCAATATGTAAAATTATGAAACCTGCTGGATGCCTGAAAATATCACACAAAGCCTACATTTATGTATGTCATACAGTACAATGTTTACTAAGAAAAGTATATAATATGGTTCCAATAGCATCCCTTCAGTTCTAAAAAAAAGGATAAACAAAATGCATGGTCTATGTAAATCAAACTTACTTGACTCTCTCTGCAAAAAATATGGGCATCATCCTGCAGGGAACACAAATAAAAAATTGTTTAAATTATGGAGCTAACAAAATTACCAGAAACTATAACTGAAAATTTAAAAAAATAGTATCTTGGAAACTAACTCACGGGATAACATTAGACTTACTTGCTGGAATCTTCTAACACGTGTCAAACCTGTAAGTGCACCACTAAGCTCATTTCTATGAAGAACTCCAAAATCAGCCATGCGGAGAGGCAACTCTGCAACATTTCATGAAACAAATTTGCAAACACAAGATTTGTCAAAATCCACAAGAAGAATATATTGGGAGAAGGCCAATTTATTGCCGTAGCAACAATAAGAGAAAATTAGTTACATACCATCCATTCTAAAATATTACTCCATCCATCTTCGTTATGATTTGTGCCAAAAACATCCCTGGTTTTATCATCAAATACCCATAATACCCCTAGTTTCTTATTCTACGTCCAAGCTACAACGTCCAGCCATGGCCGAACCAGATCCGACTGCGTCATTCCAGTGTTACCAGGACTCAGACACGGGTGTCAGAGTCCAACTCAGATTCGGGTGTCCGGTTCGGCAAACTTTAGAAAACAAGATTCTAGGATTCGCCTAAATATAAATATATTTTATCATAAAAATGATAGGAAATAAAAACATTAGGTAAGATTATGTGAATGTAATCAAGATTTGGCCCATACCATACTTTCTAGCCTATTCAATCTTTCAACCCATTTGTGCATGTGGCCGGCCCACAGCCCATTTGCCTCTCTCCCTTCTTATCTCTCTCTCTCTCCATTCTCACTTCACCGAATCACCGCAGACCACACACACCCTTCTCCTCACCCCCCCCCCCCGGGGCACCCAATCCTCTCCTCACCTTCTCCGCCGCATGCTCCACCCGAGTTGCACCGCCATCCCCGGCAAGCTCCACCGCCGCCGTTTTCTCCTCTCCCCACCACCACCCTGCCCGTGCTACTCCACTTTGCCACTCCTCTTCCCCCTGCTGCCCTCCAACTGTAGCCATCGTCGCCGCCTATGCGCTTCTCCCCAGGCAGCCACCGCTCCGCCTGTGCTGCCTCCAGATCGGGCCGCGTCATCGCCCGAGCCACCACAGTCACGCCATGCACGCCGCCGTTGCCATTGATGCCGATGTTGCTGGATCTAAGGTGCGCCCGGTGAGCCACCGTGGCTGCTACAGGTATAGCTTGGCCTCCTACCTGCAACTTGTGTTTTGCGGGCTTAAACAGTGTGTTATACTGACTTGAACGCGGCCATGGGTGTTAGACGTGCGTCGTACTGTGTCGGACGCGAGTCGACGTGCGGATGCGTGTGGACGCGCCAAGAATATTTTGGACACACGAGTCCCGGTAACACTGCATCATTCCTCCATCCGATGGAGTGGTATATTAAAGAACAGAGTGAACTTTTGATGGTAATAAAGTGAACCAGCGACATTTGATGGTGTATTTTAAAAACCTAGTAACTTTTAATGGTATATAACCAATTTTCTACAACAATAAATAGATGAAATTGCACATGTGGAAATTTACTTGATTGGAGACCTAAACATCCATTGGACTCAAAACTAATTCTCTTTATAATTCTGAAGTGAAGTTGCGCGTGAAGAGTGTAGAGACGATTTGCGCCTCTGGTTACCTTGGCAAGGAGGCGGCGTCGAAGATCCCAAATCCGCGGCACCCGTATTCGATCTCGACACGCGAGCCGTTCTCATCCGGTGTCCCAAGGCGATGATGGGTTCCGCGGTCGGGGATGTAGTAGACGCCGTAGCGGCCGGTGCTCGCCGATCTTAGCGGCGAAGGCAGCAGAGCGCGCCCTTGATCTCCACGGCGGGCGTCGCCGAAGCAACGGTGCCTCGAGCGCTGGTCGAGCTCGGAGAAGAACTCCGCCGCCGGTCATGTGGTGGGTGGCGCCGGTGTCGAGCACCACCGTCGGTCTTGTCATTGCGGAAGCGTCGCGAGGAGGCGTGTGCTTTGGCTCGTCAAGGTGGAGAGAGCCACTGCGGCCGGTGCCGTGGAGGTGGTTCGATGCTCGCGTGAGCAATGAGCAGGCCATTGCTCCTCCTCCTCGCGCTTGCGCGGCGTGGGCTGGCGCGTCGTGGTATAGTTACTTCTACCTAGAAAAAGCTTGCTTGATACACAACTAAAAAACTGGATCTGTTGGGTAATATGAGACTTTTTTTTAGTTTCAGTTTGCCGAAATGCCAATGAGACAAAGCACCAAATACTAGATAATAAATGTGCAATTCACAGTACCAAGGAAGTCGAAACATAGCGTAAAATCTTACAGGAAAAATAGCTCAGAAAGGAAGAATCTTTAAGCTATTGCGACAGCAGGAATTTTCGCTTGACCATCATCTCATTCAGGACAATAGAGGAGCAATTTACAATACAATTATCATATTACGAAGAAGCTCACCTCTGTATGAACGAACCCTGTGCTCAAACATTAGGCAATGGCCAGGACAATTCATTGGCTTAAGACCAAATTCCTGTTTCTCAATCTGCTCAAGAATTAAACCAACAAGCATCCCATAAAGGTCTTAACTCATTGATGATATATTATATAACATGTGTAAAACAGATCTTCTGTCACACTTATGGTTCTGCTGTAGCATCTGCAGATGTGCTTACCTCAAAAACAAACATATTCTCCTTGTAGTTTGCAGCATGTCCAGAGGTTTCCCAAAGTTGCATATTGTAAATATTTGGGCTCAAAACCTAAAAAAACACACATAAGGAACAGAAACAACAGAAATGCACAGAGGTGTCCCTGATCTAAGAAGCTAATTACTACATAATAAATTAACGCTGACCTCTTGGTAGCCTCTGTCTCTATATTGTTGTCGCAAAAAATCCATCAACTTGTTATATATTCTAGCACCATTTGGAAGGAAGAAGCAGCTTCCTGGGCTGCATAGTTGTGAAGTGAATCAAAGATCTAGCAGCAGACCAGTAACCAAAGATCTAGAAATCAAAATATGCAAACATGTAAAATCAAATAGGGCATGCTAAAGTACCTAAGTGGATGGAAAAAGAAGAGTTCCTGGGATTGCCCTAATAACCTATGATCACGTTTCTTAGCCTCCTCTAACAGATGTTTATATTCCTGCAGATTATCAATCAATAAACATGTATGTAAAACATAATAGGTTGTTGATAAAATGAAAAGATATACAGAATTTATAGGAATGTATAATTAAAATTAAAATTCAGAAGGACTGCACTCTTATCTTGATCTAACCATATTTTAATCAAGGAAATTTGTCTGAACTGATCAATAAAATTCAAGGTACATATTCAGTAAAAATTACATGCCATATCATTGTGCATGCAACACTTCCCATATGATTAATGATAGCAGAAAATATATGCTATACCTTGAGACGTTTAGAATCAGGGAAAGAAATTCCATACATTCTCTGCAGGCTCTCACGGTCTGCTTTTCCTCTCCAATAAGATGATGAAGCCTGAATATTTACATGTAAATTCAAATCTGAAGTACCCAATTCCATCAAGATGAGAACCTAGAGATTAATGCATAACCAAAGAAGAATTACCTTGAGGCAAGCAAAAGCTTTAACAAAGGAAGTATTTGGGATGTGCGGCCCACGGCACAGGTCAACTAAAGGACCACATCTGTATACTGTAATGGTCTTGTCCTCAGGCAATTCATTAATGATTTCAATCTGAACATACAGCTCAAACACATTTAAAAATGAAAATTTCTCACATGTGACAAACAAAATTAGATATTTAGCTGATATAAAAGATTGAAAGAAACAAGATATGAATGAGGAAGGTTGCCTTAAATTTATTTTCAGCAAACATTTCAAGAGCTTCCGCCCTGGAGACTTCAATGCGTTCAAATGGTTGCTTTTCCTGCATCAAGTTAGGTTAAAATAATATGCTAGTAAGTTGCTAGAGCACTTCAATTATGTCATAAAGATAATGTAAGACATCATTAGGGATTCCAATCACCATATTGCACTTCATGACCAACTAAAGGTGTATTAAAATAAGCCATATTGGTACATAGTGTCCACAAAATAAGGGTAAACATAAACATAAGTAAAATGAGCTAAATATGATAGCATACCGCAACAGCTTTTTGAGCTTGGGTTTCAATGAGACCAAAATGCGCATCATTCAATGTCACATCATTGTAGTAGGCATCATAGTAGAAACCCTTAACAGGTAAAGTGAAATATTAGAAAACATGAGTAATCCTGAAAAGAGAGCTAATCTATTTTCTTGCACTAACCCCAACTTTACTAATTACATACCTCCCCTCTTGTAGTACAAGGCCCAATACACAGCTTGCAGCCATATGCCCTCTCAAGAGACTGCAAATGTACATCTTCAATTAAAAATTTTGAATTGAATATGAATTATAACCGATAAGACTGACAGAACTATTAGATGTGTAAAATCAAACACTATGTAACTAACACATAATTTGCTAATAAAGAAAAATCATGCTCAAATATATGTTGTGAAGCTTTAACTCACTTCTCCAAGAATATGAGCACTCGAGTGCCAGAAGGTGTCACGCCCTTCATTGCTATCGAACTTGAACAACTTCAATTCACAATCACCTTCCAGTGGTCTCACCATATCCCACAGTGTTCCATTCACTTGAGCTATCAAACAGCTAGCTGCTAACCCACTTGATATCTCCTTAGCAATGTCCATTGGGGTTGATATCCACTTCTGGCCTTCCTTGACTGCGCCATCAGGCAAAGTTATCCTGAAGGGCATCACGGGAAAACAACATTACAAATGAAGAAGTCATTGCCATTAGGTAAAGCAGATGATTGCATGTGTACAGTGTACTTGAATTTTTAGCTCCCAAGGGAAGTACACTCTACAAAAAAAAAGTAAGGGACTTGAATTGTGTCTTACAGGATTTAGGCACATCGCATGTCTGCAGTCCATATTTTTCATAAAGTAGGATGGATGTTGAGGTTCAAAATCATATGATCCATCACCCAGTCATCCACTAGTGTAAGCCTACGCAGATAATGCAAGCTAATCAACCCTGCAGCAGTTCAGATAGTTTTCCTTCTCAGCAATCTTTGGATAGCTTTCTTTCTCAGCAATAGTTGGGTAGTTTTCTTTCTCAGCGATAGTGTAATTCTGATATCTCGGCATGTGTGAAATGGCGGTAAGCATCGGGAAGTTCCTTAAAAGCTAAAGAATAAGTTCTATAGGATGGCGATCAGACTTACAATGCTATATGGAGCAGCATGCTACATGACTAACAGACAACATATACAAAAGATGAGTGTAGCGGGAATGAGGATAATACAGTGGATCTGTGGTCACAAAAGGCATGATCGAATCCGCAATGATGATATACGTGATATGGTGAGGGTAGCATCAATTGAAGAGAAGCTTGTCCAACATCGCTTGAGATGGTTTGGACATCCCCAACGGAGACCTTGTGAGGCACTAGTAATGGAATTTTAAGACGTATTGATAGAGATTGGCTAAAACTGACATGGAACGAAGCAATTAAAAAAGACTTGAGAGATTGAAATATATTTAAAGGGTGCATGAAGTTAGCGATCCACGTACCAGAACCATACGAAGGTTTAGGGGCGGTGTTTTAGCCTCTCGGCTCAAATGGCAGTACGGCTTAGAGTTTTAGCTCTTGGTTTTATCACAAGGCTCTCGTCTCTTTGACCTTAAGGTGGCTCCATTTCTAGCCTACCCTAATTTGTTTAGGACAAAAGGTTTTGTTTTTTTTTGATGATGTAGTACTGTAATCCTGATATCTCGTCAAAATCAATTGCTCCAGTAAACTACTTCAAAAGCTTATCTGAAATCCCCCGCAAAAAAAAAACTGATCTGAAATATGCAGCAGAAAGTACGCCTATCGGATTCTCCTGTTGCGTTACACCCCAATGCCTGATTTATCTGCCCTCCATCTACCCACTCTTCGTCTCATAACGTGCGGCACTCCACAAATCCCGATTCAACCGTTCCCTGTTGATTCACAGCGCTAATTATACAACAAATACCCAAGGAGATCGTGAGAGCACTCACTTGATGGGCTCACCGCCGATGCTAAGGCGCTCAAGGGCCAGTCTTGTCTGGATCTCCTTGAACAAGCGGATCCGCTTCTGCGTCACCGCCTCCACGTAGGCCTCGTCTGGCACGACGGTCGGGAGAGGGGCCGGCGCCTTCCCCTTCGCATCCTTCCCGGCCGCGGAGTTCTCTCCCATCGCGGCGGCGGCGGAGAGGTGGAGGGAGGAGAGGAAGAGGAGGCGAGCCGGACGGTACGGGAGCCGCAGCGGAAGCAGGCCGAGGGAGCGGGGTGGGTGCTGCCCGAGGAACGAAAGGCCTCGCAGGAGGCAGACGGGCATAAAAGATACGGCGTTGGCGGCGAGGAGGGCTGAGCCGCTAAGACGAGGTAGGGTTTGAGCCCGAGGGTTTTTACTTTGAACTCGCTACTTGCTTACTTTGGAATTGAGTTAAACGACATGCAGAGGAAAAGGGGAAACAGAAAATCCTGTATCCACCCCGTCCGTTGGTTCTAGGGGTGGCGTGAAAGCTAGGCTCGGTTCGGCTCGGGTTGGTTAGGGTATCAAGCTATTTTGTAGGCTCAGTTCGGCTCGTGATGCAGCTCGAGCCAGCTCGAGCGGGCTCGCGAGCCAACAACCACCGAGGGGAACTAATGGCAAGAAGACGAAGGCACGGCAACCACCGAGTCATCGCCAGGCGACCACCCCACCGCAAACAAGCGACCACCACCAGACCCAAACCCTAACCCTTCTCGCAATCACCAGTAAAGGTAAACCCCACAAATCACCATCCATGTACTACATTCATCCATTATAGCCAACATTGAACTAGAAACCATAAGCATCCATCCTCAGTAGAACACATAGAACCAATCCAAGTATATCACCAGAGGTAGAAGAGGGAAGAAGAGGCTTACCGAATACCGACGAGGACGGCGGCTACGTGCGACCGCCGAGCGCCGGCCGAGCCCCCAGCTACCACCGGCATAGCCACACCTCCAACTCGCCTCCCACCCAAAAATAGCAAACTAAAACCGATAGATCAGGGTAGGATATAGGGAAAAAGCACCAAATCCACGGATCGGCCATAGCTCACCGGGCGGCACCGAAAGCGGCAAGGAGGAGCGGCCGGCCGTGACTCACTGCAGCGGGCCGACGGCAAGGAGGCGCAGGAGAGGGGAAGCCGCGCCGCAGTGACGCAATGGCGTGAGGAGGAGCGAGGCGCGCGACGGGTTGAAAGGAGTCGGGAAGGAGAGAGAGGCCGAGCGTAGGGAAGCGCGAGGCGAGAGACCGAGTAGAGGCGCGCGAGGAACCGAAGAGAGGCGTCGGCCGGGGCAAGGAAATAGGGAGGGAGGGGGGCGCGTCCGCGCGTGAGTGGAGAGACCGAGACGGAGAGAGAGAGGAGAGAGCTGAGTGGGGGTCGGGAGGCCGCTGGCGGGGAGCGCGCGAGTAGCGTAGAAGGGCCATTGCCCATTGGGCCATCAGGCGATTGGGCGAGCTGCCGCTCGCGAGCGGCTCGGGCTCGGCTCGTTTAGATCCCAAGCTTTTTTGCTGGCTCGGCTCGTTTCATCCACGAGCTGAGCCAAGCCTTCACGAGCCCGAGACGAGCCCGAGTTTTTTTGCCAGCCCTAGTTGGTTCTACTGGACGCACGTCCGCGAACGCAGTCGATGGAAAGCAAGCAGTCCATCTCAAACGTTCACGCACATGGCGAGTCAGAAGGGACGGCGTATGAAAATAGAGAGTCTTAAGTCATTTTAAGATCAACCTTATATATTATAGGGGTGACCTTAAGCAGCCTATAAGCAAAAAAGGCTTAAGGCGAGTCCTCAAGCTAAAGACCTGGCCACAAGCATTAAAATACAATTTTTCTTTATCTGCCGAGTGGGACCGTCTTAAGGCCCTTGGGTTATATATACTATGGAGTCGACCTTAAGGTTTAGATGGGACCCACCTTAAGGCCCCTTGGGTTATATACACTATCGATGCCCTTAACAAATATGTTATCATTACAACACTACTAGTCATGTCCATGCATTACAACATAAAAATAAATATATGCAAATAACACAACTCTGATAACTATAATCTATTAATTAGCAAACTTAATAATAATGTGATATTACTAACATGTCCTATAATGAGTTGTAATTAGTCATCCTGCACTTTGTTCTCAACTTCTTATCATTTTTAAAGCCATGGAGCTTAATGTATAAATCTTTTACCTGCTATTTTTCCAGGAATCTTTTACCTATGCTTTGCTATAAATAAAAATCATATTATTCCAACACATCGAGTCAACATTGTCGTAATCAGCCTGCACAGCCCATGCCATCGGCTCCGCCTTTGCGCTCAACTATATCGTGCCTCCTTGCCCTCGGCTCTGCCGCGCACCCGATACAGATGTAATGTTATTTTTGTTAGAGAATATTTATCATGGTGAAATTTGTTTTTTGATATATTGTTTTTTCTTTTTTTTATTAGAGATTTTGTAAAGAGGTGCAAGGAGAAGTTGAGAGGGGCAAATGAACCATCATCACCACCAACTCTCTTTTTTAAGTTGTAAAGATAACAAGCATTGGCATAGGTTTCATTGGGTCTAATATGGTCGACCAGGGTGTAAATTCCAGCAAAAAGGAACCGAGCAACACCAGTAGTAGCCAAGGTGTAACTTATCATGTATAATGGCTTGTTGATGTACATTCCTAAAACGAATCATGGAAAACTTTTGGTCAATCTCATGTTCATAGGATTTAGGAACAAGGTACATGACGTATATCAGTGTTTAGTAAACCCTTATTGTTGTGGTTACAGACCAAACAGAGAGAGAGGTATGGTAGTGGAGAGTTAGATGAGCAATGCTTAGGGTTTTCCCCATGGCTTGTATCATATATATATATATATATATATATATATATATATCCACATGGGGAGTGTTTTTACAACTTTGCCCTTACACCTGAGTAATCCCCTCAAGGGTATTTATGCCATTACATATGTCCCATATTGAGCTTTACAGCCTTCAAACAGGCCGGCTGGGCTTAAGTGGGGGCCACCCCTACAATAGGAGCCTCTCATGGTGACGGTCTTCACGGGCCGAAGCCATATTGTCGAGCCATTTGGCCCCCTCCGTCCCTACGGGCTGTGAACTACTGTATTGCTTGATGGAGCCTTATTGCCTGGTGTAGTCCCCGCCCCGCAGCGAGGATGTAGCGCTGGGCGGGTTGCCGAAGTAGTCCTCGCCCGCCGGGTCCTTCGATGGCGGGGGTCGAAGTCCTAACAGAGACACACTCTTGCCGTGGACAGGTCGAGGCGTCAGGCAGGGCCCGTGCTTGACACCGCGGCCGAGTGCGGGGGCTCTGTCCGGAGACGGGTCCAAGGCGAGCTCATCGCGGGGGTGTTGTCCGAGACGTGGGGGGATGCTATTGGCGTGTCATGCACTGTCGGGCGGCTTGCATCTGCGTTCTTTCGCCTGCCAGCGGTTGCGCTCCTCGATCATGGGGGAGCCGAATCGCCAGGCACCCACCGGTTGCGTTCTCGTCGATTGGAATGCCGTCAGTCTGGCGACTCCCCGCCAGGCGAGCATGGGTATAAATATGTCAGTACTACGGCTTGTTCCTCCCTCATCCCTAGTTGCTCGTCTTGCTCCTGCGCGCGGTTATCATCTCACAAGTAGGCCTAGTTTTGTTCATCTGCGTTTGATGATTGCGTCTACTGACGCTAATATCATCGAGCGTTGATGAGCAAAAGGTGGCCTATTTGTGAGGACAAGTCAAAGCATGTTAGAGATCAGCAGTCGCGCTCCTCGATTGTGGGGGGCGCGGAGGTTGGGGCCTCGCTGGTTGGGGCTGTGCACGGGTTGATCGTGCAGAAATAGCACACCCGCAAGTGCACGGGTTGCCACTGAAATAGCGGCGAGTGTCGTGTTCTCCACAGGGACTAGACTGAGGCTACTAATGCTCAGCTAAAGCTAGGTCAAACAAAACGGGGGAGAAAACTAAACTAAAACGACTAAAACGACCAAGCGATCTATCCAACGGCGAAGCGAGCGGATGCGAATTGGCGCCGCGTGCGATCGAACGAACAAAGCGACGACTAACTAAAAGAACGACAATGACGCACAAGGACAAACGACACGACAAGACTAAACGAACGAACACGACTACCGATCGACGACCTGCCTAGCTAACGACCGCAAGAAAGAAAGAGGGAAGTCGAGAAGCATGGAGGGAGGGTTTAGAAGCACTAGGTGGGTTGAGAGGGAATGAGAGGGAAGACGATCGGCGGCTAACTAGACGACGGCGGCACACGACAAACACGACTCTTAACGCCGCACGACTTAACTATCGAGCGACCGCTAAGAGAAGCAAAAGGGGGAGATCTAGAAGCACAAGGGAGGAATAGAAGCAAAGGAGAGTCGAGAAAGCACGGGGAGGGGAGACGATCGCCGAATCGCTAAATCGCACTAGACAACACAAACACAAAACTACGACTAACGCCGCACAACTTAACTATCAACGATCGCGAAAGGGAGAAAAGAGAGAGGACGAGAAGCACAAGGGGTTGAGCCGGCAAGAGAGAGAGAACGGTCGCTAACTAGCTAATTTGCGCACACTCTCAAACATACACAAGAAACTAACACTAACAACAGACAAGCACATGACAAAGCCTATCTGACGCGATTACATAAACCGACCAACATCATACTACTAACAACACAAATGGCAAAATCACATGAACAAATTAACATCTAATCTCAAATACCTTCTCAGTGAGCACAAGCATTCACCACAGTGCATAATTCACCATAATAAAACAGAGCTCAATAACAAATTCACTGAACTCATGCATACATCACGGTGACATTTCACAATTTCAGTTAACGGTAAGTACACGAATCAGTAATGAAGAAGCGAGAGAGGAATGGTGAAGAAATGAAATTTAACCTAGGAGTAGAGCAGAGTAGATGAAGCAGAGCAGAGGGTGAGGCTGTCGGCGTTGATGTCGGTGGGTGGTCGATGAAGTGGTGGTCGACGCAGAGGTGAAGGGGAAGCAGTGGAGCGGCGCTCGACATAGAGGAAGGAGCCGGAGACGGGGAAGATGAAGATGCCGTCGGTGTCGGTGCTGCAGAGGACGGTGGTGATGTCGGCCGGTGAGTGGTGGAGGGCGGCACTCGCCGGTGGTAGCCGAAGAGCGGCGGCGCCGAGGTGGGGCAAAGAGGAGGGCTTCGGTTGGCGGCTAGGATGGAGGAGCGGCGCGGGTTTTGTGGATCTGGAAGGGCGGCGAGGTGGAGGAAGAGGCGCGGTGGCGCAGATGAGAGGGAGGCGCGTTGAAGAAGAAGAGAGAGAGGCGCGCTGTGAGGAGCAGCGGGGAGAGGTAGACGGTGGCGCACGGCGAGTTTGGCGGCGGCAAGGCAGAGAAAGGGGAAGGGGTGCGGTGAGGATGGTGGCGCGGCAGAGGAGGAGCGGTGGTGCGGTGGCGCGCCGGAAGAGGAGGAAGGGGCGGCAGTAGATGTGAGGAGCGGCGGCGGCAGAAGTGAAAGAGAGGTGGCGGCGCCGAGGTAGGAGAGGAAGGGGGAGGAAGCAAGGGGCAGCACGGTGGAGGTGTTGGTGGCGCGTAAGGGAGGTGGACGGGTTGGCCGCCGGTGAGCTGGCCGACCCTCGCCGGCGCCGGTGGGGAGAAGACAGGGGGAAGAGAGAGAGAGAGCAAGGAGAGGTGGGGAAGAGGAAATGGCCGGCTCCAAGGATTGCAGGCGGCGGCGCCGAGGTCATATGGCCGAATGGGGAGGAATTGGTAATTTTACAATTTAGCCCTCCAGGTTTCTAGGGTTTGCAATAAGGTCCTTCTCCCATTGATTTTTCCTTTCCTGGTCCTTGGAAACTCCGATTTAATCGCGGTTTGATCCTATGTGTCCGTGGACGACACGCACATCCGCGGAATAGTCCGAAATGCCGATTTGTCGTTTATGCGCCTAAACCGCGCGACTGCGTAAAAATAATGAAAAATGTAAAAGGTCCATTTCGAGCAATTAAATATGGTAAAATGAGTAACTGATGATAAATGGTCCCAAAATGCGAAGAATATGAGGGTAAAATGACAGCTAAATATATGCAAAAATGACGCATGTCAGAGGTTCTTGCGCGGACGTAGGAGTCGCGGCGGCTTTCGCCATCGTTGTGCGGGTTTGCTCGGGGCAGACTCCGGGGTCGTCACGCGGACCAGGGATCAGAGGGGCAGATAGTATCCCGCGGCTCGAGGACAGTGCTTGGATGGCGTTGTAGGTTAGACCGGCGCCTGCTCGTCTCCGCATTCCGCCCGCTGGGAGCGTCCTATCAAGAGGAAGCCAAACCTGCGCGAGACCTCACTCCGTGGATATTATTCGTGAGATGTTAAATGCGTAGAGTAGAATGTTTAGGATGTTAGGAGCAAGGTACGAAGCTGCCCCCGGTGTGTGAGGCCGAGTCAGAGGCCCAGCTGGGCCCCCGAAATATAAGCCGAAGTAGGCGCCGGGCCATTCCGAGCCATCGAAGTCAATGTGGTCTCTGGGCTTGCCGCACAGAATTGTTGTGGCGTAGCGAGGTGCCCCGTCGCGAGGGCGGAGCCGAAGTCTCCCTGCTGAAGCGAAAACCCCGTCGAAGTTACTGTTGAGGTTGACTGGCCCATGGCCTGCCGCTGCTGCATTGATGGCCCCGAGAATCGTGCTGACACGCACCGGAGGATGCGCCACATCGTGCGACCTGTATTGATTCCTAAGGGAGCAGACACGTGGCGGGACGCTATTGGCGCGTCGTGCGTTGTCAGGCCCTTGCATGACTGCGGTCGTGCGCGACACACGTGGGCAACTCGACGCTTCGGCTTCGATCGTGGGGAGGTGAGCGGTTCATTTCCTGTCGGTTACGCTTACCGGCGGTGTGGGAGATGAAGGGGCTTTAAAGACCCCCTGCAGCGCCACGTCTGCGCTCTCCTCCTCACGCCTTCTGGTCTTTCCTCCTGTGCCCTGTTCTCTTGCCTTCTTTGCCGCCGCACTGCCCCCGTCGTCGTCTAGTTCCTGGAGAGCGATGGCCCACGGCGGAGAACACGCTCAGCAAGCCGGCGATAACACCATCTCCCAGCGGTCATCGCCGCTCAAGGTGAAGTATGCGCTCGAGGGGTGCGATTCCACGCTGGTGGACAAATGGTGGGTGGTGACGGAGGAGAAGATGAACGGTCCGTGCTCCTGCGTCTTAGGCCCGACGCTCGCGACGGAGGAGACGATCCGCATGCTGCTGCGCGAAGGGAAGCTGTCGGACCGCCAGGAGGTGCGACTACCCGCCAACGACGAGACAGAACCGCACCCTGAGAAGTCAGAAGCGATCATCTTTGTCGCGTACTTTGAAGCCGGACTTCGCATCCCGGCCACCATGATTGTCGGTGCCGTCTTGCAAACCTTCGGGCTTGAGCTGGCGCAGCTGACTCCGAACGCGATAGCCCGCCTGGCCGTGTATAGCGTTTCTCCACGACGCGCGGTGCCATCCAAAGAAGCGGAAACACGGGACCTTTTCGAACTTCGGCAGCGTCAACTTCGTCCTACGGTCGCCGTGCGAGAAGATCTTCCCTGCCAGCTCGACTCGACCAAGTAGGAGACGAATTGGATGAAGCGGTGGTTTTACCACCGTGTGGTGAGTGGTAGCAGCTTCGAATGCTCGGGCCGGCCGGTGGCTTTCAATACCATGCCTAGTTCACCAATCGATGACGAGGATCGGCGAAGGGCCCGGAGGCTTGTAGGGATCACCGCCCGCTTCAACATGCGCGACCTCGTCGAGGAGTTCGTCATGTATGGCGTGGCGCCGCTTGCCGATGGATGGCGCCTCACATCTGGAAGTCTTCGGCGCGACAATGTTCGCCCATCCGTGTCCTCGCTACCGAGACCCGCCGAACCTCGTAAGTCTTGATGGAGCCTTGCTTTTTCGCTTATTCCTATTGGACTGTCTCTTAAACTCCGCCCCTTGCCGCCTATAGGGGTTCTCTTGGAGGACGCGGAGCGTACAGTAGGCGTGTTCCTTGGACCATATACGGCCAGGGAGCATGACCTTCGCGCAGCTACGACTGCGGAAGCGGAGCTGGGGCAGATAAACCGTGTGTGCGAGGCCCTGGGCATTGAAGTGCCAGAGCGCGCCACTCTGGCCCCAAGCCAACCTGCCAAGGGGAAAGGACCGTCGTCTCATTGGAGGGCTCGGTCCTCTGCGGCCGCACCTGGTGCGTTGGCTGTTGTCGCTCCCAACAGTGCGGCGGGCGCCGATTCTGATTCGGCGAAGTATGCCGACTCAGACCTGGAGGCGGGTGCGGAGGACGAAGGCGAAGGGTCCCTGGGCGGTGCCAGGCACCAAGAGTGCATCGCGACGATCGGGAGGGGGAAGCTTCGTCGCCCGCAGTGGTCGCTGAGGTGGAGCCGTCATCTGCGGATGATGTTGTGGTGGAGTCCTCACCAATGGCGGCTACTAAGGCGGAGCTGCCACCCGTAGAAGTTGCCGGAGCAGAGCCCCCGGCTGCGGTGGTTACCGAGGCGGAGCTGCCACCCACGGAGGTTGTCAGAGCGGAGGCCCCACCTGGGGTGATTACCGAGGCGGGGTTCCCGCCTTATTCCCCCAAGGCGAAGCGACCGCGCCTACGATCACCTCCTCGCCTGGAGAGGAGGTTCGCTATGGCAACCAGAGTCAGGAGCCTGTTGGACTCCGATTCCAACACTGAGGCCCACCGGCCTCACATCCTCGCGGCTTCTTCCAAGGCTGCGGCGGCCGGGGCCCGGGGCTTGGGCCCGGCTTCGTCACGCCTCCCAGAGCACGGACAATCTTCGGGACGCGGGGACATTCCTTTTGGAGGGGCGCCCGACGTTCCTGAAACTATCGTCGCGGATGCCGCGCGCGAGCTTAGCAGATTTTATCCCTCGACCGGAGGTGCTGGGAGCATGGCGGGGGTCGCAGATAATGCGGCCACGAACCTGGATCACCAGGTGTTGCTAACCTACGGGTCGGAGCGCCTTGGAAGCACTTGGAGGTCTCGGAAATGAGGGTGAGTATCTGACCTTTTAGCGACGCGCGGTCCTTTAGAAGTTTACTGACCGCTTTGTCGTACAAACCCTCGTCCTTGGCCAGGCATTGCAGGCGGCTCACGCCTGCGAGCGGGGGCGCTAGAGGGCCGACTGCGCACCGCCGAAGAGGCTCTTCGCGCAGCCGAGGAGGCGCACTCCGCCAAGGACGACCGCATCCAACCCTTAGAGGCGAGCGTGCGGAGGCGGTTTCGTGCGCCGAGGCGCTCGTGGCGGCGCGGTTGGAGGCCGCAGAGGCTGCGCGGCGGGCAACCGCAGAGAAGCGGGACAGCCTGCTTCAGCAGATTGCTACGCTGGAGGAGGAGAAGACCCGCCTCACTACGTCTCTCGGAGAACGGGACCACGCTCTAGGTGACGCCTCGGTGGCGGCGTGGGACGCTATGCTAGCGCTGGAAGGCTCCCTCGAAGACCTTGTTGCCGAGGTGCCGCCTCGTTACTTTGGCCCCGAGGACTTACCGCGGACGCTCTGTCGAATCGCCGAGGCGTCCAACCTTGTTCTTAGCACCGCCAAGTCCTTCGGCAACCACTGTTCCTTCGCGACCTCGCGCCTGGCCCTTGCGCTGCTACATCAGTGGGGCTACCGACACGTCGACGAGCTAGCTGACCCCGAGCTGGAGATGCCTGCTAGGGCCGGGGTGATGTCGGGCGCCGTGTGCTCCATTCGTCGGGCCGCCCGAGCCTTTCATGAACGAATATGGGACTATATCGGGGAGGCCGAGGCGAAGCTGGTGCTACGACAGACCATGGGCGGCGAGGAGAACTTCGGTCAATGGATTGACGAAGTGCCCTGACGCTGGAGGCGGTGACGCCGCCGCGGGGGCAGGGCGCGGACCCACAGGTGTTATACCAGGGTTTGGTGTGTAGGCGTGCATTATCATGTACGCCTTCCCCCTCTTATTTTATAAATAAAGTGTAGGCTGCCCGGGTGTTCTAACTGCGCATGTCGCTATGCTCTGGGCAGCTGCTTGATAGGGACCGACCGCTTGTTTCTGATCTCCTGGCCCGACGGCATCTTCGACACTGGCGGCGGGCCAAAGAGTCGCTGGATTTCTGGGCGGCCCGGGCTTCGTCGGCCAAGGCTTCAGCGCAGACGTATGCTAAAGAAGAACTGGCCGAGTAGTGGCTCTAATCATCGTACCTTTGATTTTTACTACGGCCCCGTGTAAACACTTTCTGACGAATGCATAAAGGGCCTCAATTGAAGTATATCTCCGTCCCATTTTTACGATCGCGCCTGCCCTCGGTAGACTCATAGGACTTTACTCCACGCACGCCTACGCGCTAGGTAGAGCTTCACGTGCTTCATCCTTTATCCTTCGAGGTAGTGGCAGCGAAGGTGGCGCCTAGTCCGAGTAGACGCGTGAGCGCTCCGCCCCCTACCCTTCGAAGTGGTGGCAACAGAGCTTGCGCCTGGTCGAAGTAGATGCACGATCGCTCTGTCCTCTACTCTTCGAAGTGGTGGCAGCGGAGCTGGCGCCTAGACGAAGTAGTTGCTTAGATGCGCGAGCGCTCGTCCCCTACCCTTCGAAGCGGTGGAAGCGGAGCTGGCGCCTAGTCAAAGTAGACGCGCGAGCGCTCCGTCCCCTACTCTTCAAAGTGGTGGCAGCGGAGCTGGCGCCTAGACGAAGTAGATACTTAGACGTGCGAGCGCTCCGTCCCCTACCCTTCGAAGTGGTGGCAGCGGAGCTGGCGCCTAATCAAAGTAGACGCGCGCGCTCCATCCCCTACCCTTCGAAGTAGTGGCAGCGGAGCTAGCGCCTAGTTGAAGTAGACGCATGTGCGCTCCGTCCCCTACCCTTCGAGGCGGTGGCAGCGGAGCTGGCGTCTAATCGAAGTAGATGTGCGAGCGCTACGTCTCCTGTGGGGGTTAAACGCGGGTAGGGTTGCTTCCCAGCGCTGACAACTCCCGCACTTCCTATCATGGGGCGCATGCAAGGGCCATGTCAACACGTCTTATTTGTGCTCCATGAGGCGCGTGCGGGGGCGAGCCTCTGCTGCGCCCCATCTACACTCCATAGAGTGCGGGCGGGGGAAAGCCTCTGCTGCACTACGGGCATACTCCGCGGAACATGCGCGGAGGCAAGCATTGGCCGCGCCATATGCGCACTCCACGGAGCGTGCGCGGAGGCAAGCCTCTACTTTGGCAAATGCATACTCCACAGAACGCGTGTGGAGGCAGGCCTCGGCCGCGTTTTGTTTATGCTTCGTAGAGTGCAATAGAGTGCGCAGGGACAACTTCCGCGTCTTATTTATACTCCGTGGAGTGCGTGGGTACATCAACCATGTCTGTTTATTTTCTGGAGAGTACGCATAGGAGCAGCGCCCACACGTGTGCGGGGACATCCGCGTCTTATTTATACTCAGTAGAGTGCGTAGGGACAGCGTCTTATTTATACTCCGTGGAGTGCGTGGGAACATCAACCACGTCTATTTATACTCCGGAGAGTACGCATAGGAGTAGCGCCCACACGTGTGCGGGGACATTTGTGTCTTGTTTATACTCAGTAGAGTGCGCAAGGACAACATCCGCGTCTTATTTATACTCCGTGGAGTGCATGCGGAGGCAGACCTCGATGCTACATCTTATTTATACTCCGTAGAGTGCGTGCGGAGGCGGACCTCGACGCTACGTCTTATTTATACTCCGTAGAGTGCGTGCGGAGGCGGACCTCGACGCTACGTCTTATTTATACTCTGTAGAGTGCGTGCGGAGGCATCCCCCCACGCGGGCCTCCGTGCGTTTTTGTAGGAAGTAAGACAAATGCCGCAAACGGTGAACTTTATTGAATTCTCGTTTGCGCGGGTGAGTGATTACAAAAGACGGGGTACTCACCACTGATCGCTCAGGGGTGGGAACAGCAGCGACTGCCGCTGCCGTGGCAGCAAGGTAGGGCGCGGCGGGAGCCTCTACTACTGGAACGATCCGCGTGAGAGCCCGACGGGGTGCTAGTTGAAGCCGCCGAGGGCCCTTGCGCTGGCATGCCCGGCCTAAGAGCCTCGTTGGACCTCGTGACGTGGGCCACAGGTACCAAGCTCTATGCGCCGGGCCATATCCTGGTCACCGTGGGCGATGATGATACCCCGCGGGCCTGGGAGCTTCATGCATTGGAAGCCGTGGTGTGGGACTACCCCGAAGGAATTGAGGGTTGGTCGCCCCAATATGGTGTTGTAGGGGTACGAGATGTCAACGACATCAAAGGTGGCGTCTTCACTCCTCACGTGGTCATCTCGGCGAAGGAGATCTGCAGGCATATATGGCCCAATGCCCTTAGGGGCTGACCTCCGAAGCCCTGCAGCGGAATTCCAGAGGGGCCCAAGCAACCGGGGATCCCCATCTGGTCGAAGGCCTCTGCGAACATGATGTTCGTGGAGCTCCCTCCATCGACCAAGACGCGCTTAACGTCGCACCCTGCGATGGCGACCTGGATGACCAGAGGATCGTGGTGGGGGAACTCTACGCCCTCGGCGTCGGCGGGCGTGAAGGTAATTTCATGTTGCGCCCAGTCTGGTGGTGCCTGCGCCGGGTATGCCACCACATGGTTTAGCCTCTGCGCATAGGCCTTTCGTTGCCGCGCCGAGGCGAACTCCAGCGAGGAGCCCCCGAAGATGACGTTTATGACCCTGCGCTGAACTCCCTCTAGGACTTGGATCCGCAGGGGGCCCTCCTGCAGTTACTGCACGTGGGCTTGGATCCGTAGGGGCCTTCCTGAGGCTGCAACCCCTGGTCCAGGATCCGTATGGGGCCTTCCAGGGGTTGCTGGACGTGGGCCATGACGGGCGGCCGCACTTCGGGGTTTCTATCCCTGGAGATGCTCTGCCGAAGTGCCACGATGGTAGTGCATGCACGCGTGTCGTGGTTACCTCGACCATGTACCTCGCACCACAGGCCATGGTGCTGGTCGTCGTATTTCGCACGAGTTTTATCATCGCGACCCCGACCGCGCCCCCGGCCCCGGCAGGGGCGTTGTCTTCGGAGCCGTCCTCAATGTTGAAGACGTAGCGGGCTCTTTGAGACTTCTGCTGGCCGCGCTTGGGCTTGTCGCTCAACGAGCCCTTGTGTTGGGCATTCTTATGCTTGGTGGCGTCCTTCGATGACTCCTGCTTGTGCTTATCCTTCGAGGAGCCTTCCTTCGACGAGTCTCCGTTCTTCGTCGTGTCCTCCGCGTGATTAGTATCGAAGTCTTCACCTTGGCGCCGCTGCGCGTCTTCTTCTGCTCTGGCGTACTCTTCCCTTTTGTCAAAGAGCTTCGCCACCGTCTTGATCGGCTTTCGCACGTTGTACTCAGCCAGCGGCCCCGGGCGGAGGCCCTGTATCGCTGCGTTGATGATGGTTGTCTCGTTGACATCCTTGACCTGGCAGCGGACCTTCACGAAGCGCTTGAAGTACTCCCGGAGCTTCTCTGAGGGTTTTTGCTTAACGGCGAAGAGCTGATCTACGTCGACACGCTCAACGTAGTTCATTGGAAGTTGTTGTAGGGGCGGTCGCGGATTTGCTCCCATGCATAGATGGAGTTTGGCTCGATGGTGAAGAACCAAGAGATCACCACTCCCTGTAACGCGAGGGGGAGTCCCCTCACCTTTGTGGTGTCGTCTCCGCTAGCGGCTTCGATGGCGGTCTCGTACACGCGCACAAACTCCCGAGGGTCTGTGTCTCCTTCGTACGGCTCGATGGCACTGGGGAACTTGAAGTCCTCCGGCCATGCCGACTGCTGCAGGCCTGCAGAGAGTGGGGACTCCGGGTCCACGCGTCGCAGCGGGACGCGGCTGGACGTGGGGGCGTCTCGGCTATCTGCCCGCTCTAGCGTGGGCTCTGGTGCGACCACTGGCGGGGTCTGCTGACTCCGAGCCTCTTGCATATCGCGCATGGCTCCCCGGAGGTCAGCTAGCTCCCGTTGGATCGTGCCGATGGCCATCAGCAGGGCGCTCTCCGCCGTTGGCGCAGCCGGGGCAATCGACGCACCTGGCTGCGCTGCCGGGACAGCGGCGACCACGGCCTGTGCCGCCGGGTTGCCCGATGCGCTAGCACGGTAGACTTCGGGGTTGGTGACGAGGTCCGTGTTACCACCAGAACCACTCGCCGCTCCCGCACCAGGCGTAGGGACGGCGGCCGTGCCAACACGAGCACTGGCGCTACCACCTCCTACTATCCGGTCGATGCTGCCGGTATTGACCGTCGCGCCCACGATGGGATCACCCCCCGCGCGCGGGGCGGGTCGGCCTCCGCACCAATGGTGGAGTTGATCGCCGCGCGTGGGGCGAGGTTGGCCGTCGTGCCAGTGATGGCAGGGTCGACCGTCACGCCATGAGCGTCGACGTTCGTGGTTGTCGCACCCGCGTCGTCGTTGACGCCTGCGCCTGCCGCCATCGAAGCCCGGGTGTTGGCGCGAGACGCCGTCGCGCCCCCCTTTTTCTTATTAGCTGCCGATGATGCAGCCTTCTTCGGTGCCATCCTTCTTCAAATCTTGAGGCTTGCTCCTGTCTTCCCCACGGACGGCGCCAACTGTTGTAGTTACAGACCAAACAGAGAGGGAGGTATGGTAGTGGAAAGTTAAGTGAGCAATGCTTGGGGTTTTTCCTATGGCCTGTATCATATATATATATCCACATGGGGAGTGTTTTTACAACTTTGCCCTTACACCTGAGTAATCCCCTCAAGGATATTATGCCATTACATATGTCCCATATTGGGCTTTACAGCCTTCTAACAGACCGGCTGGATTTAGGTGAGGGCCACCCCTACAACACTTACCGATGAAGCCTATTGAGAATGCTAGCGCTAACATGCTGAAGAAAAGGATTAGCCAATTGATGAGTCTTCCCTTGTGTTTTTGTAGGCCAATTTAGCCCAAGGGAAAAAAAATTCAGAATACATTTAACTACTACACAAGAAGAGCTCGGATCTAGTAACAAATTAACAGTGACCAATATTATACCTCAAAATGTATAATTATAAGTCTAAATTGTAGCCCAATCAAGCATGTGACAATCGCCATAACGTAGCTGATAAGCGCAGAAAAAACTGACGGTCAGAAATAACACTTATAGTTGGAAGAACTTGCATTGCAAGATAAATTTACTATCAAATGTTGAAGAGTTTGTGAGTTACTGACCTGAGGAGACCTTCAGGATCAAATGGAGCTTGACACCATGATCGAGCATCAGGTGCAAGGGGTCCAATTTTTGGATAATTTATATTGCATTGATAAAAAAAATAATGATTGAAAATTATGAACAAAGAAGCAGGAAACATCAGTGAGAGCTCTTGCACCATATAGTACCTTTGTACGTGCATAAACCGGCCGTCTATAGAGATATGATCCATCCCTAAGTTTGTATGGTCAACCATCCCAACTACATTGCAAGCTGGCCCAGTGTGTCCTCTTACTCCATATTTCACCTGAATATGTATTCAGTAAAACATGAAACTCAACACTTGAGCAATGTACACTGAACATTTTAAGCAGGAAAAAATGCAATGAAACTTACAAAAAATGACTTCTCTATGGAACCAATATTTGATATCTGGTACTCCCAGTCTAGAACATAGGTACCATATAAAAGAATAGTATACATGGTTGAGAGTAGCAATCCCACAAACCTAGCAAACAACAAATAACATGTTTGAAATATAAGAACTAAAAAATCATCAGGAGGGAAAGGGGAAGGACATCGCGTGCTCGTCAAGGCCGGCAGCAAAGATCCGCAGCCAAAGTCAGTCTATGGCGGATTATGATACCTAATTGTAATTGATTATAAAATAGATAAAATGGTAAAGACTATGGAATAAGCCCATTTTAAATTAGTAAGATCCTGCTTGGATTTTGGAAGACTTTAAACTCTAAAGATTGCATAAAGTCAAGTCCCATCTGCATTGACAAATGTATAACATTAAGCCAACCTTCCTTGGTTTATGGGCTTATCAAGCTTATTCAAAAGTTCAAACCCCAAAATATGTAAAAAAAACCATATAACATATAGATGTATTGCAAATATTAAGGCCTACCAATCTGAATAGAAGGCCCACCAAATTCTGCATGTACAGTAACTTACCTTTGAGTTGAACTAGGATTTGAAACCACGGCATCTAAATCATCCTTTTCACTTGAAACGAAGCTAAATGATCATCAAGATTGAAAAGATAGGCCAACAGAATGATTAGCTGATCCCGAAGTATAAATAAAAGCTAAAAAGCCTATGGTACTCATTGAAATACCATTCCACTTTTTATATTGAATCAGATTTGGAGGGAGACCAATATGTTCTTCAATCAAGTCTGCAAGCAAGTAAAGTCTAGCATATTAAGTGCTTGAATCACCCTATAAAGAGAAATTCCACTGTCCAAGAAGATGTGATCATTTGATTGTTGGATGACTCACCAGAATGCTACTCAAACTCACATGCATTCATTATCTACAATTTATCAAAGGATCACAAGATCAGGTTCGCGTAGGGGGAGGGGGAGGGGGGTGTAGAGCACCGGAGTGGGCTAGGTCATCGGGAGGGAGCATCGTTGGGTGGGAACCGGGGCAGCGTGGTGTGAGAGAGGGGGCATCACTAGCGTGCAAGGCTGCGAGCTGGCCGTGCGCCCGCGTGGGTGCGAGGTAGGGTAGGGTCTGCTATTTTGCTATTTGCAATGGACTAATGTCTAATGGAGTATCTAAGTATGGATTAATAGAGCTGGTCAGCTGAGCTATGGCCATCGTGCGATCAAATGGGTTGAGTGCACTGGCTACTGCGAGTAGGCATAGTTTACCTGGGTCGGACCATGAGAATGCTATTCGGGCTAGGTTGAAATTACCTAGGCTATACACTAGGATTTTTTTCATACCCTGGGCTAAAGCCTATCCTACTATGGCCCTAATTCCACCCCTAGTGACGAGCATAGCTCATAGAGAGGACAATCCTGGCGGTGCCCCCCCCCCCCCCACGCAGCCCTCAGATTGGCGGCCTCCATAGTGGCAAGCCAAAGTCGGTGCTAGTGACACTGCTACAGTCGCTAGCAACAGAGCACGTGATCCTGTACGCATTGCCTCATGCTACTAAAAAATTTGCTAAATCACCATGGAGGCAACGGTGACATCCACCATGGGAGGTAGCGGTGGTGTTGTGCTCCCTAGAGGACGTGGGGTGTCAGACCTAGATTTTACAATCTAGAGTCCTATGTGAATCACCGCACTATTTCCTAGATCAGTAGATAGTGCTCACAGATACATTGTTAAATCATTTCAAACATCGCATGAAACATACCAGACATTAACATTACATATTAGAGTTTAAATACACTACATCGGGTAATCGTTTACACAGGGGCCAATTAGGCCAAATATGTATAATAAAAAAGTGGAAGTGGTAGTGAACCAAAAGGGCAGGACCATGAATATCCATAGGCAAGTGACTAGGGTAAAATGTGAGTGACAGATATTATCTAAGCCTAGATAATATATGTACACACAATGTCCATCAAAGTCTGCTTAACTAGGACAAGACACTACAGAATATTGTCCTAATTCCCTTCATCTTTTCCTCCATCAGGGCCAGGTGTGTCATCATAGGCATAGTAATCTTGCTCACCTATTTCTGATTTTATTGAACAAGTATGAGCACAAACCACTATGCTCCGCGAGCCAACACACATAATGCAATTATATAGATGCATGGCTTACAAAGGATGGCTCGAGTTATTTTATTTGCCAAATGCCCAAGTTGAGAATTACAATAATTATGAATTCCTGAGTAATGGCAATCTTAACTCAAAACAGGTTTTCCAAATGTGTGAAAGATTACAATATTAATACCATATGCTAATTTTCCAGCGTTAACTTTGTTCAACATTATCGCTGGGACCGACCACCCAAGGCAACACAAATCAGGGCTTTGACTGCTCGACATCTTTTCCATTCCACCCACAAGTTCCTTTTGTAAATAGAACTATATCAAGGTAAGTTCCCATGCCCACCCATGATCGTGGGCATAGCTATTCAAATAGCTTGCACTCTGCAGAGGTTATACACTTTACTCACAAGAGACAATTGGCCCGATGCTCTACATGATTCCTTGGTCATGCAAATAGACGAGATCATCATAAGGCCTTTTTAAATACCTCCCCTTTTGTCATCTTACCTATACGGGCTTATCCCTCATATAGCGGGTCCCATAAGTTGTGCGGGAAGTTCTACCCCAACGACTAGCGTAGCAAAACTACAACTTTCCACAATGACTAGCACATCAGGCAAACATCACCTTACATGGTGGTCTCATTCATGCCGGATCTTTGTCCACACATGCACTACCTCACTCCTCCACCAGCGAGATGACTCCAGGGTCTGGTAAATTAACTTAACCAAGTTGTACTTTACAAACTTATGGTTGTACTATTTTACATTAGGATATCACCACAAGATTCAGCCCTTAGAGTTATTCAAGCAATTCTGCCACATTCCACACATTCTCATGCATCCACTGCACTAACCCCTCGTACCATCTACCTAGATATTTAAGCATGTTAAGGCTCTTGGAAGCACAAAATAATTTTGTTACAACATACTGGCCACTTTCCACCAATGGCTGACCAAATCAAAATTTCAAGTTGAAATAATGATAGGAAGGTTAATGCCCATGAGTATCTAAACAATACTAAGCATGGTGTTAAAATGTAGATTTATCACTAGTATGTTACCATTATAATTTTTTAGGGTGACAAGGATTGATTGTCCAATTATCTCAAGGCATGGGCATTAATTATATAACAATGATTTCTAGGCGTGTAACTAATACTTACGGCGAACATAAATTTGCTTAACACATAACAACATGCAATTTGATAACTTAAAAAGAAATAATTTTCATAAAATTTAGATTCAACATGAACAAAGTATTGACTCGCTTGCTCACAAGCTACTTGATCTTGTGGGTCTTGGCTTGCTTCAGCTTCTTTTTCTTCTTGGGCTTCGTAAGCTATTAAACGATCACATGAAAATTTGGATAAATACCAGTAAAATATATTTAAATTCAAATGAACACCAAATTTCATGATTTTGGTCCCACTGGATATATCTTCATTTTAGATGAATTTAGAAATAAATTTCGCTAAATTGGACTTAAGATGAATGAGAACGAGCCATTTAAAGTTTAGGATTGAAATAAATTTCAGAAAAATAAAAAGCGAGAGAGTTTCCCTCACTGATAGGTGGGACCCGCTAGGGTTTTTAATTTTGTATTTATTTATTTTTCTATTGAAAAAGCTACTATGTATGATAGGTGGGGTCCACAGGTTTTAATTTCCTTCTTGTAATTATTTCTATATTGAAAAGGACTACTGTGACTAATAAGTAGGATCAGTTACTATGCAAACAATAAATTAGACCCAAATGTTAGTGGCTCACATGTTTTTAATTGAACTTAACAGAGTGTTTAAATGGTTGGGGCCTAGATGTCAGTGGTACATTCACTTACTAAAAATGAGGGACCATAGATCAGCATATAAATAACTAATTAAACTATTATGATTGGTTTTAATATAATTAAGTATTTAAAATAACCGCACGTGCATAGTGTTCTTCTTCCCACCGAGGAGAGAGAAACTCACCATCAGCGAGGGAATGAATGGCGGTTGGTGAGCATGCTCAAAATGGACTCCCGATCACTGTGTGCACCTCTAGTCCGAGTCTCATAGGCCAATTCAACCAATACAGTGGCCGACGGCGAGCCCAAGTAGCAATGAAATAGGACACATGACACCACAGTGATCTATAATATTAGTGTCCAATTCCTAGCTATGAGAGCATCTAGGGACTACTTTGAGGCTACCTGAGGAGTCAGTAAAGCTTGAGGAAGGTTGAGGAGGTACAACAACGTGGACCCAAGATGACACTAAGAGAAGCACGACACTGGAGGTGTACAGGTGATGGTAGCCCAATATGCTAGTGGGGATGGGTTAGTGGCGCTGTGGTGAAGCTCGTGGTTTCTTCTAATACACTGTTACATTTAGGTTTTTAATATTTGAACTGTTGAGTTTCATTACTTTAAGGTCCTAGTTTATTTCTGGGTTCATATTCCATTTATTTATTTTAGGACTAAGCCCATGATTTAATTTAGTAGATTGTAACCTACATTTTAACTCTCAAATTTTACACCTGGCTTTTGGTTTGGTAAGATTTTTCCTGTAAATTCTCTTGTCTAATTTTCTGAATCATCTTTTCATGTTAGTACTCTTGTTCAATTAGTTTTATCAGTTGCACTTTTCTTCTAAATTTTATTTTTATGCATTTTGTTTCCTTGGAACCTCAATCAAAACTAGAAAAAGCAATGCCAGTAAGAAGTAAGTCAAAAAGTTTTAAAATTTTCACATTTTAGATGTCTTGATTTTGGGGATGTTAGAGGGGGCCTACTACTCATGGGTGAAGGCAGGTAAGCAGGGTGGATATGGAGTGAATCCAATGGTAGGTGAGGAGATCACTGCTCACAGGAGGTGCCCTAGGACAAAGGAATTAAGTAGCCAGCCAGGAAGTAGCAGCATGCCCCTAGCGATTGAGCTATAGCGACTCCTCTAAACTGATCCCAACCAGGCAGCAGCAACCAATGCTTGTGTGAGCTGCCCTATGCCAGAGGTGGGGGCGAAGTGGAGGTAGGAGGAAGAGAGTAAGAGAGGAGAGAGAGAGATATATATGGGAGAGGAGGGGGTTGGCATGTGGGGTCAAATTATGATATGGTAGATGACTTGGCAAAGTTGATGATGTGGTGACCATGTAACCCAAGAAGTCCACAAAACTAGTATTGGGACATGATTTGTTCAAGATTTGACAGTTGGGGGATAGGTTTCTACATAGTATTGCATATGAGGGACAAAAATTTAACTATAGGAAGAGTTGACAGATTACTGATGGATTTTTTCCTATATTCTTGTGTCATTGGTTGGTTTCATACATTGTTTATGTGGGATCCTTAGATCGGAGATCATTATGGTTTTCTACATGTGTAATATGTTACTTAGGGGTTGTCAAAATGCTACCCTGTCACTGCATAGTCATAAAGGTAGCTTTCGGGTTTATTATAAAATATGCAGAGGAATGTGAGTGATCAAGATAAAAATTTTATCTCTCTTTAGTGGGAGAGATATCTCTGGCCCCTCGATATGGTTGGATTAGGGAAGTACATGACCATGCTGAATATGGTTGAAGAGTCAATTGCTAGTGTGTAATCTATCACAAGATTGAGTGAAGGAAAAGCAAAGGTGTCATGAAGATCAAAGTCTTTGCATGGTTACTTTTACATGACAGATTGAATACTAAAAACATGTTAAGACAAAGGCATTGGTATACAGAAAATGATACTTACTATGTGCTCTGCCACGCAAGGGAAGAAGAAACAACTCATCATCTATTCTTATCATGTTCCTTCAGTAACAATTTCTAGAATAAGATAGGGATCCAATGGTCTTCATCTCCAGACGATATGAATATGCTCCAGCAAGCTCGCCAAAACTTTGTTCACTATACTTCATGTAGATTTTTGCCATTGCTTCTTGGCACATCTAGAAGCAAAGGAATGGAAAATTTTTTGAAGGCATAACTCCCTCGATTGCCAAATGGAAAAGTTCCTTTGTTGATGAAGTCACGCTGCATTTGCATAGAGTGAAAGACAACCTTCGAGTTTTAGTTTCTTCTTGACATCAACCTTGTAATCCACCTTCAAGTTTTCTATAAATACCTTTTTTACTTATTTAATATAACACAATAGGAGCATCTCCTATTGTCCTCTCCTCAAAACAACATCGAGTGAAGGATCGAGTTATGATATGTTGTCCCACTTCTCGCTTTGAGTTTGATCCGATATCATGAGGCAAAGGGATCAACACATAACACTATATAGGTTCATCCGATATGATCTTTATGTGTATTCGATGATCAGAAAGGGATTTTTGGGTCGTGACTGAGTACACATGAACTTGTAGGATCACATACTTAATGGGCTAAAATATACGAGTTCAGATACCACCCATTTGTGCAGGCCTTACACCTTATTTGGCCTATGGTTCCACTAAGGGGGTTAAGGCGTAGAGCTTTTGGGCGTATGTTGCCATACCCACCAAAACCCTAGCTACCACCTCTTTAAAGGCCTTCCCATGCACAATGATGCTAGCACATAGGCCCACGGCATTCTAACCTGGGACATGTGGATATCAGTAGAGATGCTACTACAAATGCGATACTGATCAAGGATGATTTGTGATGTTCATGAGGAACACGAGGAGCTACTGGAGGAAACAATTGATGGCCAAGGATGTTAAACAATCAACTACTTCCACTACACTGACATTCGCAACATTGGGCTGGGTTGCATCAATTCTTCTTCCAGTATAGTGTTTATCTAGTGGTAATGATCTATAATCTCTTACTTGCATGGCTTTCTGGTTTACATGGTAGAAAAAATTATTTTGCGTTAGTGTAGCCTACCCATATTCCAACACAGTGGTGAATGAGCTGCTTGATGAAGTGAAGGGAGTGAAGAACTTCACTAAGCTTCACTTGCACTCAGGATAACATCAAGTAAGGATGCAACCAGAGGATATCGAGATGACCACTTTCCACATGCAAGGCTTACTCATATTCTTGGTCATGCTCTTCATACTGATAAACATGTCATGCGCTTAATGCATGACTTCCTCTAGTCCTTCTTTCATCGGTTTGTGCTTGTTTTCTTTGATGATATCCTCGTCTATAGCTCTTCATGGTCTAACCAACATCGCCTCTTCCTCAAGCGCTCAAAGTGCCTTTTCGGGGATACATCCATGTCCTATCTAGGTCATGTTATCTCTATAGAAGGCGGCACCATGGACAGTGATGGATATCCCATGAACCAGTTTGTGCAGGGGATCCATCGAAATCATTGATTTTGTTGACCTTGTGTTCACTCCGCTTGGTATCACTCCCCGAGCTCACATCAAAATTATGAACCTCGGTCCACTATCTTGATCAATTCCTTCCATGAAGGGGAATGATTGGTTATCATTGTCTCCATTTGCTGACACGCCAGGGTCAGCCTCATTCAATGAAATGGCGATTGAAAAAAATTCATCCTCGACTGGCTCCGTAGTGGAGGTAACTTCATGATTGCTGTCACAATGTGACGGCCTGCTTCTAGTATACGTTGGAGCAATGGGAGAATATGATTGGGCTATTCCTATGGTAGTTGAACTACTGCCCTTGAGGACCGAAACTGAGCCCTCGGAATGCTGGGAGTAGCCTAGCGCAAGTTGTTCCTATGGGATGCCCGAGCAATCAATTGTGGGGGGGGCATCGTGGTCTCCCCGAAACTCTCTGGCGTTGCGGGTGGCAAGTCTTTTTCCATCCAGTTGACATCCTTGGCCTCAAGGGCAAGTGAGCCTACCTTGGAGGATTCTGTCGATGAGGAGTCGCTGTGGTCGAACATGGCCAAGCATGAGCCCATATCGAGATGGGAGTAGTCTATAAGGATGAACCAGTTTTCTTCATCCTAGAAGTCTACCATGGTTGCATGATCTTTGGACTTGAAGCCTTGTCACTTCTCCATGGATGCCGCCACTGTCGATGATTTGAGAGTCCATCTTACAAATAAAAAAGTGGAAGCAATGAACTTCGATCTTACAAATAAAGAAGTGGAAGCAATGAACTTGGGACTAGTCAATGGGTAGGTTTTTCTGGGGTTGTGGCTTTGACTTATGGTTTTTGAATTCTGACTATTCGCGAGAGACAATACGTAGAGGGAAACAGTCGCATGCAAGTTTGACCAGTATAGCTGAACTCGGTACAATATCTACTACAATCTACCTGTATACATCGCCTTAAAAAGGCATACTATTTAAAAGCTGATTACTATAGCAGAAAATGATAAACTAAAGCTAAAGCTAAAAAACCAACCAATGTATCTTTATTGCTAGAAAAAGGATTACAAGTGTGCTCAGATCAACGAATGAGCAGTATGCAAATACGTGCCGTTCTTTTCCTCCGAAGCTGGCGGCTTTTGGCTTTTGTTATAGTACCTAACTTTCAAATGGAGTATTTTCTCAAGATAGGGTCTACAAGTTAAACGATGTACACGTTAAAAGCCCAACATCTGTACCAGCCAAAATCGCAAGTGAGTATCTCTCTCCGTAATCTGTACCGTAAACAACTAAAATTCAAATATTTCAATCAAAAGCTATAAACCGCAGCCGTTACCAAATATACCCTACAATATGTTCTTTGCCTATCCACTACTCAACTAGTCCTTATATAGCCATGGAGTGGCAGTAGATGACATTCCGAAAGGCAACTCATAGATCCTAGAGGCGGCGCACGTGCTATTAGTTGCCGTCAGAGACTTCGGTTGAACGGTACCTCGACTGTTATTATAGCGATAGATCTTCAGTGTTCCTTAGGAACGTGCTCCAAGGTATTTATACACATATAACCGACCGAGAGATACAGAGTATGAACCAGTCGAGACGCAGATTAACAAATGCATAATAGGATAAAATATTATATCCTCGTCACATGTCATGACCTGGACACGGCACGGGCAATATGATCTGTGTGGACTGGACAGCAGCAGTTCCTCAGCACTCCAGCCAAACACGGTGACTTGTACTATTGGCCACCCTGCGACGGCCCTACACTGCAATGCACGGCTCCGCGGCCCGGACGCGTCGTCCGGTTCGCCAGTCCCCGTCGTGCATCATTGCCCCAAACCTCGGCAAATGACCAAATTGCCCTCGCGCCCGCGGTAAGCGCCGCTCTTCCTCCGGGCCTCGGGCTCTGAGACCTTATCCGCCTCATTCTCCCGCACAATCCACCATCCTATAAATAAAAGACTTCTGATTAGCATCCAATCCAATCTCGACTTGAATCTTGCCAAAGAAACAGCAGCAGCAGTTGTTCCGAGTCTGAGCTCGTGATGGCGATGGAGTACGAGCGCCGTGGCGGTGGCGGCGGCGGCGGCGGTCTGGGCGGGTGCTTCTCGTGCTGCTTCGGCGGCGGAGTCGGGGAGGAGTTGGGGGAAGGCGCGGGGGAGCGGGTGGCGGGGGTGTTGCGCACGTCGTCGCTGTGGGTGCGGGAGCGCGCCGGGGAGCTGCCGGAGCTCGTGGCGCGGATCGGGCGGCGAAGGCAGAGGCATCAGGCAGCAGGGAAGTTCCTGTACGACCCCATCAGCTACGCGCTCAACTTCGAGGAGGACGGCTCCGGCGAGGGCGGCGGCGAGGGGGAGCCGTTCAGGTACCGGGCCTTCTCGTCCCGGCTGCCGGCGTCGCGGCGGCCGCCGCCGCTGCAGGAGACGGCGGTGGCCACAGACCGGGGTTTTTGAGAGTCAGTTCCCATGTACATATTAGGTAGATTTCGAATTATTTGTTCTTCGGCTAAATTGGTGTTCTTTCGTTTCGTTGGTGACTACGGGCTGTGAGAGCCTGTGATCTGTACAAGAAGATTAATATTTTTATCGACTTTACAGACTCGGATGTTTGGTATATTTTGTGAAGAATGTTATTTCTTCGGGTTGGTGTGATGGCCTCGCAGAAATGCACGGGATTATTGAGAATGCAGGACCCTGTGGCCTGTACCATGCCATTATCCTATTTCCAAAAAAGTAGCTGACAAAAGAAAGCCCGGCCTGCCCAATGATCGAGACGCCGAGCATGGTAGTCTTTCCATTCTACGTATAAATGGGATGTTACCTCTATCTTTTTTCCAAAATAGTTTATCGATTTATTAAAATTTAGTTTATTCGTATCACGATCGTGTTAGGACTAAAAAGCATCAACTGTAACCATCAGCCATAGCCGAAAATAACACACCCTGTTGGCCTCGTTCTTTTTATTTTTTGGCTTCTCCAAAGACGAAATAAATAAGGAGACTTTTTGAAGCGGATTCTCCAAACGGCTTTTCGAGCCTAAAACCTTGTGCATCGTTCGCATCGACGTTTAAATCATCTACTGCCGTTTCAAAAAACTCAAGCAAAAGCTATCAGCTATAGCAAAAAAAAAAACAAGGCCTTTACCAACTAAGCTTGGACAACGATTTGAGCTAAGAAGAACTAAAAAGGCTCAATTCGGCCCGAGAAATTGAGCTTTCACTCAATCAAAGGGCCTATTCAATACAGCTGGAACTTTTCTGAAAGTTTTCCTTCTAGCTAGGCTTTTTTTTTTCAAAAAGTAGCTTTTCTAAAAAGCGGTTAGCCCTAGAACTTGCTATTTGACCATCTATCTTTTAGTTGCACTAATTGGTGGGAAAAGTTTGAAGTACCCCCAAGGCAAATGATAGCTTTGTTTAGAGCTGATTAAAAAGGACGTTGTGAGTTGAGTTGATTATTTTCATATTCACAAACAAATGTAATTTTAAGCATTAAACGTAGTACATTGAGAATATATGGAAATACGAAGTTTTATGTATATGGAATCCTTGATTTGAACTTCCATATTACCATTTATATGAAATCTACCAAAAACACTACTACGTAGTTAACCTATCGTCATGCTATCAAAACCGTTGCAATAGCGTCACACATGTCGTCCATATGTACATCATCCATAGCAAGAGCAGCAACATGAGCATTGAGATCATTGGACATACCCCCATCAACATAATCTTCATCACATTCTAGCCGAGCAAAATCTCGATCATGCAAAGCATATTCTCTAATGAAATTATGCAAAGCCATCATCTTTCAAATTTTTGCCTTTTTGGCTTGTAACTTGGCAAATTCAAAAGAATACGCCACTTCATCTTTCAAATACCAAATATACGCTCAATGACATTTCAAAGGAACAAGTGAAAAAGATTGAAGGTCTCCTTCACTCCAACCGGTCGACCACCATTTTGGAATTCAGGTACACGGTATCTCTGGTTCTTGTAGGGAGCTAGAAAACCTTTGTGGTTACGATATCCAGAATCCACGAGATAGTACTTACCTGCAATATAAATAAATTAACATTTCACACATGGCTTAAAGCTGATCATACGAATATGTTTTGAAAAACACAAACAAGAGAAGTTCCTTCTAGAGGGTGTAGAAAGTGGTCCTTCAACGTTACTAATGTATTAAGGAATGTGCGTGTGTCGTAAGTAGATCCATGCTATACCATGCAAACAAAAGTAAACCTCATGTCAAAATCACAACCAGCCATAACATTCTGACTAGTATATCCATATCAGTTAAAGTGCATAGGTTGTTCAACAGCGGGCATAATAATAGGTACATGTGTCCCATCTATTGCATCGATGCAATTACTAAAATAAGGGGAAAATCTATCCTCCCTATGTCTAGGATGCACAGAAGTGAAGTGAGGATTTTTCTATTTTATGTTGTCAATACACAAGCGGCACACACATTCCAAAACTTTATTAAACTTCCTACTAATAGTTCCCCATAATGGCTAAAGTGGTTTTGGACCTAGCTATTAGATTGAGGCGCTTCACAAGTCCATAAAATCATAATTAGTTCTTCTTTAAAGCACATCTTCCTAGATGATAGCTATAATTATTGACCAAACTCTCATGTAACTTGAGAAAAGCTGACATTCGCATTTTGAATATGTTGTAACAGTGTTGTGAATTACTAAGTCTCCTCAACCCATTAGATTCCAATCACTGTAGGTATTTTCCTTGGCCTCTTCGTAGCGGAGTCATCATAATTATCCAAAAAAAACCAAAAAAGGGCAAGTGGAACAAGTGGTGAGAACATATTTGGTTCGTCGTGTGCCCTTTCAGCCACACTCGCGGCATCAGCATGATTTGAATCATTATCACTTGAATCACTTGAACTTGAAGAAGTCATTTGCACACCACATAACAATACAACACATAAGTAACACAAGACAGTACATGCCAACAAATAATTAACTAATCACATAACATAAGTTAAAAGACATAATAAATTACATAAGTAACATAGTACATTACGTAATAATTATTGGTTCATCGGAATAACACACCAACCATAAGAGAATAGGTTCATGAGACTACATAACAAATAACACTACATAATAGAATAGTTCATAACATAACATAACACATGGTAGTTCCAAATCTCAGGAAACAAGTTCAAACTAACTAATGCCTCTTTTTCTCCTCCCATGTCCTCTTAAGCCAAGCAAGCCTTCCTTGAGGTGTCTTTAGGGTGAGAAAGACATCCTGATATTCCTTCTTGATAAGAGTTGTGTGGCATATATAGGAATTCTCATTGCTCCCTTCTTCACCACCAGCCTCAAAAACTAAATCAATCATTTCCTAGATTTCTTGCCTAACATGATCAATCATTAGCTCGGGTGCATTGCTCACAGAAGTATTGCTTGTGCTAGACTTCTCAACAAGGTCTACCAACCGCTTGATTGAACATCTCTATAGGTCTTCTTAAGTCTTCCCATTTGGTGAGTCAAGAGCAACTCCTTTGAGTTTTTTCTACTTAGGTGTCTTCTTGGGTGTAGTGCTGCCCTCAGCACCCTCATCCGCAACTTTTTCCTCATCTTCAATGTCCACATCAATTCGCATCTCTGCACCTGGTACAACCGTAGATTCATTGGTACAACTCGCACCTTCAAACATGATTGCAAGTAACTCCTCATGTTGAAGTGGTCTTTTTTTGAACTTGACAACATCTGGCATGGCCTGAAAGTAAATAAGGCAAAACTTTATTATACAATTTCTAATAATTCAGTGCACATACATATGAAGAACATAACATATTCCATACCTTCATTTGTTCAGCCCACCAGTCATCACCAGCTGCAAAAGGTATCAGTTATAGGATCCATTCCTAGACTGGAAGCATTGAGTTTCAATGTCTTCCAACTGGAGTAGTCCCTTTTGAGGCTATCCCACATATTTTTGAATTATGTGCGGTTGTAGTCTCTCCTAGTGTGTTCTTTGAACTTGGTCACAAGGTTGTGGTACCCTTTGTTATTCAAACATTCCAATGGTCTACTTTTCGCATTAACTTCTTCCACACAAATGTCTATGAAAACTTTACTTGCAATTGCATCCCATGTTGTTGTGTTGGACCGGGCGTTTTCCATCTATAAATATGGAGCATAATACAAAAAGTACCACATAAGGAATGAATGATAATTACATGCGATACCACATAAGTTTAGCTTATTTAAGTTGATTCTACTTCATCAATCATCACACTAGGCTCCAAATCTCCCATACAACAACACACTTTCAACAGAGTTTACAGGTGGATTGGCCATTTTTCAAGCATAACAATTACCACATTGGAATGCGACAATATAATTAAATTTTGCTATGGTAATAACATCCAGTGCTATGTTTTGCAATGCTAATAACATCTATTTTGCTCATAACATAAGGAATGGCACTCATTCTCTGAGCACAAGTAATATCTATTGCTAATCACAAGTATTTCCAGTCTAAAGTGTTGCCAACCATGATGATAGAACCATATCAAATTTTTATACCAGTGAGCATTGCCAATTTCAACATATAGATAGAGAGCATGACCATGAGCATCATGTAGAAGCACAACACAAAGGGGAATTTCTCCTAGATCTACCATTCCCAATCCAAAAAAATCTATGTCACACCAAATGTACCAACAAAGCACGAATGAGGTATCCTTCATGCCAAACTCACCTTGCAACTGACGCTTAGGGAAGAGGATGGCTTCGTTGGGTGGAGGAGCTAGGAGGAAGACAGAGGGCGGCGTCTAGTGATGGGGGCAGGAGGGTGGCATGTTGGCCTAAGGCTGTCAGAGGGCAGTGTCGTTGGGCCAAGGCATTAGCGGCCGCACTTGGTGAAGATGATGACAGGCAAGGGAGGTGGAGGCGTCGCAGATGGAGGAGACCGATGCAGAGGAGGTTGCCCTCCTTGGGCAGGGGCGATGGATGGCTAAGTTGATGGGGCGAGGGTCGCGTGGGTGCGCAAACCCTAGCGCTGCCTCAGGTCGAGTCGACTCCTGCCTCATCGGGCTTGAACAGGTGGGGTGGGGAGAGGTGTGAGTTGTGTTTTTATACGTGGTATGCGGTATGCGATGGGTAAATAAGTCAAACTTTCAAGAAAAAAACCTAATTCCAACCTGTAAAAGCCAAGGAAAGCTAGTGAGGGTGGCTGCTAGCTTTTGGTTTCTCCTATTTATGATGGATTTTGGCTTCTCCAAAAACTGTGTCAGAAAGCCAGGTGTTTAGAATAGCCTCTAGCTTGTCGAAGAGAAAAGATGAAGCATAGGCCATCCCAAATGGGGCCAATAGCCCGTTCGATCTAATAGCCTTACAGGCTAGGCTTAGCCGGCAAGTCCATGCTTAAAATAACATTGGGTTTTTCCTCAGCCCAACCTAAGGGCTCGACCCCAGAAATGCTAGTCTAAAAGAACTCAATTACTTATTTAACCCCAAATTTTGAGGGGGAATAGGAGCTCCTGATCAATGGTTGCTTGGAAGGATCAGGACAACCTCCCCATTTCCCTCTTATACCCTCAAGTTGACAAATTCTAGCTAAAACATAACATTAGTCTACTTCCAGTTTAAATTCTTGTCCAACTACATTGGAAACATGTAATAGCGTAGTCGATTTGGAAAAATAATTACAGAGAATTCTAATCTTTCAAATAGGAATTTACGACTTACATTCCTACCGTTAAGTTTTGAAACTTTCTAAAGCAATCAACTTCTTTTGGAACTTTCACCAAATTACACTTTTGGTTATTGGTGATGGCGACACGAGCACCACAAATCACAGAAGATGTATTGGGGGATTAAGCTCAGCTAACTTGGCCGAGGTTACCAATGGGCAACTCGGACGCCCAGGCTCAAGCCCGCGCGGACGCCCCATTTTCGGTGGGGTATTATATGAACAGTGGCTTTAGGTATTGTTTATGTGAATAGTACTCCTAAGTACATGCGCACGTGGGTGCTTCCAGTGGTCAAAGCATGTGCCCGTGCTCCGTGAGACTCTCGGATCTCCGTCTTGCTTCAAGCGTGTGCATCGGACGCACCCATATGAGTGTGTGTGAGTGTGTGGTGTTATGCATGTGTGTATGTGAGTAGGGGTGAAAACGGATCGGATAGTTTCCGACCGATCCGGATGAAAACGGATACGGGTTGTGTCGGATCCGATTTTCTTCAGATAATTCTTGGATCGGATATGAATACGGATTTTTTTGTCGGATACGGATACGAATACAGTAGGCCTGATATCCAGCGAATACGGATACGAATACGGATTATTCGGATAATACGAAAACAGATATCCGAGATTTCAGCCCAACATTGCCCAGCCCAAGTCAGCCTCTCTCATCTCCCCTGCCACCAGCCCACTAGCCCAACCAAGCCATAAGCCTCCATTACCATTAGGCATTAGGTTCCTTAGTCATATTAAATTACAAACACCACTAGCAAATATTTATGTTTATTAAAAAATAAATTTAATATTGTCGGTAGATTAAAATTTGTACCGATTAAATTGATGTACTCCCATTTAAATCATTTTGATGCAAATTTAAATACTTAATTAATTTATTAGTCACATGTAAAGGGTAGAAATCCATTAAGAATTATTTAGGACTTTAGAAAAATTAACTGCCATTTGAAGATTTAAAATCTGTACAACGGTATGACTATTGTGGATAAAAATACTTATACTTGTTTAGGGTTCATGAATGTTTTGACAAGATAAACTATTTATGTATTTTGATTGATTTTGGATGTATAGTTTAAGGGTTTTTCATGTTCCTAAAATATTCGTGACCGTATTCGTTTCGACTCGTATTCGCTCCGTATCTATATTCGATATTATTCATATTTGTATTCGTATCCGAGGTATTCGTATTCGTATCCGCATCCGAGAAAAAAAATATGAAAAAAATATGGTAGAGACATTATCCGTCCATATTCGATACGTTTGCATCCCTATATGTGACTGCATCCTTATTGTACTTTGTTGTGGTTACAGACCAAACAGAGAGAAAGTATGGTAGTGGAGAGTTAGGTGAGCAATGGCTTAGGGTTTTCCCCGTGGCCTATGTTGTATATATATATCCTTATGGGAGCGCTTTTACAATCGTACCCTTACATCCAAGTATCCCCCTCAGGGGCACTTATGTCATTACACATGTCCCATTCTGGGCCTTACATACCTCTAACAGACCTGCTGGGCTTAGGTGGGGGCCACCCCTACGACAGGAGCCTCTCATGGTGAAGGGCTTCACAGGCCGAAGCCATATTGTCGAGCCCTTTGGCCCCCTCCGTCCCTGCGGCCTGTGAGCTTCTTCAGTGTTTGGTGGAGCGTTATGGCTTAGTGCAGTGTTCACCCTGCCGCAAGGGTATAGCGCTGGGCGGGTTGGCGAAGTCCTCCTCGCCTACAGGGCCCTACAGCGGCGGGGTCGAGGTTGCCCTCCGGACCGAAGTCAAAGTCGGAGTCGAAGTCGAAGACGCATCCGCCTTGGCAGGGCCGCTAGTTGCCGTGGCCACCCTCCATCGCAGGTTCTTTGGGCTGTGAAGTCGAAGTCGGAGCGGAGGCAAACCTCGCGCCACAGATTCCCCTAGGCGCGGGGTGGTTGCGGCTCCGCGGTCCGGTAATGCGCGTTAATGACTCCTGGAATCGCGCCGACCTCTGAGCTATCAGCTGCTGCAGCTCCCTGGTCGCGGGGAGCCAAACTGCCAGGCAGTCGCCTTGTACGGCTGCGTCGATTGGAGTGCCACTGGTTGAGCTTTTCGTCGACTCGCGGCGCGACGAGTATACATGCGTCATTCTCCTGCGCTATCTTTCGTAGGGGTTAACTCTGATGGACACGGTCATAGGATGGTGATGAACAAAAGGATGCCTTTCTCGAGTTTCGGAAAAGACTTATCTTGGACTTGATGCCGAGCTATATGGCCCACCGGGTACGCTCTTCTGCGGCATGCGGTCACCTTCTCATAAATAGGCCTACTTTTGTTCGTCTGCATTTGATGATTACGCCTTCTGGCGTCAATATCAGCGAGCGTTGGCGAACAAAAGGCGATCCGCTTGTAAGGAATATCGAGGCTTGTTGCAGGAGAGCACTCGTGCCCCTCAATCATGAGGGCGCGGGGGTTGGGGCTTCGCTAGCCGAGGCCGGAAGGTTGTGCGGACTTCGGAGTCGCGTAGCTTCTGACATTGTCGCGGCGCCCCAGCGAGGTGTCCCTTCCCGGGGACGGAGTCGAAGTCGAGGCCGGGGCCACGCTGCTGGGGCGGAGACCCCATCGAAATTGTTGCGGTTGATTGGCCCCGAGAATCACGCCGACACGCACCGGGAGCGGTGCCGTACCGTATGACCTGCATTTACTCCTGGTGGGAGCCGACACGCGGCGGGGTGCTATTGGCGCGTCGTGCGCTAACAGACCTTTGTACGACCGCGGTCGTGCCCGACACGCGTGGGCGATCGCGATGCTTCGGCTTCGATCGTGGGGAGGCGAGTGGTTCGTCGTCCGCCGGTTACGTTTATCGGCGATGCGAGAGACGAGGGGTCTTTAAATACCCCCCGTGGTATCACGTCTGCGCCTCCTCCACACGCTTTCTAACCGCCCGCCTCGTCTCCTACTCTTCTTTGCTTCTCTTGCCACCGCACTTCCCTTTCGCCGTTGTCTATCTTGCGGATAACGATGGCGCACAGCGATGAGCGTTGTCAGATGGTCGACACTACGCCATCCGCCGACGGTCCTCGCCGCTTGAGGTGGAGTACGCGCTCGAGGGGCGCGACCCGACGGCAGCAGACAAATGGTGGGTGGCGACGGAGAGGAAGGAGGGTCTGTACTCCGGCGCCTTGGGCCCAACGCTCGTGACGGAGGAGACGATCGGTACACTGCTGCATGAAGGGGAGGCTGTCGGACCGCCAGGCGGTGCGGCTACCTGCCAATGACGAAGCGGAACCGCGACCTGAGGAGTCAGAGGCGGTCATTTCGTCGCCTACTTTGAAGCCGGGCTTCGCATCCCAGCCGCAATGATCGTTGGCGATGTGCTGCGGACTTTCGGGCTCAAGCTGGCGCAATTGACTCCGAATGCACTGGCTCGCCTTGCTGTGTATAGCTGGGCCTTGCGCTCGGAGGCGTGCTGGCCCAGTGCCTCGATGTTCGCATGTCTGCACGATGCGCGATGCCAGCCGAAGGAGCGGAAGGACGGAACGCTATCGAACTTCGGCAGCGTAAACTTCATTCTGCGGTCGCCATGCGGGAAGATCTTCCCCGCGAACTCAACCCAAGTGAAGTGGGAGGCTAACTGGACGAGGCGGTGGTTTTAGCACCGTGTGGCGAGCGGTAGCGGCCTTGAGTGCATGGGCCGGCCGATGGCATTCAACACCACGCCCAACATAATGCCCGACTACGAGGATAAGCGTCAGCGGAGGCACCCTGTGCGATTTTTCCACGAGAGGATCTGGGAGTGCATCGGGGAGGCTGCGGCGAAGGTCGAGCTACGGAACAGCATGTACAACGAGGGGAACCTCGGCCTGTGGCTGGACGAGGTCCCGCGACGCGACGGGGGCGGCCCCGAGGGCTTGGGGGCGGCGCGAACCCGCAAGTGTGACGCCATGGTTTCCATGCGTTGGTGTGCGTTGTAAAGCACGAGGCCTTTTTCTTATGAATAAAGTATAAGTTGCCTCACCGGTGTTCTGACTTGTGTGCCCCCGTGTCCCGAGCAGCTACCCGACCGGGACCGACTGCTAGTTTCTGACCTTGTGACCCGGCGACGTCTCCGGTGCTGGCGAAGGGCCGAGGAGTCGCTGGACTTCTGGGCAAGCCGGGCTTCTTCGAGTGAAGCCTTGGCGCAGACACGCATTAAGGAGGAGCCTGCCGAGTAGCGTCTTTGAGCACCCAAGGATATTTGTACACTTTTACTGCGTGCCCTTGTAAACATCTTTCGATGAATATAGACAGTATGGGGGGTTTTGGTTGAAAATATTGCCCGCGCCTCCATCCTTGCTTATGATCGCGCAATCCCGCGATAGATTCACGAGGCTGCACCGTGCTCAACTACGTGCAGCGGTCCGAGCCTAGCCGAAGTAGATGCGCGAGCGCTCCGTCCCCTACCCTTCGAAGTGGTGGCGCGGGTGGCGCGCTTAGTCAAGGTAGACGCGTGGCGCTCCGCCCCTACCCTCGAAGTGGTGGCGCGAGCTGGTGCCTTAGTCGAGGTAGACGCGTGAGCGCCTCGCCCCTACCCCTCGAAGTGGTGGCGGCGAGCTGGTGCCTTAGTCGAGGTAGACGCGCGGCGCCCGCGCGTGGTGGCGCAGCCGGCCCCTTGTCGAGGTAGACGCGTGCGTGGTGGTGGCGCGAGCGCGCTTAGTCGAGGTAGACGCGCGAGCGCCCGCCCCTACCCGAAGTGGTGGCGCGAGTGGCGCTTTAGTCGAGGTAGATGCACGAGCGCCCGTCCCTCGCCCGCCAGTGGTGGCACCGGAGCTGGCGCCTTAGTCGAGGTAGACGCGCGAGCGCTCTGTCCCCTGTTCTTCGAAGTGGTGGCAGCAGAGCTGGCGCTTTAGTCGAGGTAGACGTGCGAGCGCTTCGTCCCCTGCCCGTCGAAGTGGTGGCAGCGAAGCTGGCGCCTTAGTCGAGGTAGACACACAAGCGCTCCGTCCCCTACCCTTCGAAGTGGTGGCAGCGAAGCTGACGCCTTAGTCGGGGTAGACGCACCTCGTTGTGGTCCATGAAGGTAAGCTTCCGCTGCGTCTCATGCTTACTTTGCAAGGCACATGCAGAGGCAAGCCTCTGCTGCGTCTCGTGTGAACGCTGCGGGATGCATGCGGAGGCAAGCCTCGGCTGCCTCCCATGCTAACGGCGCGAGGTGCATGCGGAGACAAGCCTCTGCTGTATCTCGTGCGAACGCCGCAACGTGCATGCGGAGGCAAACCTCGGCTGCCTCCCGTGCTAACGCCGCGAGGTGCATGCGGAGGCAAGCCTTGGCAGCCTCCCATGCCAACGGCGCGAGGTGCATGCGAAGGCAAGCCTCTGCTGCATCTCGTACGGACGCTGCGATGTGCATGCGGAGGCGAGCCTCGGCTGCCTCCCGTGCTAACGCCGCGAGGTGCATGCGGAGGCAAGCCTCGGCTGCCTCCCATGCTAACGGCGCGAGGTGCATGTGGAGACAAGCCTCTGCTGCATCTCGTACGGATGCTGCGACGTGCATGCGGAGGCGAGCCTCGGCTGCCTCTCGTGCTAACGCCGCGAGGTGCATGCGGAGGCAAGCCTTGGCTGCCTCCCATGCTAACAGCGCGAGGTGCATACGGAGGCAAGCCTCAGCTGCATCTCGTACGGACGCTGCAACGTGCATGCGGAGGCAAGCCTCAGCTGCCTCCCATGCTAATGGCGCGAGGTGCATGCGGAAGCAAGCCTCGACGCTGCGTCTTATTTATACTCCGTAGAATGCGTGGGATGATCAACCACGTCTTATTTATACTCCGGAGAGTACACATAGGGATAATGCCTATGCGTGCACGGGAGCGTCTGCGTCTTGTTTATACTCAGTAGAGTGCGCAGAGACAACATCTGCGTCTTATTTATACTCCGTAGAGTTTGTGCAGAGGCGGACCTCGACGCTACGTCTTATTTAGAGTCCGTAGACTGCGTGCGGAGGCGAACCTCGACGCTACATCTTATTTAGAGTCTGTGGACTGCGTGCGGAGGCAAGCCTCCGCACATTGCGAGCGGTGAAGGTGCGTGCGGAGGCGGACCTTGACGCTACGTCTTATTTATACTCCGTAGAGTGCGCGCGGAGGCGTCCCCCCACGCGTCTTTGTTTATACTCATGCCTGTGTTTTTCACGGAGAGTGCGCGCACGAACGCGTGTCTTTGTTTATACTCATGCCCGTGTTTTTCACAGAGAGTGTGCGCGCGAACGCGTGTCTTTGTTTATACTCATGCCCGTGTTTTTCACGAATAGTGCGCGCGCGAACGCGTGTCTTTGTTTATACTCATGCCCATGTTTTTCACGGAGAGTGCGCACACGAACGTGTGTCTTTGTTTATACTCATGCAGAGTGCGCGCGGAGGCAGTTCTTCGCGCGCTTTTGGGGGAAACATGACAACAATTTTTTGTGCAAACGGTGAACTTTATTAAATTCCCGTTTGCGCGGGTGAGCGATTACAAAAGATGAGGTACTCGACTCATCGACCGCTTAAAGACGAAATGCGGTGCGTTGCCGCGTTGTGACGCGGTGCGGTGGGAGGAGTCGCTTTGGTGTGGTGTGGTGTGGGAGCTTCATGCACAGGAAGCCGTGGTGTGGGACTGCCCCAAGAGAGTTTAAGGTTGGCCGCCCCAATATAGCGTTGTAGGGGTACAAAATGTCGACGACGTCGAAGGTGGCATCCTCACTCCTCACATTATTGTCTCAGCCGAAGGAGACTTGGAGGCATATCTAGCCCAATGCCCGCAGGGGCTGACCTCCGAAGCCCTGCAATGGGATGCCCGAAGGGCCCAATTGACTTCGGGGGATCCCCATCGAATCGAAGGCCGCTGCGAACAAGATGTTCGCGGAGCTTCCTCCATCGACCAGGATGTGCCTAACGTCACATCTTGCGATGACGACCTGGATGACCAGGGGATCTTGGTGGGGGAATTCCACGCCCTCAGCGTCAGCGGGCGTGAAGGTGATTTCGTGTTGCACCCACTCCGGCGGTGCCTGCGCTGGGTATACCGCGACGTGGTCCAGCCTCCTCGCATAGGCCTTCCGCTGTCGCGCCGAGGCGAACTCCAATGAGGAGCCCCCGGAGATGATGTTTATGACCCTGCGCTGGGCTCCCTCCGGGGCTTGCAGTTGCTGGAGGCCCTTTCGAGGTTGCTATACGTGGGCTTGAATCCGCAGGGGGCCTTCCTGAGGTTGCATCCCTTGATCCTGGGGGTGTTGGACGTGAGCCACGACGGGCGGACGCGCCTCAGGGTTTCTGTCTCTAGCGACGCTTTGCCGGAGTGCTGCGATGGTGGTGCACGCACGCGTGTCGTGGCTGCCCCGACCGTGGACTTCGCACCACTGCCCATGGTGCTGGTCGTCGTACTCCCCGCGGGCTCTATCGTCGAGACCCCGCCCGCGCCCCCGTCCCCGACCACGGCGTCCTCTGCCGCCGCGACCAGCGGGAGCGTTATCCTCGGAGCCACCCTCGATGTCGAAGACATAGCGAGGTTTCCGAGATTTGTGTTGGTCGCGTTTAGGCTTGTCGCCCGACGAGTCTTTGTGCTGGGTATCCCTGCGCTTGGAGGCGTCCTTCGATGGCTCCTGCTTATGTTTGCCTTTCGAGGAGCCCTCCTTTGGCGAGCCATCATTTTTCGCCGAGCCCTCCGCCTGATTGGTGTCGGAGTTGTCGCCTTGTCGCCGCCACATGTCCTCTTCTGCTCTGGCGTACTCTTCCATCTTGTCGAAGAGCTTCGTCACCGTCTTGATCAGTTTCCGCGTGTTGTATTCGGCCATCGGCCCCGGGCTGAGACCTTGTATTGCTGCATTGATGACGGTTGCTTCATTGACATCCTTGACCTGGCAATGTACCTTCACGAAGCGTTTGAGTAGTCCCGGAGCCTCTCTGAGGGCTTTTGCTTGACTGCGAAGAGCTGGTCTGCATCGACGCGCTCGACGTAGTTTCCCTGGAAGTTGTTGTAGAGCTGGTCGCGGATCTGCTCCCACGCATAGATGAAATTTGGCTTGATGGTGAAGAATCAAGAGAGCGCCACCCACTGCAACGCGAAGGGGAGCCCCTTCGTCTTCGTGGTGTCATCTCCGCCAGCGGCTTCAATGGCGGTCTCATACACGCGCACGAACTCCCGTGGGTTCGTGTCACCTTTGTACGCCTCGATGACACTCGGGAACTTGAAGTCCTCCGGCCATGCCGCCTACTGCAGGCCCACGGAGAGTGGGGACTCCGGGTCCACGCGTCGTAGCGGGACGCGGTCGGACGTGGGGGCATCGCGGCTATCCGCCCTCTCCAGCGTGGGCTCCGATGCGACCACCGGTGGGGTTTGTTGGCTCCGAGCCTCTTACATGTCCCGCACGGCCCCGCGAAGATCCGTTAGCTCCCGCTGAAACGCACTGAGGGCCGCCAGCAGGGCGTTCTCCACCGTGAACGTGGTTGGGGTCATCGGCACGCCTGGCGGCGCGGCCGGAGCGGCGGCAACCACGCTGCGCTCGCTACCGCTGGCGGGCGTGAAGGATTCGAGCCGTGACGGCTCGCGTGCCGCTGGAACCGCCACCGGCCCCGCACCGTGGGAGAGCGGACGCCGTGCCGACGTGGGCACCGACATTGCCGCCCCCGATCGCCCGAGTGGCTCTGCCGGCGACTATCGCGGTACCTACGGTGGGGTCACCTACCACGCGTGGGGCGGTCTCGATCGCATAGCGGCGTGGCGGTCGAGCGCCGCGCGGCGGTGGCGGCGGTCGGGCGTCGCGGCGGTGGTGGCGGGGCCGCGTCGCGGCGGTGGTGGCGGGGTCGAGCGTCGCGTCGTGAACGTCGGTGTTCGCGACTGTCACACCCGCATCGCCACCCACGCCTGCGACTGCCGACGCCGGAGCCCTGGTATTGACGCGAGATTCCGCCGCTCCCACCTTCTTCTTCTTCGCCGCCGACGATGAAGCTTTCTTTGGTGCCATCCTTCTTGGATCCGAGGCTCGCTCTTGTCCTCCCACGACAGCGCCAAGCTGTTGTGGTTCTGCATCAAACAGAGAGAGAGTATGGTAGTGGAGAGTTATGTGAGCAATGGCTTAGGGTTTCTCCTGTAGCCTGTGTTGTGTGTGTGTGTGTGTCTATATATATATCCACATGGGGGAGTGTTTTACAATCGTACCCTTACATCCAAGTATCCCCTCAGGGGCACTTATGTCATTACACATGTTCCATTCTGGGCCTTATATACCTCTAATAGGCCTACTGGGCTTAGGTGGGGGCCATCCCTACGACATACTTATTTTTTAAAAAAATATGATTGAAATGGCCCCAAGATATTCAGGAAAATTTGGTAGCATTGACACAGAATCAATTAACCATGCCAAAAAAGTTCAAGTCTAAATTCGATCAAAATATAGATAAACAAAAAGGATAAATTATGCCGAAAATTAAACAGAAAAGATAAAGCTAATGTTCACTGAAATTTGTCTATTTTGTTTCTTCTAATGTAAGTCACCTTTTTAGTTGAATTTTTGTAAGATGTTGATTATCATGACACCTCTAACCAAAATTTTCTTAAATTTTTATTACCAATTGCATTGTATTTAAAAATTAAAATGGCACTGACGTTACTGGCGTGGGCTCGGACGCGATTACTTGATGCCGATCCTAGATGTGCCGCTGCCCGCCGCGACGGGGACATCTGGTGCCGTGCTCGATACGCTGGGCCATGTCCTGGTCGCCCCGAACGGTGATGATGGCTCGTGGCCCCAGGAGCTTCATGCATAAATAGCCGTGATGCGGTAACCGCCCCGAAGGAGTTGAGGATTGGACGCCCCAATATAGCATTGTATGGGTATGGGAGGTCGACGACGTCGAATGTGGCGTCTTCGACCCTTGCATTGTCGCCCGCCGAAGGAGACTGCAGCATATTTGGCCGAGCGCCGTAGAGGTTGTCCTCCAAAGCCTTGTAGCGGGACTCCCGATGGGCCGAGGCGACTTTGGGATCCCCATCGGTTGAAGGCCGCCGCGACGTAATGTTCGCAGAATCGCCGCCATCAACCGTGGCACGCCCCACGCCGCATCCCGCTATAACGACTTCGGACGCACCGGGTCGTGGTGGGAAGCCCACGCCGGCATCGGCGGGGTGAACGTGACCTCGCGCCGTGCCCACCCGGCGGTGTCCGTGCTGGATATGCCGCCACGTGGTGTAGCCTCCGCACGTAGGCCTTCCGCCGCCGTGCGAGGCAAACTCCAGCGAGGAGCCTCGAAGATGACGCTGATAACCCTTCGGTGGGTGGCCTCCGAGCTCAGAGTCGCAGAAAGCCCTCCCGAGGCCGCCGCGTGGGCTCAATCGCAGAGGACCCTCATGGGGCTACGCCCTTGTGCTCGAATGTGCACGGGGCTTCGGATGGGTCTTTGACGTGGGCCACCACGGCGGGCGTGCTTCCGTGTTCTGCCCTCGGTGACGCTCGCGAGCGCCGCGATAGAGGTGCACGGCGGGTGTCGTGGTTGCCACGACCGTGGATCGCGCACCACGCCCTTGGTGTTGGTCGTCGAATTTCCACGGCCTTTATCGTCGCGGCCCGCCACGCATCGCGCGCCCCGCCTCGGGGCCCCGACGCCGCCCGTGGGGCGCTTCGCGGAACCGCCGATGTCGAGGACGCACGCCTCGCCGCAACCTCGCCGCCACGCTTGGGCCTATCGGACGACTCCTTGTGCGGGCGCCCTGCGGTCGAGCACATCCTCGACGACTCTCGCCACGTTTTCCCTTCAAAGAACCGCCCTTCGGCGGATCTTCGCTTTTGCCGAGGCACCGCTTTGGTTGGTGTCGAGTCGCCACCTTACCTTCGCGTGCGCGCCTTCGCCCACCCCGCATATTCTTCCATCTTGTCGAAGAGCTTCGCCACCGCCTTGATTGGCTTTCAAGATTGTACTCGCCATCGGGCCCGGACGACGGCCCCGTATGGTCGCATTAACGATGGTGGTTTCGCTGACGTCTTTCACTTGGCATCGAATCTTGGCGGCGTTTGAAGTAGTCCCGAGCTTCTCAAGGGTTTTTGCTTCACGGCAAAGAGTTGGTCGCGTCGACTCGGCCGACGTAGTTTCCTGGAAGTTGTTGTGAAGGCGACGCGAAGTCGCTCCCACGCCGTAGATGGAGCCCGCCTATGGTAAAGAACCAGAGAGCGCCACTCCTTGCGCGCGAGGGGAGTCCTTCGCCTTCGTGATGTCGTTTCGCCCGCGCGCCGATCGCGGTTTCAGATACGCGCACGAACTCACGGGGTCCGTGTCGCTTTGTACGAAGTCGATGGCGCTAGGAAACTTGAAGTCTTCGCCATGCCGCCGCCGCAGCCCCGCCAAAGCGGACTCGGTCCACGCGCGCAGCGCGCACGCGGTTAGACGGGGCTTCGCGATCGCTCGCCCTCTCGGCGTGGGCTCGACGCGACATCGGGCGTGGCTGCCGACTCGAGCCTCTTGCATATCTCTCGACACCCGCTGGGTCCCCTAGCTCCCGCCGAACGCGCTGAGAGCCGCCGCAGGGCACCTTCCATCGCCCGGCAGCGGGTTGCCGGTGCTCCCGACGGGCGGATCGGCGCGGGGACGACCGCGTCGCGGTCCCGAGCTGCCGGCCGCTCCATCGTGGCTACCTCGAACCGCCGGCCCGCGCCGCCGCCGAGGGTTGCGATGGGGCGGCGAGGTCGGCCGCCGCTGCGTCGGCGGATCGGTTGTCGCCGCACCGCGCCGACGCCTTCGACCGGGTCCGCCCTCGCAATGCCGGTGGCGGGGTGGGTCGTCGCGGTGCGGTGGACGAGGTTGGTCGCCGCCGCTACGGACGCCGACGCCTTCGCCATCGCGCCGCTGCCGCTACGCGCCGCCGCCGCTGCCGATGCCGGCCTCGTACTCATACGATGCTCCGCCCGCCGCTTTCTTCCCTTCGCCGCCCGAAGAAGCTTTTTGGTGCCATCCTTCTTCTTCGGTCTTCAGCTTGTTCTGTCCTCCCACGGACGGCGCCAATCGTTGTGGCTGCTGCAGACAAAAGAGAGAGAGATGATAGTGGAGAGTGATGAAGATAAGTGTCATGGCCTCTCCCCATGGCTTATTCTCATATATATATACACATGAGGAGTGCTTTTACAGTTATACCCTTACACCGGTTATCCTCCGGGGCGATTATGTCATTACACATGGCCTATTCTGGGCCTTATAATCTCCTACCAGGCCTGCTGGGTTTAGGTGGGGGCCATCCCTACGACAATAGGTATGGTTTATTCGTGCAATATATCGACGCAAAAAACCTTAAGAGATGAAACATACCTTCTAAGTGGGTCATGGCCTGCAGCCAATTGTCATACCTGCCTTGGCCGAACAATGTGTGCTGCCCTGCCGACACCATGTAGGGGTCCATGGACGACGATGGCATCGATGTGCACAGACGTGCCCACCCTGACCCTCTGGCCTGGCCCAGCGGTGTTAATGTCTGGGGGTAGGCACGTGGCCACGTCGCCCTCCAGCCTAGTCAGGCGCCGGCGAGACCTGTGCACGTGGCCCTCCGAAGCTTCCTACCTAAGCTGCAGGACGTGGTGGCCTCGGCGTACATGTCAATGTGGCCACCTCCAGGAGCGTCCTGCACGATGAGAGGTCGAGGGCATGCTTCACCCTGTCTAGACCCGATGGACAATGCCCAGCAACTCGTCTCGTGTCACCTCCAAACCGTAGGCAACCTTATCCACGATCAACCTGGTGTCCATCACAATCTCGGCGGTGATGTCCATCTGCAAGAAGTACATAAAAGGGTCAAAGTAATAATTGTGGTAACCGTACTCAGAAACTTTGAAGCATGAGAGTACCTACCGAGGGTGAAGTTCTACGCTAAGTGCATGGAGTACACGTCGGTCGGTGCTGGTACGTGAGCAGGGGAGAGTCGACGACACACATCAGCCTGGTGCATGCTGCGGAGCATACCAGCATATGTACTCGTTGTACGTGCTGGGGTCATATGCGGTGGTCTCCTACACAAAGTCCTAGAGTGCCTCCGCCCACTCCTCCACCCACGGAGCCATCTTCGTGGCCCAGCTCATCCCGCTACCACCCATCCTATTGTGCCTGTGAAATGTACAACTGCAATTAGAAGGCATCATAACAGAATTCTGAAAAAATTTAGGGTCATGTGTTGTGTGTAACACTGTAACTCACGCGTGGACCAAGTCAGGCACCCAATGCCCGAATTGGGACATCACCCTGTGCACCGTGTAGTCCTTGATGAACACGCCGAAAACAAGCTTCTTCTGCATGAGCCAGTACGTGATACGTCTGGTATGCAAGCACAATGACGAGAGCCTAGAGGGGCACGGTCTGCCATCTCCTATGTAGAGTACGGCTCCCAACGCACGTCATCAGCGGTGAGGTGGTCGAGGTGCTCGATGAAGTTGGCGTACACACGAGTGACCTGTAGGTATGCAAACTGTGCCTGTGAGCTAGAATAGTGGTTACAGAGGATGACTTGTAATGTACGTATAGTAAAGACTCAGAAGAGCATGTACCACCTACGGTACCAAAAGGGATCCTACGATAGACCGATCCACGGTGCCCCCATGGTACATATCTACGTGGTATGGAACTACGAAAGCCACCGCATGGGAGGGCCATGCTTCTGTCGCACCAGGAAGACGTGGTACACTACCGTGGCCTCGGCTGGAAGAACCTAGTCAAACCTGCCCAGCAGTCATCGGGCTAGTTGCCAGGTGCATCCTCTAGGGAGACAGCCTCTCCTGCGATAGGCAGGTCGAGTAGCATCGCGATGTCTTAGAGTGGGGGCCATCTCCTCGAATGGGAGGTGGAACTTGTACGTCTCGAGCCACCACTAGTCCAACAGAGCTGTCAGCAACAACCGGTCGAACAGGAACCGTTGTGACCGCTCCGGGCCAGCCTGGACTTCCTCGCCCTCCTCGATTAGAGCATCATCCTTGTCGGTGGCCTCCACCATCCGTGGGAGTGGTAGAAGGCCGGTATGGCTCAGCCTGTAAAGCACGAAAAATTAATTACATAGTGAAAATATCGTAAAAAGACATGCCATGCTTTGTACACAAACATGTCTCTCCAGCGTGGGTCTAGTCTCCAACCCGTCGAGGTGTCCGCATACGGATCACCCCTAACTCGGTCTCCTCATCCCCGCCTTTGGGATGCGGGACATGACGACTCGTGCGGTGCTACGCGTCAACGTGCTAGTTCAGCAAGCTGAAAGACCAGTCCGAACCACCAAGGTCGCGAGCCATATCTATAAATCAATTTTAAGCTAGCAATTACAACATAATTACTTACAAATATAATAGAAAGTAAATCTTAAATATAATAATTAAATGTATTATACTAAGGCATCCCTGCGGGATCCCTGAATTTTATTTTAGTCAATGTGGATTTTTACCACTAAAATGCTATTTAAATCGTTGCGTACAATTTTAATCGTTGTGTGTAATCTTAAATCGTTGCGTCCTATTCTAATCGTCACGAACAGTTTTAAATCTTTCGATGCCTAATAGTTATTCTAATAATTAACAATACTTATTACAAAGTTTCTACAATTTATAAGCGACTAACAAAATTAAATAGGCCTTGAAATGCACAACAGAGTGATCTAAACAGCAATACAATTGTTAACAACTAAACTACCGTTAATTTCTAAATTACAAATTTAATTATTTTAATTACTATCCTACCATGTTTCAAAAATAATTATACAAAAAATAGAGAAAACTCAGCATTATGTATAGATCCCTCCTCTCGTTCTCTCCCTCTCCTCCTCCCCTCCTCCCCTCCTCTACCCCCTCCTCTTCTCTCCTCTTCCTCCTCTCCTCTCTTCTTCCCCTCCTTTCCTTTCCCCCTCTCAGTCTCCCCTCTCTTTCTCTTCTCCCCTTCTCCCCCTTCCTTTCTTTTTATCAGGCGAATGAGGCACGGCACGCTTGGCTGGCCGCACGGTTTCGAGTATATACCTCCTAGTCATCCAACCGTTTGGCAACTAGGGGCAAAGTCGTCCAACGGTTCAACGACTAGGGTCCAAGTCGCCCAACAATTGAACGACATATACTAGTCACCCAGCGGTTCAGCAACTTAGACACGTGTCACCTAACGGTTTGGTGACTAGCCTAAGTAGTCCAACTGTGTAGCGACATATAGTTAAAACTGTAAAAAAAATTGCATGTATAATTTTATAATACCAAATAAAAATAATTACTTAAAAAATTCCTAAAAATACACACCTGCGCTCGCTGAGGTCCTGAACTCCGCAATCCCTAGCATGTAATTGGCCCACATGTGTGCACCTGTGGTGAGTGCACGTCCTCTCTTGTACTTACAACTAGTCTCATAGGCGCGACGTCACGCCGCGCCAGCCACCGTGTGTACCGAAGTAAAAGAAGCGATAATTCGTGAGGGGTTTTCTAAAAAAAACCGAGGGCGCATGTGTATTTTCGAAAAAGTTAAAGGGTTTTTTCGTAAAAAAAACCGAGGGCACATGTGTATTTTCAAAAAAGTCAAATGTCTTTTTCTTAAAAAAGCGAGGACCTGTACGTAAGCAAACGAGGACCCGTACGTAATTTAGAAAACCGCAAGGGGCTATCCTGCAAAGTGGAGGGGCTAAAAAAACTGGCAGGGGCCTTTCCGCGAGAAAAAAAGACCTTTATGTAATTTCCAAAAAATACAGGGACTTTTTCGCAAGATGCTCCCCCGACCGTACTCGAATTCAGCGGCCACGCGCCGGCCGAGGGAGCGCTGGGGGCGACGTGGAGGGGCTCGGTGGCCGGGAACCCCCCGGGTTTAATATCGGTATGATTTAAACCTGAATAGCAGCAGATTAAAAAAATCACACGTGTAAAGTGTTCTTAAAACACACACGCGGTAAAAGCAAAACATGTTAACCTGCAGAGCCCAGAGTACACAACAATACATAATGCATACATACACTGATATACACGTCTGATCAAAATCGTGTGAAGCAGTTCAAACATTGGGGGTTCTACGGCGTGTGGAGAACAAAAACATCATCATCAATCCGCTAAGCACTGTTACCATGTGGTATCTAGCAATCAAATATAAATATTGCCACTGTATACAACCCTTTGGAGAAGCTTCCTCTATTCTCAAATCAAGCGCTTACAGAACTATATGTTTATTTATAGATGCAATTAGTTGTCAACAAATAACTGGTATTAATATATAGCTGCCGATCCTGGTCTTGCTGAGAACCTTTCTGATCTAAAGCTTTGTCGCGCGCTTGCTCCCTACTGTGTTCTAGCTGCATTCCCCGCGTACTCGCCCAACATAGCTTTCAGCCCTCAGCAATGATCTTCTTGATGCACTATGAATTGCTATCACCTGCATTGCTTTTTTTGTTCAAATTAAGTGCACATCAATGGATCAGTAGAAGTTGAGATTTTAGAACAGGTTTACAAGATCAATTTGGTACCTTTTGCGTTTGCTTTTCACGTTTGAGGAGGAAGATGGATTGCTGTGCCAGTTCCTTTTCCTTTGATTGATGAACCAGTTGTTGATCTGCTTTAGCTGTAGCCCTGTTTCTTGCACTAGCCGTGCCTTGTCTTCCTCCTGCACAAAAAACAAGACAAATTTAGTTGTATTATGGTATACCATAACAAGATGAGGAAACTCGCAAGACTCAGAGAAGGCGCAATATATGAAAACATGTGGTGCTAGGCTGACGTGCATGACATGCAACATAACGAAGCTAATCATGTGACTTGTGTCATCATCACTTACTGTTGGGTATGGCCACTTCGAATGAGACTGCCACCAAGCTTTCAATGTAGAAGTTGTATCTCCTGGGAGCTTTCCTGCTCTTCGCTTGCGAAGAATTTCTTCTCTAATGTCCATCAGCTTCTCTTTGTAACCCTGTAATTTGTAAATGATAATTGTGATTCATCAACATGTACATGTATCTACTAGTGTGAAAAGTGGTGAACTGCTGCAATGTATCATTGGAATCCATTCTTAACCTGCTTGAGCTCATGCTTTAGCTCTTGACGAACACGTTCCATTAGGGACCGCTCGCTTTCTGTGGGAACAAGAGGACCGAAGCCCATAGTATCCGCTCCGTCCAAGCTTGGATCATACATGTTATCTTCGCTATCTGCCTGGTCATCTTCACCATCAGACATGGTTGCACCGGTGCCCTCACCGGGCGACGCACCTGTCAATGCACTTCCATTTAATAACTATATTTCTTTGATCGATTTGTTTTCTTACATTGACTCACCTGGCAAATGCTATAATCCCCTTGATTAGCTTTTATTAAACATTTTAGTACTCAATTGTCCATATAGCAACCATGCTTTAACTTAGCATTGATGATTTTAATTAAGAGTGAACACTCACTGTCAAAGTAATGTGGAGGTTTGACAAATGAACAGACGTTCTTGAGGAAAGTGGCCATAAAGACAGTACTCAATAACAGAAGTACTAAGAAAGCAATATACGGCTGTTGCTTATTGCCCCAAATCGAAAGAAATGTATGGTATCATGGGCATGTACAATGCTATTGTGGTTTGCACAGATTTTCCAGCATATAAGTCAAAACTAATCAAGAGTGGAAGAACAATGTGTTGGTCCAAGAATATGCAATTTTCCACAGCTTTAGTTAATTCTTTAGGATCAGTGTCAAGAAAAATTCAAAGTATTACACCAAATACAGACCACCTATGTCTAAAAAATGGCATGTCATGGAGAACAAGCTCAGAGAATGAGATGGACAAACTTCTCTGTTTATTTATTAAGACAATTTCTAAAAGAGAAAATTAGCTCAGTATCATTACAAAGAGGTATAAAGTGGAAAATACCAAGATGACATGTTGGGTAAGGGGCCACTTGTTAGTGACACATTGGATGGTATTTTCTAACTTTATCTTTGCAATGGTACTAAGCAATATCATCTATTTCCAAATGAGAGAGTACGATATACAGGAAAAACTTAAGAGAAGAGCATCACAATAGAATAACTATTATTGGCACAGGCACAGCTTTAATAGTGCTTACGAAATTCACCAATGATGCATATAAGAAAATTCTTTAAGCAACCGAGATTAGTTAAAACATTCAAAATAAATTAAACCACAACAATGTTAATGTTGGATATTAAGCAATTTTAGCATATTTCTCAGATTAATTCCAAATTTAAGCATGAACATAAAGACTATTATCCAAAGACATGTAAATGACATGACGACTATGTAATCATTGTTATGAATATTGTGTATATATTCATGAGGCTCAAAAGACAATATATATAGGGAGTACAAAGGGATATACAGAGGAATATACCATATACAGATAAGGAAACCAAGGCATATAAGGAAACGAATAACAATCCTATTCTATCCTTAACACCCTCCTCCCCCACCCCCCCCCCCCTCAAACTCACGGTGGATCACACATACTGAGTTTGGAGAGAAAATACAAATGTTGTACTCTAGTTTGAGATTTCGTGAAGAAGTCAGCAATCTGTAACTCTGATGGCACAAACTGTAGAACAATTACTCCCTCTTGCACCTGTGAGCGAGTGTATGAAGCATTCACTCCAATGTGCTTGGTGAGCTCATGGTTCACTAGATCACGAGCAATACTGATAGCACCTGCACTGTCAGACATAAGTGTCGTAGGGCCCCTCACAGGTACACTAAAGTTTGCAAGTAACCACCTTAACCAAGTAATTTCTGTTGTCACTACTGTCATAGCTCTCAACTCAGCCTCTGCACTCGAACGAGAAACTGCAGTCTGCTTCTTTGTCTTCCAGGCAATCAAGGAGGAGCCAAGAAAAACACAGTAAGCAGAAAGAGGACGACAATCAGAAGGATCACTAGCCCAGGTCGTATCGGAGTACGCCTGAAGCTATAGTGAGGTGGAGCTAGGGAAAAACAAGCGACAAGAAATTGTCCCACGCAAGTAGCAAAGAACACGAAGGAGGTGATTGTAATGAAGATGACAAACATGGCCATCTGGAACAAAATACCCAAGCGGTGGCTGCATGTAAACCTCTTCATACAAAACACCATTAAGAAAGGCATTCTTAACATCTAACTGAGAGATGGACCACCAGCGAACAGAAGCAACCGCGACAAGAGTGCGAACAGTGGTCACATGGGCAACAGGGGCAAACGTCTCATCGTAATCACAACCATACTCCTGCTGAAAGCCACGAGCCACAAAACAAGCCTTGTAGCGCTCAATAGTACCATCAGACCTAGTCTTAATCTTGTACACCCACTTGCACGTGATAGGATGAGCATGCACAGGTGTCGGTATAATATCTCAAGTCCCCGTTCGTCTGAGAGCATCAAGCTCCTCTACCATAGCAAGCTGCCACTCAGAATGAGAAGCAGCCTCACGATAAGAGGTGAGCTCAATAACTGAGAGAGCATGAGTGATTGAAGTAAAACCAAGACGATCAGGAGGTCGAAGAGATGTCCGGTCACGAAGGGCGTAATGAGGTACATCATCAGAGGAATCAGAAGTCGGTGTCGGCAAAATACTAGAAGATGAGTTTGGTGAAGGACGAGGACGTCTGGAGTAGTACAGCCAAGAGAAACGAGATGGTGGTGCTGCAGGAGCAAGAGGCAGTGCTGCAGAAGGTAACACAGGAGGTGAAGGTACAGAAGGAACCACTGAAGACAGGCTAGAGGAAGGTTGTGAAAAAGGAGAAATGGGTGAAGTGTCGGGGAGAGACAACCAAGAGACTGTCACGATGGTGGAAGCAAGACTAGGAGCTGAATCTCAATAGAAGAAAGGTCGAGATTCATCAAAGACAACGTCTCGTGAGATCCTAATCCGTCGAGCAGAAGGATCATAGCAGCGATAACCCTTATGCTCAGAACTATACCCAAGAAACACACACTCAACTGACTGGGTTGACAGTTTGGTGCGCTCACGTGGCTGCAGCAAGACAAAACAAGTGCAGCTAAAAAACACAAAGGTGGCTGTACTGGAGGGCTCTAGAGTAGAGATGCTCTATAGGACTGACATTCTTAAGAGCAGTGGAAGGCTGCATATTGATGAGATATGCAGCCGTAGAAACAGCCTCCGCCCAGAACTGTGGTGGAACATAAGAAAGTAGAAGAGTGCGAGCAGTCTCAAATAGATGACGATGCTTGCGTTCAGAAACCCCATTTTGAGCGTGAGCACCAGGATAAGATGACTGATAAAGAGTGCCCTGCTCAGAAAGAAATTGTCTAAAAGCACTAGAACAGTACTCTCCAGCAGAATCACAACGAAAAGTACTGATAGAGGACTCAAACTGAGTACGAACTATCGTGGCAAAACTACGACAGATCACAAGAAACTGACTACGATTAAACATAGGAAAAAGCCAAGTGAAACGAGAATAATCATCAATGAAAATTACATAGAATTTATGTCCGCCTTTCGAGATAATAGGCGCAGGTCCCCATACATCTGAATGAACTAAATCAAAAGGACGAGAAGACATGGACTCACTAGAATGGTAAGGAAGTTGTAGCTACTTGCCCAGCTTACAACCCTGACAAAACATTGACGTGTCAACAGTAACACGTCCAAGAACACCCTGACGAACTAATGAAGAAAGACGTGACCCACACAGATGTCCTAAACGATGATGCCACTACACAAAAGTTCCAGAGGTGGTGGTAGCAGCGGCGGTAGAAGCAGATGTAACAGGACGGAAGGTGGAGGCGGTCGAGAATGTAAAGACCCTGACGATCCCTACGGCGCCGGCCAGTCCCAAGTACCGTCCCTGTCAGTCGATCCTGGACGAAACAGGTGTGAAAGTCAAAAACAACCCTACAACCAAGATCAGTGAAATGTCCCACCGAAAGAGGCTGCATGGTAAGCTGGGGAACATGAGAAACAACTGAAATAGAAAAGTCAGTGGACAAAAGAATGCCCTGACAGCTGACAGATAAGGAAGTACCGTCAGCTGTCTAAACAGAGATAAGAAAATCAGGAGGTCCTACTGAAGTGAGAGATGTGAAGTCCGGTGTCATGTGAAAGGAGACACCAGAATCTAGAACCCAAGAGGCACCTGGAGGAGACGTCTGAGCTGTGAGAGAGCTGCTAAAGTAGAGCTTGGCAGAACTGCTGAACAGTCACCTTTCTGAGCAGAAACTGATGAGCTGGTCTGTTCTCCTGTGAAGGAGGGGCCTCCCTACCCCCTTTGGTCGTCCACCCCCACATGACTTGTTTCGCTTTTTCTGCACTGCACAACTCTAGTAGTCATGCCCGAAGTTTTTGCAATAGTTGCACTAAACTCCAGTTGGTGTGAGAACAGGAGCAGAGACAAGCACCTGGGGAGAGGCTGGAGTTGAAGGGGCAACAAGCACAATCGGAGTAGACTGTTCTGCTAACCCGAGACGAACCTCTTCAGCCCGAAGTGTTGAAAGGGCCTCTGTAACGGTCGGCTGTGGAGGGCAACTCAGCAGTTGAGTTCTGACAGGCTCAAACTCTGGGCGAAGGCGGCAGACGAAGTCATAACGGCGAAGGTGATCATGATCCGCCTTCTGCACTTTGTAACATTCCTGACAAAGTGGAGATGCCAGCTCATCTAGCTGGCGCTAGAGACTTGCTAGGGCCCAATATAAGTCATCAACAGAAGAATCTCCCTGGCGAAGCATCTCCAACTCACGCTGAAGCGAAACGAACTGAGCATCATTACTTTGCTAGTATTGCTCACGCAAGTACTCCCAGATCTGTCGAGTAGACCGCAAACCAACAATGTCTGGCTGGATGGAATCGTCGACGCTGACCACCAGGATGGCACGAACACGGGCCTCGTCAAGACACGGCGCCAAAGCGCCAATAGCATACTAAAAGCCTTATCGCAGCGGCAAGAAGAAAGCCTTTGCCTCCTTGGCAGCCTCATCTGCTGCAGGAGGTGCAGAAGTAGACTGCCTGGGAGGAGGCTGAATCGGCGGCGGTGGAGAAGGGCATGCACCGGTGACATGTCCCCAAAGGCGAAGACCATCAAGCGTGATCTCCATGAGATCATAACCTGTAGTTCATTCCATGGAGCTTTGTTCCCGAGAATGGAATCGCATCAGATGGAATGGAAGCCATCGGTAGGCGGCGCTGGACGGTGTGGTGACCAAGGCAACGAAGTCTAACAGGCGGTGCTGGACGACGCGGCAGTTAGATCAACGTTATATTTGTTTTCTTTTTTTATAAAACTACAGCCGAATGCTTCGGCCGACACTTACTTCAGCCGAATGCCTCGGCCGACTACCGACTTCTCGGGTGACGCCGAGGGCGGACGACGGGGCAGGCGACCGGCGGAGTGACAGCCGGTAGTGATCGAGCACGATTGAGCGGATCGGATGGAGACGATGGCGGCGACTGCAACGACAGATCGGCGCTAGACGGCGCTAGATCGAATCTGGCGGCGGCTCAGGTGACAGCGGTCCAAGCGGAGGTGGCCCGAGCGGCGGCGGTGACACGGGCGGAGGTGGCCCGGGCGGTGGCGGCACGGGCGAGAGACGGCCAGGCGGCGGAAGACGGCGGAGACGGCCGGCGGCGGCGGCTCGGGCAGCGACGGCCTGGGCGACATCAGAGCAGCGAAAGAGCAGGTCAGAGCCCTAGCTCGGATACCATGTTATGAATATTATGTATATATTCATGAGGCCCAAAGAGCAATATATATAGAGAGTAAAAGGGGATATACAGAGGAATATGCCATATATAGATAAGGAAACCAATGCATATAAGGAAACGAATAAACAATCATTACCCATCAATGATAATGAATTCAAGCCATTTAACCATAACCTGATTTGCATGTCTAACAGTAAGAAAAGAACATTTGTATATCTTTGCTCTCAGGTGAGTTGCTCAAGTTCTTAATACTTGGCATTCTCAACTCTAGTCTACAGATCATTGATTAAGTGACAACCTCTATTCTGCTAGCTTGCCAATTCTAATATTACCTTAGTTAAAGGTCAGACTCATATACTCTTGTAAAGCACAAGCATGAACCGAAAGTGCTACTAGAAAGTAAATAACAGAGCTACTGCAGAACTAAAAACATGTAATAACAAGTGCTACGGCTGAGACGCATGAGTTCAGCTAGAATCAGTGCATAACCGAGGTAAGCAATCAACAATAGACGACACAAACTAGCAGAATACTCCTAGAATGTCGCCAAGATCTCATTCACGACTAGAATCCTCATCGAGCAATCACAAAGCCCACAAACTATCATGCAAATGTCCTCCCAATGCTAGTCACAATCACAAATATAGATATGATAAACAGATATCACACTAGCACGGCTGACAAATGCACAATAGGAATAAAGAGGGTAAAGCAAAGCTCACTGTGCGACCGCCGAGAAGACTGACTGGGCAAGGCACGTCACGATGACACTATCCCAGAAAACCAATCGCCGCCGTGTGCCACGGTACCGATGGGATCCGAAGATACTATGCCCAACTCCGGCAATTTGGAAGACACCAAATCCCGAGGCCGAAGCGCTGGTATTGCCACACAAAGACCATTGGGGAAGTATGAACTAGTGACGCACACAAGTATCACTCGGAAACGACAATCCCCTTGGAACCCAAAAGCGGCCGCAGGCAGCCCACAAGGACAGCTAATGCACACAAGCACAGCAGAAATCAAGAGCTGAAACCCCCGGCAAGCATACTGCTCCCTGCCCCCAAAGCCTCCCAAACCGGTAGCGACGCAAATCACTACTCAAGACTTTGGATCTACCGGAGGACTCATCCGTGATTTCTCTGCCGAACGCCGGCCTCCTCATCTTGATTTAAAAAGAAAGGCAGCAGGGGAATCTGGAGGAGGAGACGGCGTCACCCAACGGCCCGAGCGCCGCACAATGCGGTAAGATCCGGAGAAGCCGAAGCACCCCACCGCTGCCGCCTTTTCCAATGGAAACGAGAAGGCGAGATAAAAGGGGATCGACCGATCCACCCGTGTGAAGAGGTCAAGGCCGAAGCCTTATCCCTTTACCTCTCCCTTTTTTTTCATGTGGGCCCCACCAGAATTTCCATTTCCTTTTTCTTTTATTTGGAAATTGATGAAAATTACCAAAATGCCCAATAGTTAATACAAAATATGACTACTATGGAAATTCAAGTTGAACCAAGCAGAAATTTAGCTAACATTTCGAAGCATGTGCATGTGATTGGACAAACAAAATGTTGCCATTGTAAATTTAGTGGAAACTAAAATAACGGGGAAAGGACTTCACCTGTCAAACTCTGCAGATTTTGTTCGAGTTCCCAACAAGCCATCACTGCTTCCATAGCATGAACACGGACATGCTGCTGTAGTTGTTCTTTGAAAGAACAGAGTAGCAAGACATAGTGTGTCTAAGAAAAAAAAACACAGGTTACTGATATGTAATGAAAGAATCAAACCGATAGGGAAAACATCTCACAAAACAATTGTAAACCACAAGAGCAATGGAAAACAAGAGTTGCTAAAGAAGGATTTTAAATTTTCATAAATAACATGAGAGGCGTGAAGAAGAGATAAAGTAATGGAACTATTATTGTGATTATGCATATTGTCGCTCATAAAACATCACTTATTTGCAGAAATTTTAATGAAGATGATCAAAATACACCACAATGTGACTAGAACTGAGCTAACTGTACGGACAAGCACAATTGTAAACTTCTTTTCCCCTAAAACTTTTCAGGTTGTAGTAACATTGAACTTATCATTAACAAAATAGATTGAACAAATAACTAACTGTCAGACCTAAGAAAAGCTAAAACAGAAAGTTATGTGGTCCCAACTTTAGTAATGCAGCAATGCTATGCTAGCTTAGGTGGTGCTAGCTGAAACATAATGATGCTTTATGACTACTGTGTATTATTACAAGGTCAAGCGGACCAGCACAGGACACAGACCAAGGAATCAAGAGAACTGACCAGGACCACCCAATCAATGAAATCTTGTTTGTGCTTTTTATCCTAAGCAAATTAAAAAAACGTGAATTTTAATTCGGTTATAATTAGATGGGGCCGAGATTATACCGCATCCCAGTTCTGGCCGTATGGCCCTTGATACAATCAAGGACCTGCCCTATTAGTGGACAAAAAAGAGATCAAACAAAGTGCATTTTGGACCATTTTTGGCATATTGATGTTCTGGTCCTGTGCAAATGCAAACTAGTCCCTCTGTAGAACATCAATATGCCAAAAAAGGCCCAAACTGCACGTGAAGCACCACTAGTCCACTATACCACAATCTTCAATGTGAATAGGGACTGGGGCTTTCTCGAAGGGACAATCCCGCTCATATTTGAATGGGTGAATGTTCATCATTTATTTGAGATCAGTGAGGAGTATCTTCTCACACAGCAAGGCACTAAATAGGTATTCCAAAATAATGTATTAGACGGAAAGATACAATAGAAATGTCATGGGCAATATTCAACTTTTCAGCGTTTTCATATTTCAACGCTTCTTTGGTTCTTCCCACTCTCCCGACTTGTAGGGTAAGTGGTAGATGATGAAAAAGGTGTTTATTAGGTGCATGGAAAACTAACTTGCACCGTAGTCAGTCCGGCATTAATATTCTCCTATGGCCCTACCTATTTAAGCAGCAAAACCCAACTATATTCATTTCCAGCAGATGCAGCAGAAGGAAACAAAATCAAAATCAAATGATGTTGGGCCATCATATATTATTATTGATGTGAGAAGATTCAGGATTATTTGTGATGAACCATTGTCAATATTTGTGGAGCTGAAATTCAAATTTGCAAAAGATTTGAATTTTCAGTCTGCTGGTTTCAATCCCAGGCGGTCAGACCGGCTCTACTGAGTGGTCAAACCAGTGCAACTAGTCAGACCGGTTTCATCTGTTTTTCGGCAGTGTGTTATGAATGTTGGGAATTTGGTCAAGGATTAGGTAAATTGGTCCTAGGTAAATGCATTCATGTTGCATGAATCATGTTTGAGCTAACGTGCGTCAAGTTGTAAAGAATTTGTGTCCGAAAATGATTTATTAGTCTTTAGATGCGCAGAAAAGCTTAAAATCAACTATAGCCAATGGCGAAGACCCGGACTACACTCATGGAGGAGTCGAGGTCTAAAATGGTCAAGGATGCTAGGCGAAATGGTTGAGCTTAAGCGTGGAACAAAGAAGACAAAAAATATTGAAGGGAAGGTTCGAGCGATGGGCTGCACCAAGTAACTTGGTCGGTCCAAATGAGGCATGGTCTAGTGGGAACCGGAGTGGTAGAAACTTGCTGATGCGTGGCAAACTATCGGTACACCTACATGTGGCAAGCATATCGATTGCTTGCAAGGGAAGGAGAAAACTGGATCAAGGTGAAGGTATTTTGATAATTGGTTAAATACCGAAAAATGCGATTGGATCAAAACCTCGACGCTTGGAAAAGCGGTTTAGATCAAGGAGATGTTAAGAAGATCAAGTGGATCTAAGGCTAAAGACTTAGCATGTTCAAACTCATGTGCTTTAAAAAACGTGTATAACTTAAATGTGAATGTAAAAGCCGTGTTATATAGAATTAATAAGGTTTTCCCAAATCAGCATGACACTAGCACAGAAGGTGTGTGTGTGTGTGACGGGAAAATGTCCTAACACACGAGAACAGGTGGAGCTACATGTAAAGCCACTAGAGCATAGGCATACTATTTGCCTCCTGACTCCGCCCATAACAGGAAACGAAAAGTCACTACATCATTTATGGCGGTCAAGAGCCACATATAAGTATATAACCCGCCCACGTCGATGGGAGAGGAGAAGAACTGGTCCTACTTCGGGAAGGGCAGGGTCAATTAGAGCCATGATTCATTCCCTCCTATCTCGTGAATGGAAGCAACGTCCCTGCACCTCTGGGGCCCATCTGTTCCGCCTAACTCGAATCAGCATTCAGCAGAAAGAACTGCCTCGAATCGTCAATCCTCCCAGAAACTAAACAAAAGTGGTGTCTAAACATAATTGCAGGTAGCAAGGTAGCGTAGCATCCTATGTCATTCCTCACACCAACTTATTTGAAGATTGTTCCATGAAGGAGTTTTCTTGAATATTTTTGTAGACCCCAACATAAACATAGTCTTACCCCTACTTTATTGCAAGTACACGGAATTGCTAGCCAGAAGCCAACCAATCAAAACCAGATTATTTTTTATAGAACAAAAGGACAAACAAGATTAGGAAATGACATTGTTGAAAGGTCATAGAGCGAAAGGGCAAAAGAAGCTGCCCAAATCACAAAGCAAGAAAAAAATGTAAGAATGCTCTCGGTTTTCTTCTAATCCACCGGGGGGGGGGGCGAATACGGATAAAAGCTTGGCCTTAAAAGGCGCGTGAAGCTACACAAATCAAAACATGAAAAATTTCGTGGACTCCAAATAAAAGTCTCGTTTGAATTGTGTCTGTACAATCTAAAACCCCACGGAAGCAGATTATAGAGAGGAGGAGGAGATGTAGACAAGCTTGCGAAATCCAAACCACCCCAAAGGACGCATGCCTTTTAGGCTTTAACCCCGCAATAAAGAACACCTCTCTTAAGCTTTCCGTAATTAAATTAAGCTAAGCAAACACCTCCCAAATCCCCTAATTAATCCCACGCAACCACCAATCCCAAGGCAATCCACAACAACAGAACGGGGGGCCATCCGGCCATGACGAGACGAGACGAGGAGAGACAGGTATCGTGCCCTCACCATGAACTGGTCGAGCTCACGGCCGTCGTCCCCGGCGGAGGCGGCGGCTAGGCCAGAGTACTTGGCGACGACGCCCTGCGACTGCGCCAGCTGCGCGTCGATGCGGGGGAGTTGGTCCACCGGCGTCGCGATGCGGAGGCACGCCACGTGCGCCGACAGCAGCTGCTCGTACAGCGGGTGCGCCAATATCTCCGCCTTGCACCGTGCCGCCTCCGCCTCCGACGCGCCGCCTCCCCCTCCCATCGCCGCCACCGCCTCATCGCCTGCCCCCATCCACTGCACCCCCGCCGCGGCGGCCGCAGCCGCCGCCGCGGCTGACGGCGACGAGTCCGACGTCGTCTGCAGGTGCAGGAAGCTCCCGTCGCCGTACCTCAGCCACGCGGGCACCCCGCCCGGCGCGCCTCCCTCGCCCCCGCCTGCCGCAGCCGCCGCCGCAGCAGCCGCCGCCGCAGCGTCGTCCGCGCCGAGCGGCGGCATGGCCATCTCGTGCGGGAGGTGGCCGTGGAACGCCATGGCCTCCCGCTCCCCCCGCTTCTCCTCCTCCTTATCGCCAAGGCCGAACTATGTGAACGGAGCCGTGGCGTGGGGTTCTCTCGGCGTCGTCGCCTAGGGAGTAGGCCGTATGAGGTGTAGGAACAGAGGGGAGGGGGTAGGCAAAAAGCCAAGCGGAGCGGGGAAAGGGAAGCCTGCTTCCTTCCCTTCTATAGTTCTATGCTGACTCTATCCGAGAGAGTACTACAACATCCTTCTCTTTAACCCCCTTCTCTCTCCTGTCTACGTATCTAGGGTGAGCATAACTGCTGCGCCTGATAAAATAATCTAGGTTGGTGACGGTACTTCCTATATATATGCCTGGGAAATGGTAAGGTTCAGAGCTCCATTTTGTGATAATGATGTTTTTGTCACGGAAGAAAAGGACCTTAATCACGTCATGTAATTTTCTCATGCCATCATGCCAAACCAAAGGTCATGAACTCCAAGATGTTTCTGTCAACCTGCAGTTCATGTAACAATGGTGCAACGTGGAAGAAGAAAAATCTGGAGTTGAATGTATTTTTAGGAGGAAACCAGCATGTTTATGGCTTGCTCCAGTTTACTTTAACTTTCGGCTGTATATGTTGAGCCATTTAATTAAACCATTAGAAAATAACGAAAAAATATAAAACACGTCTATCTTTACGAACAATACAAAGAAATAAGAGAGAGAAAAAGAATAAAATAAAAGTTAACATATTCAAGTGATTTCTGATTTCTAGAAGCGAGAAATCCTTGGAGTTGCCGTTAATAAAGGAGCTAGGGTTAGTTAGGTGGGGGCGAGGGATTAGTGATATAGGCTCATGCTCTGTGATGACTGCATTAAGGTTGGGGATTTTGCTAATGCGTACGATCAGAGTTGATTATTGGCAGGGACTGGACTGCTGGAGCAATTAAAATGGTCAGAGCTTCTACGATAATGAGAGCATCCACACAGTATGCTTTTTTTCCTCAAATAGAGAGGGGGATACATATCGTCCACGATACACTCTACAGCATATGATTTATAAACGAATTTGCTTGGCGCTGCCTCCACCCAATAAAAAAATGGTATGCCCACTTGTAAATGGCGCAAGATGGTAGTGAAGCTACCACACCTCATCCATTGCCTTCGACGGCGAGCCTCCACTACTGTCGGTTGATCAAAGTTGGGCAAACCAGATTCGATCGTGTCGAAATTAGGGAAGCCAGATCCAGCCGTTGTCTTTGCCCAAGTCAGCCCGCACCACCATCGTTGCCCTGGTCGGTCTATGCTATCGTCGCCCTAGTTCGATTGCATCGTCGCCTGAGCCACCATCGCCCGGCTCCGCCCCATACTGCCGCCGAGCCACCGTACCACCGCCTGAATCATCGTCACCGCCCAAGTCCACCTGAGCCACAGTCGCCGCTTTGATTCTCCCAAGCTGCCATCGCCGCTTTGGTTCTCCTAGCTAGATTTGGCTGGAGAAGCAAGGAGCAGCCACAATCTAGCCAGAGAAACGAGCAGCCCCCACCGGAGGAAAGCTCATGGCAGAGGAGGAGAGGGATCGGGAGCTAGCGATTTTGTCGTTAGGGAGAACAATCGGATGGAGGAGGGTGGGGATCGGGATAGGGAATGGATGGCGGTTGGGAGTAAAGGATTTTTCCCCTTTTATTATAGTTGTGGGGTCCAGCTTAGAGATAGTAGTAGCTCACACTATAGAAATTTATGATAGGATTAGATGCTATTTATGGATCCTAGCTTAGAGGCTACTTAGCTTGTAAAGCTGGTGATGCCTTGAAACCTGCATTTTTAACTGTTCAAGCAAATGACACTATGGTAACTTTTTTTGAACTTGGCTCTCGAACGTCCGTTTTTTCAAATCTAACCCCCTCTATAGACCTACCGAGTACAACAACCACTTGCTGAACCAAAGGAGCTTGGTAGGTCACCTATCGAGCCCCGTTGCATGACATGTGCCATAGCTGACCGGTATTTTATTAGCAAACATGATTAGCACTCTAATTAGCCATCACTAATTACCTCAATTAGTAATCACTAATTAGATGTAAGCCGACTTGCCACGCAGCGGGGGCTCGGCAGCAACCCGCTGAGCTAGGAGAGCCCGACAGGTGTTGCTAAGCTATTGTAGCTCGGCAGGCGACCACCGAACTCCCCTGGCTTGGTAGGTGCTTGCTGCAATCAGTAGGTCTATAGAGGGGTTAAAGTCCAGGGCTGATTTGCAAAAACGAACATTCAAAGCTGATTTAAAAAAAGTTATTACAATATTATTTGCTTGAACAGTTTTGATTTTTGTCTAGCTCGACATTAAAAAAGCAAAGGTAACTGTCATCCCACTAGCTATTGTTTCTTTCCCAATTGATTGACATGTTAAATTATGTATTTTTTCACTGTTAAGTTATTTTATGTTAATGTTTTCCTTGCCACGCACTGCATTGTTCCAGATAGTCTTTGCCAGGCAGTGTATTTTATGAGAATACAGTTGTTTTACATATATCTCCTTTCTAATCCCTTCTATTACAGTTTACTGCTATCGTATGATAATCATTAGCATTCCACTTCATCATTAATTTATCATGCGATTTTCCCAAATTAAATTTGTTACTTTTGACATTTGTATCAATTTGAAGTGATATATGTTTTTCTCACTATTCATTGAGCGCCTCAATTTTATTGTAATAAATACATAATTATTGAATAGAAAATAGTATTTTGACCCAAAAAAATAATGCTTAGCTAATTTGATTGGTATATAATACAATGTCCATCTGCGCGGTAAGTTACTTGAATTGGTTTAATGCTAAAGTGGAAAAAAAGGATAATGTGCCAAATGAACACCCTCAACAGCAAAAAAAAAAAAAAAAAAGAGTAGCGAGACTTTGAGAGTGATATCAGCAATAAATGAAATAACTAGATAATTCAAGGTTATATGTATAAAAAGATGAGTAATGCTATACAACATTCGACTGTTTTTAGGATAAAAACAGTCAGATTGATCTGGAGCGTTAGATCTCCATCCAACGGATCCACCCATACAAGCCCCCCTAAAAAAATGACCCCCTCCAAAAAAATGATCTAGGGCGTTGGATCTCCATCTAACGACTCAAAATCTGACTGTTTTTGCCCTCAAAAACAGTCGAATGTTGTATAGACACTCCCTAAAAAGATTTACATATGGGTGCCTTCTTTTCGGCTGCGGCAATGCTTTATGGTTGCATCTAATGGATTTTGGTCATAGCGTAAGCATTTGTGCGAATAAACCGAATGCCGATAAATCACTTCGAAAAGGTTGTTTTAATAAGTCGCTTCGAAAAAAGGTAGAAAAGTCATCCCATTTATTTGTTCAAGAAAAACCATAAACTATAAGCTGAAAAGAATAGACCAAAGCTTTGCATTCCGTTGAAAAATACAACCTCGATAATTTAATCCAAATTGTGTGGTTGAGAAACAATTGTCACACCTAAAATTTATTTTGACATAATCCAACAAAGCTTTATACATAAACTTATATCGAATCATATAACACTTCATGTGCCTTCTGTTTTTACTATTGTTCCAAGTACATATCCCTCATACTATGAGCCACCCCGAGGAAAATTCTGTAAAAATTATTACCAGCATATGTAGCGCCATTTTATTGAGAAATAGGTGTATGAATTAACCACCCAAGTTTCAATACTACGAGCTTTCAAAAAAAAAAGGGGCAGCCATTGAACTAGAAGGCATACAGACTCTTGTAATTTTATACAACTCGGTGCAAATCGAGTCATCTTTACCAGGAAACAAAATCAAGTTTCTAATACCATTGTGAAGACAAACTACTATGCACTCACTATCAAAACAATTATAAAACAATGGTTGTAGATTACAAGGCAACATATTCTGCATACAAGAATTTGGTCGAACGTGATCATCCTAGGATTATTATATGTAACTACCGACAATGTCCAAATTAAACTAGTAGTGGTTAATCCGTGACATTTGAGGTGATCACACACATATCAATAGAAGACTGCAATAGAAAAAGATTAAATTGTATAACAAGTGCTTGCATTTCAAGTATTCGCAAATAGATGCCTACAGTTCATCCATATAAATTTGTAAGTTTCATCATATTTATAGTTATTATGCTATTTTCAGTTAATAGGGTAAACTATCTATTCAAATAGGCAAAGAAAGGTATAAATACATAATACAATGCCCTATGGTGTCCATGTTATTACCATTTAGGAGTATATTATATGGGTTTTAATAGCATATTTTATCTCCTTTTCTCTGAATGCAAAAAGAATATCAGGTGGTATAGCAGGTGCAATGGCTGGACTCCAGACGATATGATATGTTGCTTAGTGTTAACCTCTAAAACCATAAGGTACCTGTCTATAAAACTCTTAAACGGCAGGCACCTCAATGTAATTTATTTAAAAAACATCCACAGAAGCAAAAGAAGGGAAATGGGCGGGTAGAATTAGGCGTGACAGAGGCGCGAAGAGTAGGGCGTGATCTCGGTGCCCGGTCCCTCCCAGACACGTGTCACCTGCGGAGAGCCTGGACCACTCCGTGCGGGCCCCACGGTGTGGAGAACGAGGCCAGTAGCAGCAGCCAATGGGAGCCGGATGCGTAGGCCAGGCGGCCAGAGGCCGACGGACAGGTGGACGTGGGCCGCACCAAACCCTTCAGCTAGTTCACTGAACATGGACCCCACAACTGAGGGTCCACGTGTCAGTGAGTGAGCTAAAGTCTGGAGTTGTTTTCAGGTGGGGCCGGCTTCCACTTCCGTGCCCACGTCTAACCACGGGGGCTTAAAAAAGAAAAGCTTCCTCGGCACGGGAGACCGAAAATTCTATAATACAATCAATGCCAAGTGGGGTCCATATTGTCCTGGTCGGCTTGTCAGGGAGGGGCTAATAGTTATTATGCGTGGACTCCGCGGATGCGTACTTGCTCCAGGTGAGGTGGGCCCGGATGCCACTTTATTGTGCGGCATGGTCCCCTTGCCGGCAGGATAAGCAACGGACAGATACCAGGGGAAATACTGTCGTTTAACAGACTGGTGGGTCCATCTAGGTGGGACATCCATGTCGGTGATACTTTTTATGCATGAGAGGTGGGGTGTTTAGTCGGTATGTGCAGGTCTGGTGGGAACGGAATTGCTGCACGCGCTTGGAAAAAAAGGGAGAGCAAGAAGTCTTCGTAAACATGCACACAACTACATGCCTTATCTGACAGGTGGGTCCCTACATTTGTGGGCCCACATATCGGTTAGATAATATGTTTGCGGTGAGGTGGCGAGATAAGGGGTTGGGCTGATTTTTTTCTCTCGGGTGGCTGCTGATGCAGCTTCTGCCATGGTGGGCCCACTTACCAGGCCTGCTCTGGACGAATGGGACCCATTAGCTCTGCGCCCCCCTACGGGGGCTAGGCTATACCGTTAGGCCTGTCCTCAACGGCAGGTCCTCCTGATGCCTTTCTCTTAGTTTTTTCCCCTTTACTTTAAGACCAGCTTTTAAGAAAAAGTAACGCAGAAAACAATTCTTCTTGTTTGTCAATTTTCTTTTGTTTCCACCCTACTATTTCCAATTCTTCACGATCGTGCCGGATCAGTAAAAGAATGTGATTTCCCCTTTAGTTTGTTGTTGCGAAAAGAAATAAACGATAAGCAATGTTTTTTTTTCGAAAAACAATGAGCAGGAACTGTAGCATTGTATAAAGAGGAATGATGGAGTGATGGACACGCAACCACAAACTAATAGACAATGCTTGATTAGTTTAATTGGTACTTTTTTTATCAATATTCTCAAAATTGCAAAGTAAGTCATGGCGATAAGGTTGTGAATCAACGGTAGTATGACTCATGGCGTTTAAGGTCAATCGTGAAGCTAACATCATAACTTGCGCTGTTAGCTAACGAGACAGGTTTACATGCAACTAATTTGATGCATTCATGCAAAGAAAGCAAGCTGAAGTTCCCCCTGTGAGTGAATTTCGCTGTGTTGTTTCCTCTTGACATATGTTCGCATTCAGCAAAAATCTCAATGGCGAAACTAGAACTTGTAGCCTGTGTGGTAAAAAAAGAGCTATTAAATTTTGATTTTTTTGGCGGCAGGGGGTTCCTTTAAAATTCCATAGATTTTTCTATGATTTCTAGCAAGCATTGGGCTTTTTTTTTTTAAAAAAAAAGTGCACAGCTTATTTCTTGCCTCCGCAACTTTAACCTAATGCATCATTACAAAAAAAAAAAAAAATCTTGGAGACGTTCAATCTCAATCGACGTTTTGAATGGATTCGCACAAATCTTGAGTTCCATCTATTTGTAGGTTTTGTCGAACAAAAGAAAAATAGTTTCATCAAACAGTACTAAACATTTTGTATGTGTATCTTTATGGGGTGTTCTTTTAGACTGTGACTGATGGTTTTTGTCTGCGCTTTTCGATACGGCAGTGCATAGCGGAGGCACCAAGGTAGATGGTGTACACAGTTTTAAGCTCGGGAAGTCGTTTGCAGAATCCGCTTCATACCATGTTTCGACGTTTATCTTTTTGACTTTCGAAGAAACCAAAACCCAAAAACAAAAAAAACATGGACTCTCTACGTAGGGTTCATGGACGGTTCACAGAGAACTGCCTGTGCTATAATTATCACAAATGATTTTCCAAGCGTGACAGTGTACCCATCTAAGAAACGAAACTATCACAGATGATACTTGTTAAAAACCGTCTGCGATGGTTCACAGACGGTTATTAATATGAACCGTTTGTGATAATTGCAGAGATTATAGATGGTTTTTAATTAGAACCCTATGTGATAGTTCACAGACGGTTATTAGTATGAACCATCTGTGATAGTTGCGTATCACAGACGGTTTGTGGTTGGAATCATCTGCGATATATATTTGTACGCATGAATGGCACTTCGTCTCCCCGATGCACACCTCTTCGATCATTTCGGCTCCCCGATGCACCTCTTCGTCTCACGCGCCGGATTTTCTTTGTTGTATAAAAATGAGTGTCTACCACCGGAGATTAATTCCCACATCCCTGATCCTGTACAAGCCCTCGTCGGCTGCCCGCCTATTTTCCTTGTCTCTTAAGAACAAATAAATGGCTCCCTACTCTTCCTTGTCACTGTAAGTTCAAACTCTATTAAATTATTTTTAGTGATAATAACAAATGCAATTGTGAGACTAACATGTTTATTAACTATGATATTGCCTAGTCTCATTTGGATGTGATTATACAAATGTGAGATTAACTTGTTTGTTAAATTATGATATTGCTTAAGTCTCATTTGGATAAAGAGGTGAAAATCATGGAGATATGTTTCTACATCATATTCTTATATCTCAGTGCATCTCTCGGATCCAAAATATAAATTGAACTCTACCAAAACTCTAAAATGAATATGTGCATATACTTTTACTATACATTCTTATATGCACGCATTTAGAGGAATTCACTCTATGTTTTGTGGTTTCATTAAGTATTGATCTATATTTCTCTTTCAACACATATTAGGATCTATACTTTAAAATGTACCATTTGAGTATATAAAACTTGTGTAGTTCATATAGCTCTTCCATTATGTGTTAATGATTGGATAATTAATGACAACCGGATATGTAAGCTTTGTTAGCAATCAATCTAAAAAAATAAACATTCACGTTCAAATAAGTTAATTGCTTGGAAAGCTTATCCTAGAGTATACAATTGTTGTGTACATGTTGTATACTTGTAAATCAATTTTGTATCTTATTATTTGTTGAGATTATCATGAATTACCAAAAAGAGAAGATTGTAGAATATAGTCATTCTATTATGAGTAAATGGTGAAGTTCTGGTAATTAATGGGAACTGATTTGTGGGCTAACATTTTCTTTGAGTTGGATGAATATGTTAAATTTCACAAATGAAGACTTTTATATGTTGAAAATCATCAAGTTAAGATACATGATGGAAGATGGTTTCATGAGTTGAAGCCCATCAAGAAGAATATGTATCATGAATTGATGCATGTCCAAGAGGAGCTGATCATGAGTTAATCATCGAGTCAAGTGAAGACCCATCGTGTGTTTGTGGAGTTCAAGTGAATGATGTATCATGGATTGATGCATATCAAGACAATGACCTAAAACAAAGGAATAGTTAGCTAGGGCTAAGTATGTGTTCCTAGTCTTTTACCAGTCTTGGTGTTTGGTTGGAAGACCGGATTGCTAGTATAGGTTGTCACACTATTAAGAGGGGTCATGTCCAATAGCTTGAGTCTCAGTATGTATTAATAGCTCAATCTCTCTTACTCTAGCTCTCTGTAGCATGATGCTATTATTTGCGCATATGATTTACAATAGTTGAGGATCATATGATGAATCCTTGTAGCATGAGACTATACATTACGAATGTATTTTGCAAGTGATTGAAGTCCATGTTTCCTACTCCTTGTGGTATGAGGCTCATGTTTGCAAATGTGTTTTGCAAATGGTTGAAGCTCATATATAATTCTTGTAGCATGTGAAATGTGTTTTGCAAACATGTTGAGTCTATAGACGTATACCTTGTGTCATGATTTTAAAAGTGTGCAAGCGTATTTTGTAATTTGTTAGGAATCATGGTTGATCTGTGCGTGCATAATACTATAGTTTGTAAATGTGTTTCGCAAAATTGTTGAAGTATATGCACTTCTCAGAAAAATCAGAACTACCACAGTGTGTCATGCGGTACTACCGCTGGGTGGAAGTAACGACGTTGGAATCACGGTACTACTGCGTTCGTTGGTGGTCGAAGACAAATGTGGTCAAAAACCAACGTGGTCAAAGACCTGAGAGGTCGAAGATCTGTGTGGTCGAGGATCGATGTGGTTGTCGGAGACCTGTGTAGTCGAAGATTGACGTGGTGGTCGAAGACTGACGTGGTCGATGTGGTTAAACCAACTTGGTCGAGGACCTATGTGGTCAAGGATCTACGTGGTCAAACCAACGTGGTTGAACCATCGTGGTCAGAACTAGCGTGGTCGAAGACCAGCATGGTCGGAGACCTATGTAATCGAAACTAACATGGTCAGAGACCAGCATGATTAGAGACCTGTGTGGTTGAACTAGATAATGTGGTTGAAGAACAGTATGGTCGACGATCGGTATTACCAGCTCTGCGTGAGCAGTCCAACTTGCTTGTGGTACTATCGGCTCTGTGTGAATGGTACTACTGAAGTTGCGGTACGACTGCTTGTGTAGCGGTACATTTTTTCTAGAGAGTTACATGTTGGAAGGTTTTCTCCACCCTGAAAAAACGGTAGTTCTGTATGTGTGAAGCAGTACTACCGCTGTGCGGTAATATCAAAAATTGTGTGGCGGTACTACCGATCCGGTCTGTAACGACTAGTTTTCCGACCATTACAGAGGGGAGCGGTAGTACCGGCACTTTGTCTGCAGTACTACCGATTTCCCTAATTCCTGTCCCCAATGGCTAGTTTCAAGGTGTGGGGTATAAATACTTCCTTTTGGCCGGTTGGGGTAAGATTTTTGGCACTCTATTTTACTATCTTGAGCAAGTGTGAAGTTCTCCTCTTAATTGTGTATATGTTGTACCTTTTGAGCAAAGAGAAGGGCTTTAGATTGCATATGTTGCACTAGAGGTAGATTTTATATCCACTTGAACTTGTGTATTCGTTGTACATGGTGAGAGTCAAGCAAGGGGTTTGACTTATTACTCTTAGAGGTTGCCGACTCCTAGATAATGTTGGAGGCGTTGTACGTGGTGATCTTTTTAAAGAAGATTGTGAGAAGACTTGGTAAGTTGTGAAGGTTAGAGCTTACCTACCCGGAGTGGGAAAGAGCTACCACTAGTGAAATTGAGGTGTTGGCTTAATTCATAGAGCTAGTCTAATTCATTTGTGCTTATCTCAACGTGAACTAAGCGAGACCAGAAAGTCTCTGAACACTACGGTAAAAAGGAACCATGTCTTTATGGTTTATTTTCTTGTGCTCAATTACATTCAAGCAATTTACATTTATAGAATTAAATTGATTGCTTGTCATCTTAGAATTACAAACCTTGACATAGACTTAGATTGTTAGTGCACTTAGGTGAAACTAGTTGATTTAGGATTTATTTGTGCTAAACCAAATTGGTTTACACTTCTACATTATAAACTTGGTTTTAGCAAAATAATTGATAGAAGAGAATTTTTGAAAACAGCATATTCACCCCTCTCTAGTTGGCCTTCTCGATCTTACAAATGGTATTAAAGTTTGATCTCTCAATTATTAGGCTTCACCCCTAAAGAGTTAAAAGATAGCGAATAGTAATATAGTGCACCTAGATGAACCACCTCTATTTGGTGGCACGAATTATGACAATTGAAAATTTTGCATTATACGTTATTTTAATGTCAGGAGTCCTAAAATTTGGTGGTTGTAGATATGGGTTTTTCTCCTCCATTTGATTCTCTTGCTCCAATAATTGAGAAAGAGAAATGATCACCTATTGACGCTTAAGCAACTAACGCTCTATTTAGTGCTTTGAGTGTAGAGGTCTTGTCATCAATACAATATGCAATCTTGAGAGCGTTCATGAGATGTGAACTAAAATTCAAAATGATTATGAAATGTCCACCTCAACCAATGAGGATTGCATACAAGAGTATATCTTAGGAGAAGAATTCTCAATCTCTAGCTCCGACAATGAAGAATCCACAAGTCCCTCCACATCAACTCATTGCTTTATGGCTAAAGGTAATAAAAAGGTAAACAATGATAATGATGAACCTCATATGATGAGTTGATAGATATGTTAGAAGAGTTTAATGAATATCTTGGGAAGGAAAAAGCTAAGTATAATATTTGGAAGAATGAGCATGTATCTCTTTAAAATGATTATAATAAGCTAAAAAGAGAACATGAAATTCTCCTTCTTAAAAAATATTCGAAGCCTAAGGTGGAGAAAGGCATTGCTTAGAATTTACTAGATGATATGCCATGTGTAGCTCCTAATTCTTGCATTTCATATAAGGTTACCATATCCATCTCTTGTGATGATTTGCTAGATATGCCTTGTTGCTCAAAAATAGATGCTTTTTTACTTCCTCTATACTTATTGAGACTAACCTTATAGTGAAAAACAAAGAGCTCAAGGACCAAGTCACAAGATTAAATCATGACTTAGAGAAGTGTTATAAAGGGAATGCCTCTCTTGACAAACTTTTGAGTAATCAAAGAAAATCAAATAATAAGAGAGGTATTGGTTTCATCTCTAAGAAGGAGAATAGCAAGACAAGGCACAATGCAAGTCACACGAAGAAATATATCAAGTGCTATAGATGTAACAAGAATGGTCACTTTGTCTCTAAGTGCCCCAATGAGGTAGATGACAAGACAAAGTCGTCAAAGAAGAGGCAAACCGGCAATGAGTAAGATAAGAAGACAAGAACGAGTAGCAAATGCCAAAGTTGCTACAATTACCAGAAAAAGGGATATTTTAGTAAGGATTGTCCTAAAGGTATCATTCCTAAGCCATATCTTCATAATGAACATTTTTTGCTTAGAAAGTATAGAAATAGCAATGTGTTTACTAAGAATATTAATTCACAAAATTTTAATGTTAGGGCCATTTGGGTGCCCAAATCTATTATGACTAACATTCATGGATCCAACCAAGTTTTGGGTACCAAAATACGCATAATTGCTTAATAGGTACTTAGAGAGGCATTGGAGGTTTGGTCATTCATGAAGAGGTGAATTCCGCCATGTGCAAAATAGGAGCCAAGTTTAAGGACGATCTTGCCACATCATGAACCAGTGCCATCTCAGTAATAAGTACTTACATTGTAATATGTAGCCCTTGCCTTGTGTAGGTTATTTTATATGAAAATCTTGTAAAAAGGGTGTTCTTACTGTTGTTTTAAATTTTCATTATCATAATCATGAGTAAGATGGAGTGACACATTAAGAGAAGTGCTAAGTCATATTCATGCATATAACATCCCTTTATGTCCCAAATTAATAAAGTGCTAGTATTGATTTTCAAAATTGAGCCATTTAGCCAAAAGTAAAAGACATGAAATTATTTGTATATCTTTGAAAAACTAGTTGAAAAATATATACAAATACATTTCAAAGGTTTTGGATTTAGAAAAACTTATTTTAAGTAAAATTGAGTTTCTAACTCAAAACTAGAAATCTATTATCTTGTTTTGACTTTAAACTCAAAATTTGGCCAAAATCTATTCTAAAAGGATTTTGAAAAGGTATTCAATATCAAAATCCTAGAGTTAGCTATTTTAAACATTATTGGTATTCAAAAGTTTTCCAAAAAGCCAACCAATCAAAAGTTATTTGATTTTGAAACTCATCCAAAATCTTAAGTTGACCTAAGTGGTCATAATCTTGCACTTAAAGTGTGTTTTGCCATCTGATCCAAAATTATTGACATATATTGGCTTATTTACAACTCATACAAAAAATTGGATGCTTAAAATACCCTCGCTTACTCATTTTTGCAATCTTGAAGATTTCATTGAAAATAAGTTTGTTTTTGAAAAATAAAAGCCTAATTCGTTAAAAGTCTTTTGAATATAGATTTCAATCTTAGCATCTAATTGAAAATGATCCACAAGTGGTTTATGTTTCTTTGTGAAAAACTTTAGAGCAAGTTACAACACTATATCTTTTCTCTCCTCTAAATTTCAATTCTTGGCATGCTTTCAGTTGAAATTCGTTACAACCACAGTTTGCAAGCGGTACTACCGCAGAGCGGTATGACCATATTTTGAACGGTGGTATGACCGTATCTAGGAAAATGGCCGATTTGACCTAAATTTGTTGATGTCCTTTTTCCTTAGCTATTCTCTTTGCTCCTAAAAGTCAAGTTGATCCTTTATATCCATGCTAGCTACCCTCAAGTAATCTCTCAACTTCATGTGCCATTTTGATCATATTGTGACGCTTTTATCATAAAAATGGCATTCTCTCTGAAGTGGTAGACTTTTTTTGATTATCTTTATCTCGGCATAAGTTTCACCTTATCTTTACGAGTGATATCATTATTGCCCTTTCAAAGTGATATCAAGTTTCCCTTCTTGCCGAGTAAAATCTTTTCTTAACCAAGCTCTCTCTCTCATATGATATCTCTCCTTTATGGTATCTTCTCGAATGATTTCATCCTCCCCTTATAAGTGGTATCTTCCTACAAGTGTTATACCCTTCAAATAATATCAAATGTAAATAATTGAAAATCGCTCAAGGTTATTTTCAGTGGTGTACAGGTAATCTACAAGTGATACCTCATTTATTCAAGATGAATTTAAATTGGTATTCACAAGTGGGTTTAAGTTCTTCAAGAGAACATCAAGTGCCCAAAATTGACCTTACAAGATACAAGTTAATCATAAAGTGGCGTCAAGTTTTACAAATAGAATCAATCACACTTGGTGTCATGTATGCTCTTAAATGGAATCAAGTCTTTACAAATGAATTTAATCATACTTGATATCATTTAAGTTCATCAATGGTATCAAGTCTCTATAATTGAAATTAGTTATACTTGGTATTATTTATTTTTACAAGTGGTATGTTTCACAAGTGATATCTAATATCATTATAAGCGGTATACATATCAAAGCATGTATGCTTTCATGAAAAAGGACAAAATAACCACAATAGGTTAAACATTACCTATTATGGTGAAAAGAAGAAATCATTTTTCTTGGTGCTAGATGACATAAAGAGAGAAAGTTTAAATAAAAAAAAGGAAAAGATACAAAAAGAGAAGAAAAACAAGAAAAAGAGAATCCTTTGTGTAGGGGGGGGGGTTCTTTGTGAAAAACGTATATAGTATCTTGGAATTACTTAAACAAAAGGGGTAAAGTATAAATATTGAAAAAAACTATATATGGATCTTGTGAATGAATGTGTTTCATTCTCATTTGCTTTTTGAAGTTTGGATAAAAAAATAGTCTACCCTCATGCAAATGAAGTGCGTTTTAGCATAACTTTTGAATGGAGACTCCGTTTTCAAAATTCTTGTCGAAATAGTTTCTTAGGATTCCAAAGTTTGTTTTTGCAAAATTTTAAAGCATTTCAAATTTATCAGAAAAAGTTATGCCCTTTCCTCACTTTGTTCAACTGCTAAAATTTTAAAGTTTTGCATGGTTTTAAGCAGATTTGTTATTTTTATGTCTCTAAGTGTGCTTATAATCTGAGAAAGTCATAATTCTGACTTTTGATCCTCTATTATTGATCTATATTGAAAAATCTTACTAGCTTTATTAGAATTTTGTAAGTCAGTTCTTTAGCTAGCTTTTGAAGCTCAATTACAACATCAAAATCTGAAAAATCTGAAACTTCCGTTAGAAGGAGCTCTCAAGGGTAAGATTATTTGAATGAATTTTAAATATTTTTCCTTTTGTTATCTCAAACTTCAAATTGGTCATATGTATCTATTTGTATATTCTTTATGATCAAAATTAAGTTGGATTAATTGTCAAGCTCATTCTTTTTTGTCTAGACTCCATTTTGGCTAAATCTTTTTTTATTGCTTTTTGGTGATAAATGCCAAAAGGGGGAGAATAGCATTGTTAAAATTAAATTTGACAAAAAGAGGGAGGATTTTCTATATGAGCTATGATTGATGTGTTAAAGGGAGAATAGTTTGTCAAAAAGAAAATTAAATTTAACACATTTGGATACTTGTGATTTTACCTTCTCTCATACATTTGCTTTGTGACATGCATGAATAGCCTAATTTCCTATTACATGTTCATTTTCATCCAAATGCTATTATTGTTAATGGATTTATTATCCATCACCAAAAAAAGGGAGAGATTGTAAGTTCAAACTCCATTAAGTTGGTTTTGGTGATAATAATAAATGTAATTGTGAGACTAATGTGTTTATTAACTATGATATTGCCTATGTATGCATTCTACATCATATTCTTACATCTTAGCGCATTCCTCGGATCCAAAATATAGATTGAACTCCACCAAAAGTCTAAAATGAATAGATGCATATATTTTTATTGTACATTCTTATATGCACACATTTAAGGAGAGTTCAATCTATGTTTGATGGTTTCATTTAGTACTGATCCATGTTTTTCTTTCAACACATATTAGGATCTATACTTTGAGTATATAAAATTTTTGTAGTTCATATATACTCATAATTGGTTTAAATTAAGTCAATTGCAATTGGTTTGTCATCTAGTTCCTCCATTATGTGTTAATGGTTAGATGATTAATGACAACCGGATGTGTAAGCTTTGCTAGCAATCAATCTCAAATGATAAACACTCACATTCAAATAAGTTAGTTGATTCGAAAACTTATCTTAGAGTATACAATTGCTGTGTACATGTTGTATACTCGTAAACCAATTTTTATCACATTATTTGTTAAGATTGCCATGAATTACCAAAAAAAAGGAAGATTGTAGAATTTAATCCCTCTAGTATACGTTAATAGTGTCGTTTTGATAATTAATGGTAACTGATTTATGCACTAACATTTTCTATGAGTTGGATAAATATGTTAGGTTCTATAAATGAGGATGACTTGGAATTACTTGATGTGTTAAAGATCATCAAGTTAAGATATGAGATGGAAGATTGCTTCATGAGTTAAACGCCATCAAGATGAGAATGTATAATGAGTTGATGCATGCCCAAGAAAAGATGATTATGAGTTGATCATCGAGTCAAATGAGGGTCCATCATGTGTTGATAGAGTTTAAGTAAATGATGCATCATAGGTTGATGCATATCATGACAATGACCCTTGAAAAAGGTATGACTAGCTAGGGCTAAGGATGTGTTCATAGTCTTTTACCGGTCTTGGTGTTTAGTTGGAAGACCAGATTGCTAGTATAGGTTACTGCACTATTAAGAGGGGTCATATCTAGTAGCTTGAGTTTTATCATGTATTGATAGCTCAATCTCTCTTGCTCTAGCTCTCCGTAGCATGATACTCTTATTTGTCAATATGTTTTACAAATAGCTGAGGCATGGTTGATCCTTGCATGCATATACTATAGCTTGCAAATTTGTTTTACAAAATTATTGAGGTATATGCACTTCTTAGGAAAATCAGAACCACCACAATGTATCATGAGGTACTAGCGCTGGGTGGAAGTACCGGCATTGGGATCATGGTACTACTACGTCCGTTGGTGATCAAAGACCTATGTGGTTAAAGACAAATGTGGTCAAAAATCAACATGTCAAAGACTTGAGTGGTTGAAGACTTGTGTGATTGAGAATTGATGTGGTCAAAGATCGACGTGGTAGTTGGAGACCTGTGTAGTCAAAGACTGATGTGGTTGAACCGATGTGGTTGAACCAGAGTGGTCAAGGACCTATGTGATCGAGGATCTACATGGTCGAACCAATGTGGTCAAACTCACATGGTCTAACCATCGCGGTTGAACCGACGTGGTCGGAACCAGCGTGGTCAGAGACATGCGTTGTTGAAACCAACATGGTCATAGGACTGTGTGGTCGAACTAGACATTGTGATCGAAGAACAGTGTGATCAATGATCGGTAGTACCAGCTCTGTGCGAGTGGTCCGACCTGTATGCAGTACTATCGACTCTATGTAAGTGCTGCTATTGGAGTTGTGGTACGATCGCTTGTGTAGTGGTATGTTTTTCTAGAAAGTCACCTGTTGGAAGGTTTTCTCCTCCCCGGGAAAATAGTAGTTCGCATGTGTGGAGTGGTACTACCGCTGTGCCGTAGTATGGAAAACTGTGTGGTGGTACTATCGATCTAGTTTGTAATAGCTAGATTTCCGACCGTTACAAAGAAGAGTGGTAGTACTGGCACTTCGACTTTGGTACTACCGATTTCCCTGATTCCTGTCCTCACGGCTAGTTTCGAGGTGTGGAGTATAAATACTCCCTTGTGGCTATTGGGGTAAGATTTTTGGCACTCTATTTCACTCTCTTGAGCTAGTGTGAGGTTCTCCTCTCAATTGTTCATGTGTTGCACCTTGTGAGCGAGGAGAAGGGCTCTAGATTGCATGTGTGGCATATATAAATGGATTTTATATCCACTTGAGCTTATGCATTCGTTGCACGTGGTGAGAGTCAAGCAAGGGGCTTGACTTATTACTCCTGGAGTTTGCTGATTCCTAGACGACATTGGAGGCATCGTGCGCGGTAATCTTCTCAATGAAGGCTCTGAGAAGACCTGGCAAGTTGTGAAGGTTGGAACTCACCTACCCAGAGCGGGAAAGACTACAACGTCGATGTGTTGGCTTAATTCGTGGAGCCGGTCTAATTTGTTTGGGTTTACCTCAATATAGACTAAGGGAGACCGCCAAGTCTCCGAACACCACGGTAAAAAGGAATCATGTCTTTATGGTTTATTTTCTTGTGCTCAATTATTAAGTCTGCTAGCTAGAAGATGATATTTCTATCTTTTGGGTCAAAAACGGGGGGCTTAGATAATTTAATCTTGACATTTGATCAACTAGGAAGTTATAAATTTTTTTGAATAGATTCTATGATTGGTATGGTTTGCTATAATACGATGTGGGAGTTGGAATTTATGATAATTTTGGTGCGAGAACAGCAGGGGAGACTATCCGGTATAGGGGGAATGTTATGGATTTGGAGAGCGTGTAGGAGTGTTGTTGATTAAGCATTATGTTGTATTGCTGTAGCTTATATTGAGTTTCAGTGTTTACTATAGGAGGAGTAACTTCGGTGTTGGTGTTATCTTCTAATCAACCCAATCGTCACAACTAGAGAGGTGGGTGCATAGTAAAATGGTAGTTGATGGTTGATAATTGTTCAGTGTTGTTGATTTAATTGTGTTATACAATATTTAATCATCTCTTGTTTAGTATGACATTAATTTGATGATAAATATGATATATGGTAACATGATGAAAGATTGCATTCATGACATGACATATGCATTATGAGTCAGGGCGGTGAGAAAGTCAAATAGCTATAAATAAAGCTACTTGACTAATTCGGTATGCTCTTGTATAATATCTATAGAGATAGGCACCTCCACCAGAGTCGAGGAAAAAGCCTACTTTGCTAGGTACCTCCACAGGATGGAGGTAGAGGGTGACATCGATGGGTGTACCCTTCACTATATCAGTATAAGCTATAGAAGAATACATGAGCATGAGCATTACATTGCACTAAAGAAATTTGATATGAGAAAAGAGAATGGTGAAAATTGATAAGTGAATTGAGTATGTTGTTGTTTCTATTATTTTATTGTGTACTTGCTCAGTCGTGGACTCATCTTTACTTTATTGATGTTTTAAGGTAAACGTTGAAGGTGACTTGCATGGGTAGAAGTAGCACATGGAACTTTGCACTTTTGTAGTTCTCCATGCACTTAGAGATCAATAAATTATCACTATGTTTAGTTTAGACTTGCCATATTATTCCTTAGATGAATAATTATTTTCCTTAGTTCCCTTATGATTCTTAATGATGCTACTTGATGAGCTCCTTGGTTACCTTAATGATTGATTTGTTTTAGTGACTATGGTATTCATATTAAGTTCAATTTGTGGTATATCATGTTGCTAAAATTTATACTTTCTATTTTGTTGAATATTTATTCTTAAAGTCTAGTTGTTGGTAATACTTATTTATTGGTTAAAAATTAGCAGTGATAGTAGTTGTGGGTAACATCTTGGGCTTTTATTAAGCCAGAGTGTTATAGTTGGTATCAGAGCGGCCTTTAGGTCTGTAATGGAATATTGATAATTTAATCTAGATAATCAACAAAAAGTTAGCCTAGGACTGGTAAACCTAAAAAAATTATTTAGGTTGGATAATTTCTAACATATGAGTTAGGCTAATTAATTTGTTTGAAATAAAATTTGACACACTGGTGCACATTTGGTTGGGATTGGGTCAACATTGCATTTATGCTTCCGATATTTTATGGTTAATAAGTGTTATTATGAGATGTTACCTTTCTATTTTTTGCATGTTTGTTAGTTGAGATGGATAGTAAGAATGAGAGGTAGAAATTGTAATTGTGGCCATGGGCATAACTAGATTGTGCCACCTCGTGTGGTACATGACTATCGAAGGGTTTTCCTTCGATATCCTTATTCACAAATGGTAGGGGATGGGTTCCTATTGCATGCTTTTTTTTGTCTATGAGAGAGTTATTGTTTCCTAATGGGGTTTTGTGGGTTAGTTGCTTATGGTGTTGATGACGATGTCTCATTGGCTATTTTGGTCCATGAAGGGATTATAGTTTCTATACAATTATTAAACTATTCTTGTTACTTTTGAAAATTATCACGTTACCTGGTCATCTTTTCATGGTGGTTTTACCATTTTATTTAGAGATTTGACTTGTTTCTTAGCACAATTTTTTTTTGGATTAAGGAGAACATCTTTTGTAAGCCATATTTTATGTGGAAGTTTTAAATCTATATGTTTTGGGAGTAACTTGTGTGTTGAAGTTTAATATCTAGTTTTGCAAAGGAAAAATACTAAGCTCTTGCTGTGATGACTTCTTCAGTTTTTTCAAAAGTATTGGTAAGATATGAAATGTCAAGTTGGGGAAGAAAGTAGTGTATAAATGATTTTAAGCAATATCTTGTGAGTGAAATTGATTAAATGTGTTAGCATCCTACAATAGTTTCATGATGAATAGTGAATAGGAATTATTATAAATATAGGAAAGTGTAGAGCATTGTTGAATCGATATATCACTAGAATGTTAGGAATTCTTAACTATATTGAATGAATTAGGTTATTTGGTCCCAGTAGATTATTCTAATCATTTGTGAAGGTTATGTTAAAGATACATGAGATTTTTGTCTTTGACAAATATTAATCTTGAATTAATCTTTTCTAAGGATACTTGGTGAACATATATAGATGCTTGATATACATGTTTCTTGCCATGCTAAATTGACCTAATGTGTTTAAATGAATGGATAAATATTGTTGCATCATCGTGTAAAACCTTGTTTAGTAGAGGTTAAATTGTTGAAGCTTTAATGGTATTTTGCTCTAAGTTCTGAACATAAGATGGAATTTCTGAATCTGTGTTTGTAATTATTTATGTGACTGGTAAGACAATAAATAGATTATATAATCAAGATAATCATCAACCATTAATGAGAATCACTAGAGTGCACTTATTGTGCACTAATGTTGGTATTGAGAATCACTAGGGGTTGAATGAATGAAGTTTGATAAATATTTTATATTTGTGTGCTTTCTGAGGTTGGTGGGTAATATAGTTGTCTTTGACTAAAGGATTTTCCTGGAGTATTATGGTTGTTGAGCTAATCTTGTGATGCTTTGTGAGTTTTAGAACTTAGGATGTGAAAACAAAATATTATGAAGCAGTTTAGTCTGATTTTGGAAAGCTTTAAGATATGATAGTAGCATTTGATAATTCTTGTTAGGGGATTGTTAAATTGGTACTTGCTTAATCGTTGGTAAGTGCATTTGATGGTGATGTTAAACCTTTTAGAAAAAAAGGTTGACGTTCAAAAATAATTTAGTGGAATGTTTGGGGTTTGTATTCATAATTCATTTTAGGTCTGTTGGCTTACATGGTAGTAGTACTTTATAAAAATGTTTGTAGCGATGCAATTATTTATCTCGTAAGTGAACTCATTTCCTAGTGTTAAAGCTTTCATGCGTACTGTTGTTTTATTGTCCTTTCATTATTTATGCCTGTGAGTTATTGAATCTTTCAAAGGTATGAAAATTTGATACATTATTTAGATCATTACCATTATGTACATTGCCAGATTTTCTAGAGGAAATTTGATCTTGTCATTCCAATAAAAACCTAGAAACAAATTGGTGTAATAATCTAATCAATGTGGTATTATCGTGGTGTACAAATTGTCCCTGAATGAATGATCTTATTGGAATTTGAACTTTCTTAAAAGCAGTCGGTGGAGACTAGATTCACTTGTTAGAGTTTCTATATCATTTACAACTGAAATTTTATTGTACAAGTATTTAAAATTGAAATTATAAAATGGTATGGCTTAGTATCCTTGTCCAACTAGAAGTAATGGAAGAATTAATTGTTGTGGCAAGTAATATTTGAAGTTACCCAGATTTCAAAGCTACAATTTTAATGTGATTTTCGATAACAACAAAATGAAGTTAGATTTGCGTTGGTCATGGATGGAATTTGTTGGATTGTGATAATTGTGTGTAGGGGATACTAAAGGTAACTATCCTTTAAAAAGAACTAAGCTGATGGGATTCAATGGGGAATCTATATTTAGGTGATGTCGGAATTAACTATGTATGGTGTTACTTTTGTGAAGTAGTTTTGCTAATGCATTTCATGACTGGTGTACTAGGGTTTCTCTAGATTTACAGTGGTGCTGCAATTAGTTTAAGTTTAACCTTGAAACTTGGTAATTTAAAAGAGAATGTGTATGTAGGATATGTGATGCTTTGGGAACTTGGTAATTTTGGTTCTTGTTGACTTTATGTGTTTTATCCAATGTTGTTTCAAAAGTGAAGTGGTTTCCTGGTGGTATGTATGATCCTTTTCTTTACTTAAAAAGGAGGAATTGTTATTTTGTATATTTGAGTGATTTCACCTTTGGCTTATGTGGGTTTTAAATGTAAACTATTTATTTGAAGGGTTGAATGGTTTCTTGGTGAATCTTTCTTTTCAGAGTGGATTCTTTTAAAAGAGAGTTGGTTTAAGGAGTATGACATGTGTTTTTTCCATGTTAAAAAAGGATATGCCCCACAAAGTGATAGAATCATATGGGAGGTAAGGAAGAGCTCCTGGTGTTATCGAGAGATTGGGCATTTTGGTTTTTTGGAGTGTGGTTCGGATTTCTTTTTCCTGAGACAGGTTGTGCCAAATAAATTTACTTAGCGGGTTGCAATTTTTGTGAGTAAAATGAGTTGACGTTGAATATAGGAGCAAATTCTTAAGGAGGGAGCGTGTAATACCCAAAAGCTTAATTGAAGCTGAAGTTGAAAGGTGAATTGAAAATATGAAGCGTAGTTTGGGAATACGAGACTATAGATACGTAGATCTTATTAAGTTAATTGTGTAAAGTTCGAAGTTTAGGATAAGCCTTTACGGATATGTGAGGAATAGAAAGCTATGTCTAATCAGGAAAAGAAAAAAATGGTAACTTAAGAGAGCTATGACAATGTGAGAAAACGGCAATGGGATCTTAAGGTGAGAGTCCAGATACTCTGAGGTCATCCATGCATCGCTCCTCCATTCGACCGCATGCATTTGCTGCCACACACTATGTCGTCGGCATTCTTCCGCGTGGTGTTGACACATACCCGGGCATGAAATCTCCCGCGTGAGACTGGTCGCCTGATCGCCAACACATGTGCACATTTACGAACACTACCCGGCTGCCTGCGATCGTTGCGTGCGCGTGCGTGCTAGCGCCTCACCCGATCACTCGATGTGTTGGTCACCTTCCTGAGTCCCAACTCCTATGCTGCAGTGTCCTACTGCGCCGCCATGTTCGCAACTAATCATTGCATTGCATGTGCCACTGTGTGTCCATGCTACATGCTATGCTATGCTTCAATTTCTATTATTTATTTATTTTATTAGAGATTAGAATTTATATTAGAGAGGTAGTATGTGTTCGTCAGGAAGATCAAATAGTAGATCAGTTTAATCTATTGTATTGTTCTACTATGATTTTGGAGATCGTATAAGTGTAATTTGGGAATTTCATCTACTAGAAAATTGTACAGGATTTTGATAGCTTTATGTAGAATTTTTATTCATATCAATCGATGAATAGATATTGAATTATGAATTTTGTAAGCCTGTTGTCTGGTAAATTTACCATGTTCTGGTAGCACGTATTAATTGTAGATTAAAAATAGAAGGTGGAATAATTGGGGTATTTGTTCTACACGAAAAATGTAGGTAATTTCTTAAGAACTCCAGAGATTGTAAGAATATGATTTTGGATGAGTATAGCAGAAGTTATGCATTTTGGGATACTATTGTCTAGAACCGGGTTGCTGCTGGATATAGTTATGGAAAACCTTAATTTGACTGATTTAATGGCAGAATTATATTTTGGGCATAACTTATAAGTGGTAGATAATTTTCTATAGTTTCTAAAAATATCATAGTTCAATAATCAGGGGCGAAGCCAGACGACAGGAGCATTGGGGTCACCTCTATTGCACGATGGTGTCTCTTCCACCGATGAACAGTAATAAACAGTAATTTTCTATAAGGTTTGCTAAATTTCATTGGGGTCAATGGACCCCAATGCTTACACACTGGCTTCGCCCCTGTCAATAATTTGCATGTGTAGATTAAAAGATATGAAATTATAAAATCTGCTATCCAGAAGATTACAGATATGTCTTCTGAGTTGAAATAGGGGTTTAGGTGATTTAATCTGGATATTTGATCAACTAGGAAGTTATAGAAAATTTTGAATAGATTCCATAACTGGTATGGTTTGCTATAATACGATGTGGGAGTTGAAATTTATAATAATTTTGGTGCTGGAACAATAGGGAAGACTGTCCGATATAGAGGGAAAAGTTGTTGATTTGGGGAGCATGTAGAAGCGTTGTCCGTTAAGCATTATGTTGTATTTTTAGTATGTATTGAGTTTCAATGTTTACTATAGGAGTAACTTCGGGGTTGGTGTTATTTTCTAATCAACCCGGTCATCGCAACTAGAGAGGCGAGTGCATAGTATAATAATAGTTGATGGTTGATAATTATTCATTGTTGTTGATTTAATTATGTTATATAATATTTAATCATCTTTTGTTCAGTATGACTTTAATTTGATGATAAATGTGATATGTGGTAAAATGATAGAAGATTGCATTCATGACATGACATATACATTATCAGTCAGTGTGGCGAGAAAGTAAAATAGCTATGAGTAAAGCTATTTGACTTATTCGACATGCTCTTGAGTAAGACCTGCAGAGATAGGCACCTCAACGGGAGTTGAGAAAAAGACTTACTTCGGTAGGCACATCCACAGGGATGCAGGTAGAGGGTGCCATCTACGGGTGTACCCTCCTCTATACCGGTATAAGCTACAAAAGGAGACATGAGCATGAGCATTGCATTGTACTAAAGAAAATTCATATGAAAAAAGAGAATGGTGAAAATTGATAAGTGAATTGAGTATGTTATTGGTTCTATTATTTTATTGTGCACTGCTGAGTCATGCACTCATTCTTACTTTGTTGATGCTTTTTTGTGAATGTTGAAGGGGGCATGTATGGTAGAAGTAGCACATAGAACTTTGCACTTTTGTAGTTCTCCATGCACTTATAGATCAATAAATTATCACTATGTTTAGTTTAGACTTGCCATGTTATTTCTTAGATAATAATTGTTTTTCTTAATTCCCTTATGGTTCTTAATGATACTACTTGATGAGCTCCTTGGTTAGCTTAATGATTGATTCATTTTAGTGATTATTTGGTTCATATTAAGTTCAATTTGTGGTTTATCATGTTGCTGAAATTTATACTTAGTATTTTGTTGAATGTTTATTCTTGAAGTCTAATTGTTGGTAATATTTGTTTATTAGTTAAAAATGGTAGTGATAGTAATTGTGGGTGACATCTTGGGATTTTTGTTAAGCAGGGGTATTACAATAATCATCAAGGACTCTATCGCCAACACTAAAGGTTGACTCTGAAGATACGGTGCTAGCAGGTATATTCAAAACTTCTTTGCCATCTTCAACTCAACTGGGAACCTGCGTGCATTCAACCTCCACCAATGAATCAATTTAAAACTTGTGTCTGCTAACGGAAGATTCAATTCATCTAGATAAATGAGTGATTCTGATTTAGATGGTTCTGTAGAACTAGATGACAAAAAGGTCTAAAACTAACTTGGAAATTGAGTCTAATGAGCTACTAGTATCCGTGGTTGAAGAGGACTCGGCCCTGCTATTGGCAGCCTTCTTATGTCGATGCTGCATCTCATGTGTGGCATAGAGATCAAACAATTCAACATAGATTTCAGTCTCCTCACTAATGGTTTTGGAGGAGTCAAACATCTGTGTAAAGTACCAACTAATAAATATCATCTTAAACCTAGGATCAACAATAGTAGCAATGACCATAACATTGTTTTTTAGCCCAATACTTGTTGAACTTCTCTAATATTGTTGTACCCATACGCTTCACATGTTGATCACTAGAAGTACTTACAACCCTCAATGCAATATTAACATTCACTATGTATAGATAGAAAACATTTGCTGTGGGGGTATAGAAAACCTAAAAATGCAGTGTAATTAGCATCTGAATCAGTATATCACGTTAATGCATCCTTATAGGCAATGCAAACGGACAACATTCTATATGTTGAACTCCACCTTGTCGACATGTCAAGACTTAACCCTTTTTCAACTTCTAAACCAATGGATCTACAAATTTCTAAGAATTTATACATACGGGATGGAGACTTTTTTTATGTACTTGTTAGATTTCCTAAGTTTGCTTATTAAAGACTTCAATGGTGCCATGCCATCATTCACTACCAAATTCACTATATGAGAATAACAATGAACATGAAAACATGTAGGAACGAAATGAGTTGATCCCCTAGCAATGAACTTGGGCATCAAATTCGTAGCGACAACATCATTTGAGGCAGCATTATCCAAAGTGATTGTCATAATCTTATGTTCTATTTTCCATGCAGTTATGCATTCAAACACTGTTTGAGCTATCACATTCCTTATCTGTGGAGGATCCAACTTAAGAAAGTTCAACACACGGCATTGCATAGCCCAATTAGCATCTATGTAATCTGTGACCAAACTCATGTCACAAAGGGTTTGATTCGAAATCCACAAATCACAAGTTGAACTTATGCTATTGACAACTTGAAGACTCTTCGTAAGGTTTTCTTTATCTGTTGGTAAACCTTAAAACATTCACTTTTTATAGCCTTCCTATCAATAAACTGGTATGATGTATTCAAATACTTCATCAACACACTAAATCAAATGTGCTCTACCATCTTAAATGGATACTCATGGACAATTATCATCTTAGCAATTATTCTATGGGTTTCCTCATAATCATATTCAGTAGGGGTAACAACAAGAGATAAACTTGTCCCCTCGAGAGGATAGTTGAGTGTACCTTGAGCTTTTTGCCTTCCCACTTTGTTCAAATAGGGCACGCACTTTGGTATATGCCTTTTCAGATGTGAAGTTGCTCCCCCTTAGCTTGTAAGAAAACACTCCATGACAAAACATAAACTTTGCCTTTGTATTAGTCACTCCTTTCTCCTTCTTGGATGGAACATTCATCATATTGAAAAAGCTTCCAACAATTTGAACGCTTTCCTATGCTCTTCTTGGAAGAAGACACTAGAATACCATTCTGTATTTTTGCTCTTCTATTTAAACTTGGAGAGTTAGCACCATGATCTTCCACCACAACTGCTACCTCATCACCGCTTGGAGAATCTAGTAAAACATGTGAACCTACATTGTACTTAAGAAATCAGGTGTGTCCGAGGAGCCATGCTGCTCTGACTTCTTGCCCGGCAACTGTTAGTCAATGCAAATATCAATAAGAGCACACATGACAAGTTGGTAGTGAAACATTCATACTGACAATGAAACAAACATTCAGATTGCAAGATTCTAATTAATCCTTCCAATTTAAGAAACATTCGAAATTCATAGACCAAAGATACATCATCCAAAATCTAACTCATCAAATTGCAATTGAACTAGAGGACTAAGAGAGATTTATCGAGGCTGTCAGAGTTGGAGTAGGTTTAGCACTACCAGGTGGGCATGGATAGAGTTGATGAGGTGATGACTACATGGCTTACCACTGGGGTTGAGGTGGAGGTGGAGCCAGAGGACCTCCTCCATCAGCAGTTCTTGGATTCCATGCTTGCTTGCACATGCTGCTCCATGTGAGGGCAACCAAGATAGAGATATGGAGGGATGGTTAGGGGAGGGGGAGGCGGACGGTGAGGGGAAGGGGAGGCAGAGGCAGACGAGGAGGGGAATGGGAAGGGGAAGCAGACAACAGACTGCGAGGGGTAGGGGAGGCAGAGGTGGACATTGAGGGGAGACTGATGTGGAGGTGGACGGCGAGGGGCGGCGAAGGCAGACGGGGAGGGAGATGGGAAGGGGAGGCTGATGTGGACGACGAGAGGTAGGGGAGACGGATGCTGATGGGAGGCTGATGTGGAGGTAGATGGCGAAGGGAGGCAGACAGTGAGGGGAGGCGGAGGTGGACGGGGAGGGGGATGGGAAGGGGAGGCAAAGGCGAACGACGAGGATTAGTGGTGCAGTGGCTGTAGCTTCTGCTGATGTGTGCCTATGTGCATTGGATGTTAGGGTTAGGCTAGTTAGCATTATTGGGTTGGGTTGGCTAATCTTGCTTGGGCCAGGCCTTGATTCAACCAAGCTTAACGAGCTACCGAGCGGCTCATTAGCCAGCTCAGGCTCGGCTCGTTAAGTGACCGAGCTGAAATATGGGCAACGTAGGGCTCGATAACTTGTAGGACCTAGCAACCCAACCCGTCAGTGTGCGCTCTCACACCAGTCTCAGCCCTCGGGGAATGGAGTTGGGTGGTCCCCGCGTGCATGGACTGCTGTAATCGATGGCCCAGAAATAGGTCCCCGACCTACATGAGCTGATGCAATTTCCGGCATAATGGTGGTCCTGTCCTCCGCACGGCAGTGTATTAGACATTCAGACTATCAGGCGACATTGCTTTTGTCTTTCTGTTGTCAAAGTTAGGGGTGAAAATGGAAGGAGTATTAACAGATAATAGTTCTAACACATTTGTTTTATTTTTTGGACACAAATACATATACCTTGAATATGAATACAACTACGAATAATATCAAATACAAATATGGAGCAAATATGAATCAAATATGGTTATGAATATTTCTTGGAACATGAAAATCCTTTAACCTGTACATAAAAAATGAACAAAAAAACATAAATAGTTTATTTGATCCATAAATTCGTGAAGAACATTTATGAATTCTTCATATAAGCTAAGATTCATTCCCTAACTCCATGTATTGATGTATATATATTAATGCGTAATGGGTTACTAAAGTATCATGTAAATGGGCTAGGGTGAAATAGAGGATATATCCTGCGGATATCTGGCACCTGAATATCCAGATAATTCGGATCCGTATTCGTATTCGATGGATAGTGAGCTATGGAATCCATATTCGTATCCAATAGAAAAAATCTGAATTAGTTTCCGATCCAATACTATCTGACAAATAAACAATCCGATAAAATCCATCTTCGAAAATTGTCCGGATCAGTTGGAAACTATTCAATCCGTTTTCAACCCCAGTCAAAGTTATCTCCTTGTGTAGGATAGGATTGAATTCACTCGCTATCTTTCATGCTAGAATGTTGGGGATAATGATGAGACAAAGCTATCTGTTCCTTTATATGGTGCGGATCCTATCAACCATGTTCTCAAATATGTTAGATAGATCATAACAAATCCATGATAAAGACTATATTCTTTTTAGCTTTTGTGTGGCTTTTGGCTTTGGTATCTCTAAAAACCAAAATAAACATGGCAGTTTCTTAAAACTGCTTCTTTAAATGGCATTCTGAGTTCAAAACTGTCCACGCTTTTCGTTGATGTCTCAAAAAATATAAACAAAAT